>CM071941.1:32541665-33134165 GCA_036784905.1 Acrossocheilus fasciatus | reverse complement strand
CTTCAGGTGTGCTCGGAGCTAAACTCTGCGAGTCTGGACACCCTGATCTGATGTGCACATTCAGAGGATTACAAGGCTAAACACCTGTTGAAACTGACTTCAGGTCTGTAGCCTCCCATGGTTTTAACATGGGTTCAGATTTGAGAATCGTCTAGTGTGCGCCAGGCCTTGCTCGTACAGTGAGAGACAAAATCAGTGAACACATTAACTCTCTCAAGATCTCAGCAGAGGATGATTAAACAACTCCAAAACCAGCATTACCATCTTCACATTTTACAAACCAGTTTGTCTTTATGTGTTTTATAGATCTACAAAGTTCACATGACTGCAGCTAAACCTCTGTTTGCTCTCGGTGTTGAACTCCTGCTGCGGTCGGTCAGGAGAGGAACAGTCTCATCTCTGCTGCCGTCTGTCTCAGTCTCGCATTTGAGGATGCATTCAGTCATATTTCTGAATAACTAGTTTGTTCCAGTAGAAGACCAGGACATGTTTTATTCATGACACAGTTTAAGTGTTTATCTATCTTTACGTTGACAGTCACATAAAGAGTATCTGGTGTAGAAGAGTTTTCTCATGAAATCTCCTGACGCAGCAACACCAGTCTTTTTGGCCGACCACGTCTGCAGTTTCTTCATCAGAGAACAGGACACACACACCCGGAGGTTTCTCAGCTCACTTCCTTTAGTCACAGTCTGTCCTGAGAGAGAGCTTTCCCTTCAGTGAAGCATTGTTTACAGTAAACAGTTAAACTTACTGTACATGTATCTCACAGATGTACACTTCTGCTTCTGAAATCACAAACCTGCGTACTGTATAGTAGCTGAAATAAATATGTGACAAAAGAAGTAAGTGTGAATTCACAGTACTCGTGAAAGAGTAGGCAAAAGTACCCAGATGACCTTCTGCTTCCAGCGTGATTCTGAAGTGTGCATATGATGGACACTTTATATCCCATGAGGCCACGGGAGAGGATTTATGAATAACAGTGACATGACACAACTTACCTTCGTAGGTCACGTGACAATAACAACATGGTGAACGTAGTACTGTGTCCAGATTACATTTATAATAGTGTAACAGAGCAGTCTACTGGAGGCCAGCGTAGTTTAAGAGCCCAAGTGCAGCTTTATTTACAAACGTGAAATCCTAACAGAGAACAGACTTGGCATGAAACAGACTGGACTCACAGACAGCAGGTTACAAGATCATCAATACACGACCAGGAACAATGGCAACAAGATGGCTACTCATAGCAAACACTGAGGGACACATGACAAGAGCCAACTAATGAGAGACAGGACACATGACTAAGACAACCAATCAGAACATGACTCAATGAACAAAGGAACCAATAGCATGAATACATGAGAGCAAGGGAAGCATGACCCAAACAGGGACCATGAACTCATGAAACAAAACACAAACCCCACGTTACAACTAGTAGCAAACTACATTTTTACTCCGTTACATCTACTTAAGTAAGGTGGGTACTTACGTACATTTGTACTCAAGTACATTTCCAATCAGAAAACTGCACTTTTACTTCGCTACGCTGGGTGACATTCCTCTCGTTACTTCATTTGAATTCAGTACATGTTAAGTGCATGAAGATGAATAAAGATGGTGAACTATAAACAAACAGTGTGACGAGCTTCAGGACCTTGGACAGCGGTCGAGAGAGACGATAACAATTTAACTGCAGTCGAATTACTATCCAGTGCATCAGCTCTATTCTACTCTTAATATTTTATATTTTATCCTTTAATGGTAATATCATTCTTTTATTTGATAAGACAGCACAGGCCTAAAGAAAGACTGTATTGCATACACATGTGCACCCCTTAAAAGCAGACACCACAGAGCCCCCCCCCCCACATAATAAATCCCAGTTTAACCCCGTGTGTAGTATACATCACGATGCCCTGCTGACCGGAGCGGAGCAGGACCTCTTTTCAAGAGGGGGCTACTTATCTCTGGAGGAACAGTGGAACACATGAGTGATTTAAACTGAATTATCAAACACAATTTAACAATTGATATTTTAATTTATCATACCTTTATAGATGCAGGTTCCAAGGATGACGACGGTGAGGGACACAGAATCTTGGACGTGGGGATCAAGAGCGGCTCCAGAATCCTCGAGGTGTCCTTGTGGCAGGACCAGGCCCTGACCGAGCTCCAAATGAACATCGTCACCTCCGAGCAAACGCCAAGGCCTCCGAGTTCAGTTCAGCCGTCCTCACTGAAGAGGAGGAGATATGCAACATACACATTAGAGCAGCGCAGCCGGCCCTCCGCCCCGTCATCAAACACCTGTCTGTGAGCTTCATTTGGAAGTTATCCACAATCATAGAAAAATTCTTTCCCTGTTTATTTTTTCCCTGTTATTGTTTGCTGTTCCATTTTGTTATATACATTTATTTAGTTTTATTTTAAAAGGTTTATTTCTTCAGTTTCATAAAGTGAATTTCACGCACACACACACACACACACACACACACACACACACACACACACACACACACTACCTTAAGACCTTACCTCTGTTCCTCATGATTTTCTTTTGCAACTTAATAATGTTATTTTATTGCTGATTATTTAATAGTAATAAAGTAATTTTTATGTTTTTGAAAAATGTTTTGAAAAATTTCATGTTCAACACTTTTGATGTTTTTTTTCGGACTGATAGCGGAGGGAATTGCCTGAACAGGCTGATACAAACAACGAAATATTACAAAACATTATTTTGACTACGATAAGAACATAACTTCAGACGATGTTCTGTAGGGCTGTTTGCCTGAACTCAAATCTTCCCCATCGACCTGAACTGCTCGTCTGTGCGTAATCAACACATCAGAGACGGATGCAGAGGCGGTTGTCATTCAGTTCTGAGTCTTCGCCTCAGAAAGACGACTTCTCGTGGCAGTTGTAATTTTGTTCTGGAGGCTGAAGCCGCGTTCTGCTGCGACGCTGGAGACCAGAATTACTAGCGCCGCTTCAGCCAGAGTTTTGCAGTCAGGAAACATTTCTCCCAGGGAAGTGATCAGAAGTTTGCAGGACTCCCCAATCCTTCATCGTCCACTGCATCACTTCCTCTTTTTCATCTTTACTAACAATATCACTATTTGGCCGTTTGAAGAAACTTCTCACACTTAGCTGCCGTGACATTTTTGCAACTGTATGCAGCGGTGACAAAGATGAGACAATACAAGACAATAGCTAATTAATAAAGACAATCGCCATCAGCTTGACAGGAGCGGGAATTACAGTCACAAATTACAAGATTGCTCTCAGCGTAATCTGTCAAAATGACGGATGCCCTTTAGATTTTTCTGTTACTGCTAGAAAAACAAATCCGCCAATGACAGGAAATATTTGGTATTTACCTCTGAGATATAATTACAGGACCGTTGAAAGTGTGTTTGTGTGCAGTGGGCTAACTGGCGATGATGTCTATGAACACCATCTGCGTTCTGTTTGTGATTTATGTTGATCACCTTCCTCCCATAAACACAAATGTTTCGTGCTGCTCTGATTTTAATGCTACCAAGTATGTTAAACAGAAATAATAAGATCATTAATCAGTTCCAGTTTAAACACTGAATTAGTAGTTGTTACCTAAGAGTAACATTTTCTCTCTCTCTTTCCTCCCGCTCTCGCTTACCCTCCTTTTTATAAACAAATATTTAACTGCAATATCTTATTTCAACAAATACACTATAGTTGTGTTGTTACGTGCTTGATATTTTTGGGGATGTTTCGTAACATTTAAGTGAGACACAGCTGGCGCTGGGGCAAACCATGAAAGGAAATGACCAGGAAACGAGTTTAACAGGCGTTTCAGTTTATTTTGAGAGGTGTATATTAATAATCGTTGAAGATGATTCATTATGGGAGAAAGGAGAAAACTGAGTGACGCCAAAACCAAGAAATAATCAAAAGCAAAACAATCCCAATAACTAAACCCCAACCCAACTAACCTAACTACCAAACAGAAACGGTAGAAATAACTTCAGCGTATCCGACGCCCAACATTAACTCGCCTGATTAATAACAGAAACACAGGTGGCCGTCGCTCCTTACCTGGAACTAACAAGAGAAATGAAGTTAAATACAGAAACGCACCTAGCTCCTTTCCTGAAGTTATTCTAACGGGTCTCAAGTGACGAACGCCACACTAGTCTGTATTAACTGATCTCAGTGTTAACTTAGCACCGCAAGTCAAGACAACAGGTACAGCGCTAATCATGTTTCCAAGCTCTAACGAACGACAACGAGACGGGTCTAACGGACCTCATCACGAAAGTCTCAGTGAACTAATCATTTAAATCACAAGTCCACTGAACACTTCAACAAGGCTAAGAAACTGAACACCATACACCCGCCTCACACAGACAGAGACGCGAACGCAGCGACTGACGACAGCACAGGAAGTCCGGCCCACTTTTAAACAGGTAGGTCCATCCTGATTGGTCATCTGGTGGACTGAACAGCCAATAGCTGTTACCTAATTATTCAGAGCAAAAACAACAAACGAGGAAAAGCAGAGAGAGAAAACAACAACAACAACAGGGAGCAAACAAAACTACAAAACATACGAGGAACGTAACACTGTATAAGTGTGTTTCTTCAGTAATTCATTACATAACATTAACTAATGTAGAATACATTATAGCAGCTGACTGTAAATTTAACACAATACCTAGAGATAGAGAATGTGTATACAGTTTACATATATATATATATATATATATATGATTCTTAGACTATGGGCACTTTTATGTTCTTTTATGGTAAAAATTTTGGACAAATTCCTCTTTCTTTGTCAAATTAACAATAAAACCACCTTAAAAACTTTTTACTATCTTTCTATTATGATTTTTTCATACTTTTCAACCTCCTTATAGGTATCAAAATCACTGTTTTCTCCTTGTCGCACACAAAGACTTTTAACTTCAACAATGAAAACACAGTTTAATAATATGACTTATCTGATAGCTATTAATGTACCTGATACATTATAGTATTTAATGTGAGACCACTATCAATATTACTTTTTATACAAAATATAGCTGTGGCACAGTATTGGTGTCATTTCCAGCACAACACTGTACTGTCTCTTTAAGAGGTTTGTGTGAGAGATTGTTTGGGTGGTTTCTGTGGAAATGTTCAGTGACATCAGAGCACATGCTGGACATGGAGGGAATTTACATCAAGTACTTTGTATAAAGAACAAAGTTAATCAAACAAAAAAGCAAAGAATTAAAGTCACATCATAAACATTTACTTTGTTCTTAAATTCCTTGATCACAGAACACAGTTGCTCCAGCCCCTCCAGATGTTTAGCAGGACACTGATAATGCTGCTGGTATTCCCACTAATACCCAATAAATCACCTCTACTTCCCAATAAAATCTTTCCCCTCTGCCCTGGCTGTTCTGTTAGAGGCAGCGGCATCCCTCTCAGTAATCGAGTCCTCTGATATTCCTCTGTGAATGACAGACAGCAGGGCCGCCACACACTCGGAGGGTGCGGTAGTGACTCATCAGATACAGCAGGCCTTCACTGAGGACTTCCTGTGGTTTTCTTTAGGGTATTGCTTACATCATGAAGTCCCTTGAAAGGGTCTTTGTGGCCCGTTCCTCCTCTTTCAGGGCATTACTGTCAATGAAGGCTCGTCTTGCTGGAAGCTCAAGGTCAAGGGTGAGGGAGACGCCATCTTGGTTGGGTTTTGTGTTTTTATACATCTCCTGCAGTGTTTTATCATGTCTGGCCTGTGTCAGGCTATCCATCTCTGCTAAAATACAGAATGGGAGAAAAGGGTATTGACATGTTAATCTGAGAGATTCCTTGAGTTTTACATCAACATTAACAAAATCAGCCTCATAACAGTCTGTTGGCTGAATATCGATCGACTCTTGAGATTTATATTCAAATATGAAACGATCTTAACCCCAATACACAGCAGTGTTGCACATGTAATAATCAGCTTTTCCACATATTTATTCTGGCCCCGATAATCATAACTTCTATTTAGCGCTTGCTCTATTTCTACAAATCAGCTTTTGTGAACGAATGACTTGCTCTTCATCACCACATGCTGGATTTTTATGAAAATGTGTGTGGAATGTTTTGATTTGAAATATTCACAGCTTAAATAAACAACTATGTTAAATTTCAGCCCCTAAACATGCAAGTCCTGAAAATACAAGGCATTCAAATGCAATGCAGTATTTTTACAGTTAGCGCTATTCAACATGCTTTTTTGTTTCAAAGACATTTGTCATTATTTTTCTTCCATAAAAATGAGGAGTAAAATCATGTTTGTAAATCTGCAGTTTATTCTTTGAATCAATCCTTAATCTTATCACTTGAACATGTTTTCGGTGTGTAAACGCATTATTTCGAGCGGGACTTTTATTTTGACGGGGTGTCGTGACGTCACTGGTCCGCGCCGCGCTCCTGCATCTGTGATTCGGCTGAAGAAAGGTGTGTTTTTAACTATTTAACGCGTTTAAATCAACGCAGCCCGTTTGTTTTATAGTGAAGTTTTAAATGAATTATTTTCGAGTGTAATATTGTGGTGTATCTAATAGCGTTAATGAACGGTTTTTATGAGTAAAGCACAGGAAATGTACACAGAAAGACGCAGAAAAGAGCTGTCCATGACTAACATCGTGTCATCAGTGCGAGTGAAAGATGTGAAGTTGATTTATATGACTGATAATAGCCTACATATACAGAGACTCCTCTGTAGTCATGTTTAATACTTTATCTGTCGAGTCATATTATCTGTATTTATTATTAATTAGGGGATCTGAGGGAGTCACTTTGGTCAAATTGAGTTTTTGCTTTAAGTTTATCAGAGTCTTAAGCGCTGGAATCACAGCAGACTGCAGAACACAATCTGTCATCACAACACATTCACTCACTAGGTGGGCGCTAATAAACATAATCTCATAAGTGAGTACATACGAAATGTAAATCACAAATGTCCAAATATTAATTGTCTATGATCTGTGTTCTGTCATTAATTTGTAGTCAAGTCAAATTTATTTTTATAGCACATTTAAAAGCAACAGAATTTGCAGTGCTAGTTTTGAGTGTTGTAGTGTAATCAGGTCATTAACTCTCACTCTGACTGACTCTCTTACAAGTGTGCTGCAGAACTAGTGCGCTGCTGAACTAGTGTTACTGAACTAGTGTGTTACTGAACTAGTGTGCTGCTGAACTAGTGCGCTGCAGAACTAGTGCGCTGCTGAACTAGTGCGCTGCTGAACTAGTGTGTTACTGAACTAGTGTGCTGCTGAACTAGTGCGCTGCAGAACTAGTGCGCTGCTGAACTAGTGTGTGCTGCTGAACTAGTGCGCTGCAGAACTAGTGCGCTGCTGAACTAGTGCGTTACTGAACTAGAGTGTGCTGCTGAACTAGTGTGCTGCTGAACTAGTGCGCTGCAGAACTAATGCGCTGCTGAACTAGTGTGTGCTGCTGAACTAGTGCGCTGCAGAAGTAGTGCGCTGCTGAACTAGTGCGTTACTGAACTAGAGTGTGCTGCTGAACTAGTGCGTTACTGAACTAGTGCGCTGCTGAACTAGTGTTACTGAACTAGTGCGCTGCTGAACTAGTGTTACTGAACTAGTGTTACTGAACTAGTGCGCTACTGAACCAGTGTAATGCTGAACTAGTGCGCTGCTGAACTAGTGTGCTGCTGAACTAGTGCGCTGCAGAACTAGTGCGCTGCTGAACTAGTGCGTTACTGAACTAGAGTGTGCTGCTGAACTAGTGCGTTACTGAACTAGTGTTACTGAACTAGTGCGCTGCTGAACTAGTGTTACTGAACTAGTGTTACTGAACTAGTGTTACTGAACTAGTGCGCTACTGAACCAGTGTAATGCTGAACTAGTGTGTGCTGCTGAACTAGTGTGTGCTGCTGAACTAGTGCGCTGCAGAACTAGTGTGTGCTGCTGAACTAGTGTGCTGCTGAACTAGTGTGTGCTGCTGAACTAGTGCGCTGCAGAACTAGTGCGCTGCTGAACTAGTGCGTTACTGAACTAGAGTGTGCTGCTGAACTAGTGCGTTACTGAACTAGTGCGCTGCTGAACTAGTGTTACTGAACTAGTGCGCTGCTGAACTAGTGCGCTGCTGAACTAGTGCTCTGCTGAACTAGTGTTACTGAACTAGTGTTACTGAACTAGTGTTACTGAACTAGTGCGCTACTGAACCAGTGTAATGCTGAACTAGTGCGCTGCTGAACTAGTGTGCGCTGCAGAACTAGTGCTCTGCTGAACTAGTGCTCTGCTGAACTAGTGCGCTGCTGAACTAGTGCGCTGCTGAACTAGTGTGTGCTGCTGAACTAGTGTGCTGCTGAACTAGTGTTACTGAACTAGTGCGCTGCTGAACTAGTGCGCTGCTGAACTAGTGCGCTACTGAACTAGTGCGCTGCTGAACTAGTGTGTGCTACTGAACTAGTGTGCTGCTGAACTAGTGCGCTGCTGAACTAGAGCTGATTGAGACGCACACAGAGATCTGTCTGTTAATTATTCTCATCTTAAACACAGAGAAACTCCTGCTGAAGCACACTGTTGTAAAGATGGCGTTTATTAAAGAGGAGAGTGAAGACCTGAAGATTGAAGAAGATTTCAGAGTCAAACATGAAGATCCTGAGGAACAACAAACAGAGATGATGTTTATTAAAGAGGAGAATGAAGACGTGAAGAATGAAGTCAAACATCAAGATACTGAGGAACAAACAGGTTGGTTTCATTCTCAAAGTCTTTCTTCAGTCATGAATCTCTTTATTGTATTTACTACATGCAACTCGTGACAAAATGAATCACCAGTGGGGAAAAAAATAATAAAAGATGTAGCCAAAACCATTATTTTGTGTACCCATATTAAACCCATATCTATATCTGAGTTTAAGGCAATGAGAATTATTAATTTGTCACTAAATTATCCAAGAGTATCTAACACACACTTACAGTTTCAGAATATAGCAGTTTTAGGCTCCCAAAACATAAAAATACCAGAGACTCAGCGGTTTGATTCCTAATTGTTTACCACAGAGTAAATGTTTAATTGTCCATCTGAGTAAAAATGTATGTCTTTGTAAATCCATTAAATAAAATAGCCCTCTTCCCGTGTCTCCCTGATCAAACTTACCTGATTCAGGTCATCAGCTCATTAACAGACTACAATACCTGAAATGCTGAAAAACATTGAAGACCCCTTGACTAAAGCACCACACGTGACCAATAACTGGGCCTGTTTTACAAAAACATTTTAAAATGCATGTGCAATAACACACTCATATAATTATCAAAATGATATTTAATTTCACAATGCACACATTTCTCTGTAGTATCTTGTTTTGTATGTGCAGGGAGAAGTGCTTTATCATTGAAAAAAGCTTACTTTGACCCAGGAGAAAGGATCAGAGATATCAGCTTAAAGGAACACTCCACTTTTTTTGGAAATAGGCTCATTCTCCAACTCCCCCAGAGTTAATAAGTTGAGTTTTACCATTTTTGAATCCATTCAGCTGATCTCCGGATCTGGCGATAGCACTTTTAGCATAGCTTAGCATAGATCATTGAATCCGATTAAGACCAATAGCATCGCGTTCAAAAATGACCAAAGAGTTTTCGTAATATCACTGCGCCTGCTGCGGCCATGTTACGGCAGCAAAGTTCCTTGATTATTACGCCGGAATGAGAGTAGTTCCTAATCATATCAGCCTAGAAAATCGCAACTTTTCATTTTCTGCCGGTCTTAGTACACGATATAACTACAGAAGAATCGAGTTTTAAATAGGACAAATATCGAAACTCTTTGGTCATTTTTGAACGCAATGCTACTGGTCTAATCGGATTCAATGATCTATGCTAAGCTATGCTAAAAGTGCTATCGCCAGACCCGGAGATCGGCTGAATGGATTCAAAAACGGTAAAACTCAACTTATTAACTCTGGGGGAGTTGGAGAATGAGCCTATTTCCAAAAAAAGTGGAGTGTTCCTTTAAAGAGAAAGATGAGGTGAAGATTCCGGGGGAGGGTTTGTTGGGACCTAGTAACTATGAGGGCATTAAGATATCTTTAATACTTCTTGAGTTATATGACGGTTTTGGAGAAACACAGCTGATCTCATTTCACCCTCCTCATAGTAACGTCATGAAAATCTGGGTATGACTTAAAAATGCATCCAGTTGAATATAGTGTGTGGGGCTGATAACACTGTTGAAGTGCAAGTGTGTGTATTGGCCGCTCACAGATGAGACCGATGGACTGAAGCGGCTGCTGCTGGGATACAGGCTGATTGAACCACAGGAGAGACCCCACACTGACAATAAAGTACTACAACTACTGACAGAACCATGTTTCGATTTGGATGTTTAAATCCAATGGTACTTTTAGTATGGTAATCAAACAATATTATGGAGTGAAGACTGGGGCTAGTTGTCACTATTTAGTACTGTATCTCTGTCAAATGTCCATTTAACACAACGCGATGTGTTGTGGCCAACATGGACTGACTGAGGTCTTCCGGTCAGAAAGTCCAGAATCCAGTTACAGAGGGAATTGTTAAGGCCCAGCAGGTTTAGTTTATTTATGAGCTGTTGTGGGATTATTGTGTTGAATGCTGAGCTGAAGTCAATGAACAGCATTCTAACATAAGAGTCTTTGTTTTCTAGGTGGGTAAGAGCCAGGTGGAGGGTGGAGGAGAGTGCATCGTCTGTAGAGCGGTTTGGACGGTATGCAAACTGGAGCGGATCGAGTGTGTTGGGGAGGCTGGTTTTGATGTTGTGCATGACTAACCTCTCAAAGCACTTCATTATGATTGGAGTCAGTGCTATGGGACGGTAGTCATTTAGACAGGACACAGGTGATTTCTTTGGTACCGGTATGATTGTTGTGGATTTGAGACATGTGGGGACGACTGCCTGGCTCAGCGAGGTGTTGAAGATATCTGTTAGGACATCTGTCAGCTGTACAGCACAGTCTTTCAGTACACGGCCAGGTATGTTGTCACGCCGGACTACAGTTCCCATGATCCACTGCACTGATTGAACACACACAGCTGAATGCACTGATTACACATACACAGCTGAATCCATTCAGACACGCTTTATAAGCCTTGGACTTCCTCCTTCAGATCGCCGAGTATTGTATAGCGTTTATCACTTTCCTAGCGATAGCTACTCTACGGAGCTCACTTCGTTGTCATAGGCAAGAATCAAAACACTAGAAAACAGGCAAGACAAGACTGTGTTTGCTGGATTAACCGTTTGCCTTGCCATTCGGACTCTGTTTGCACCTTGATTGGACTATTGCTCGTGTACCTGGATTATCCCTCTGCCTTGCCCTGTTGGATATTGTTCGTCGATCGAAGACCCACGCTTGCCCTATGACAGGCATCCTCAAGTCTGGCCCACACCTGCAGAGTTTAGCTCTAACCCTAATCAAACACACCTGAGCATGCTAACCAGAGTCTTCAAGATCATTAGAAAATCACAGGTAGGTGAGTTTGATCAGGGTTGGAGCTAAACTGCAGCATATTGGCCCTCCAGGGAAAGATTTGAGGAACCCTGCCCTAGGATTACTCTTTGTCTTGTCTTGAGAAACCAGACTCAGTCGGGGGGCCAGTTCTTCTCTGACCAGATGAAACCAGCAGTTCAATTCCAACTGCAGCAAAGTCAGATTGTGCAGAGGACTCATATGGTTCCCGTGGTCATGTCCCGATGGCTGTCTAGGTGACTAGGTCCTTGATATTCTGTCAAGGACAAAGCTAACTAGCAATGGCAATGGCAGATACGTTACTATAGTTGGTTTCAAGGAAAATCATTTTCTGTTTGCCAAGAAATAGAAAACCTATTTAGAAACCTAAATAGAAAACCCTGCATATGTGTCCACCCCCGCATTATTATTAAAGGGGTCATATGATGTGATTTCAAGTTTTCCTTTCTCTTTGGAGTGTTACAAGCTGTTTGTACATAGATAAGATCCCTGAACTTGCAAAGACTAAAGTCTCAAAGAATATCTCTTTGGGTTTATCAAAGTTAAGACTCTGCCACGCCCCCCTAAAACAGCTCATTCAGACACGCCCCCACATGTCTAATATATAAATAGAGTGCTCTCACATTCTAATTAATTCAAAAGAAAGTTTTTAATAAAAAGTGATCAGAAATATGGTAATTAATGGACATTATAATTTTCAGCAGGGATCTGTCAAAAAAAAAAGGACAGATAATAAGTATGTGTGACCTACTGAAATGCATCAACACATTACAGGTGCTGGTCATATAATTAGAATATCATCAAAAAGTTGATTTATTTCACTAATTCCATTCAAAAGGTGAAACTTGTATATTATATTCATTCATTACAGACATACTGATATATTTCAAATGTTTATTTCTTTTAATTTTGATGATTAGAGCTTACAGCTCATGAAAGTCAAAAATCAGTATCTCAAAATATTAGAATATTTACATTTGAGTTTGAATAAATGGCCATCCCTACAGTATAAATTCTGGATACCTCTTGTTCTTTGAAACCACAATAATGGGGAAGACTGCTGACTTGGCAATGATCCAGAAGACGAACATTGACACCCTCCACAAAGAGGGTAAGTCACAGAGGGTCATTACTGAAAGGTGTGGCTGTTTACAGAGTGCTGTATCAAAGCATATTAAATGCAAAGTTGACTGGAAGGAAGAATTTGGGTAGGAAAAGGTGCACAAGCAACAGGGATGACCGCAAGCTTGAGAATACAGTCAAGCAAAGCTGATTCAAACACTTGTGAGAGCTTCACAAGGACATAACTGAAGCTGGAGTCAGTGCATCAAGAGTCACCACGCTCAGACGTCTTCAGGAAAAGGGCTACCAAGCCACTTCTGAACCAGAGACAACGTCAGAAGCGTCTTACCTGGGCTGTGGAGAAAAAGAACTGGACTGTTGGCTCAGTGGTCCAAAGTCCTCTTTTCAGATGAAAGTAAATTTTACATTTCATTTGGAAATCAAGGTCCCAGAGTCTGGAGGAAGAGTGGAGAGGCACAGAATCCATGTTGCTTGAAGTCCAGTGTGAAGTTTCCACAGTCAGTGATGATTTGGGCTGCCATGTCATCTGCTGGTGTTGGTCCACTGTGTTTTCTGAAGTCCACAGTCAACGCAGCCATCTACCAGGAAATTTTAGAGCACTTCATGCTTCCTTCTGTTGACAAGCTTTATGGAGATGCTGTTTTCATTTTCCAGCAGGACTTGGCACCTGCACACACTGCCAAAGGTACCAAAAGCTGGTTAAATGACCATAGTGTTACTGTGCTTGATTGGCTAGCAAACTCGTCTGACCTGAACCCCAGAGAGAATCTATGGATATTGTCAAGAGGAAGATGAGAGACACCAGACCCAACAATGCAGAAGAGCTGAAGGCCACTATCAGAGCAACCTGGGCTCTCATAACACCTGAGCAGTGCCACAGACTGATCGACTCCATGCCACGCCGCATTGCTGCAGTAATTCAGGCAAAAGGAGCCCCAACTAAGTATTGAGTGCTGTACATGCTCATACTTTTCATTTTCATACTTTTCAGTTGGCCAAGATTTCTAAAAATCCTTTCTTTGTATTGGTCTTAAGTAATATTCTAATATTTTGAGATACTGATTTTTGACTTTCATGAGCTGTAAGCTCCAATCATCAAAATTAAAAGAAATAAACATTTGAAATATATCAGTCTGTGTGTAATGAATGAATATAATATACAAGTTTCACTTTTTGAATGGAATTAGTGAAATAAATCAACTTTTTGATGATATTCTAATTATATGACAAGCACCTGTAAATGTAAGTTTCCGACCTTTCATTTGTGACATTACTGTGACAATGGTGCCAAAATATGCATTAGAACTAGGCCTATCTCACTGATAATTTTCCTATTATCAATAATCCACCATTTATATCATTCTATTTTTTATGACATAACGCAAACCTCTTTAAATATAATCTAAACATTCAAAGAGCTCATCTAAAATACTGGCTGGTACTGTACAGTAAAAGTAAGCACACTTCAAGCACTGCTGCTTAATATCAGCTATTTTACCACTTTTATCTTACCGTGACAGTGGTCAAATAGCTGACAAAAGAGTTTAAATTTGACCGGGCGTTATATAACGTCGTGACCTCGCGATATTCGCATTGGTAATAGGCATTTTGGTTGACTACCTACTGCAAGTGTTGTTGGATTTGATGTTTTTCCAGTCTAAAGGCAATTCACATCTGCCATTGTGCCATTAAACTAGTGATAACCTTATTTGTTTCTGTTCACTCTAGACCTGATGGCGCTGAAAGAGGAGAGTCAAGAACTGAATGAAATGGAAGAGAAAAATCAGGATGAGAAATATCATGACTTCATGGCTGGAGAAAAATCTTTTAGTTACTCACAGACTCATAAAACAGAAACTACAAACTTTAAAGTGCAGATGATTGTTCACACTGGAGAGAGTCCTTTCACCTGCCAACACTGTGGAAAGAGTTTTACACAGAAAAAAACACTTAACGCCCACATGAGGATTCACAGTGGAGAGAAACCTTACTCCTGCGAACTGTGTGAGAAGAGCTTCACACGAAAAGATTGTTTTAGGTCTCACATGACGGTTCACACTGGAGAGAGCCCCTTCACCTGCCAACAGTGTGGAAAGGGTTTTATTAGAAAACAAAGCCTTAAAGTCCACTTGAATATCCATGCTGGAGAAAAGCCGTTCATATGCCCTCAGTGTGGAAAGAGCTTTACACAGAAATCAGCCCTTAATATCCACATGAGGATTCACACTGGAGAGAAACCTTACTCCTGCAAACTGTGTGGGAAGAGTTTTATACGAAAAGATTGTTTTAGGTCTCACATGAAGGTTCACACTGGAGAGAGCCCTTTCACTTGCCAACAGTGTGGAAAGGGTTTTATTAGAAAACAAAGCCTTAAAGTCCACTTGAATATCCATGCTGGAGAGAAGCCGTTCATATGCCCTCAGTGTGGAAAGAGCTTTACACAGAAGTCAACCCTTAATATCCACATGAGAGTTCACACTGGAGAAAAACCTCATATCTGCAAACAGTGTGGGAACAGTTTCTCAGTAAAAGGAAGTCTTAAAATTCACATGAGAATTCACTCTGGAGAGAAGCCATTCATCTGCTCTCAGTGTGGAAAGAGTTTCAAACGGAAAAAAGAACTTGATGGCCACATGAGAGTTCACACTGGAGAGAAACCTTTTGATTGTGATCAGTGTGGAAAGAGTTTCGTATTTAAATCTCACCTTAATAAACACATGAGGATTCACACAGGAGAGGACTGTTTTATATGTCATCAGTGTGGAAAGAGTTTCTCACAGAGAGCAAACTTTGAGAATCACGTGAGAGTTCACACCGGAGAGAAGCCTTTCACCTGCCCTCAGTGTGGAAAGAGTTTCACAGTTAAAGGAAACCTTAATACTCACATGAGAGTTCACACTGGAGAGAGGCCTTACAAGTGTCCTCAGTGTGAAAAGAGTTTCAGGTATAAAGCCCAGCTTGATCTTCACATGAGGAGTCACTCAGTAGAGAACTGTTTTATATGTAATCAGTGTGGAAAGAGTTTCTCACAGAGAGCGAAATTTGAGGATCACATGAGAGTTCACACTGGAGAGAAGCCTTTCACCTGCCCTCAATGTGGAAAGCGCTTCACAATTAAAGGAAACCTTAATATTCACATGAGAAGTCACACTAGAGAGAGGCCTTACAAGTGTCTTCAGTGTGAAAAGAGTTTCTCATATCACACAAACCTGAAACGACATATGCAAACTCATTCTGGAAATAAACTGCCATTGTCCTGACAAGAGGTTTAGGAGCAATTTCAGCAATCATCAGACAATTTGATTGTGTTCAGTGTAATAAAAACATCTCACTTATACATATTAAGGTCCTTTACATATTAAAGTAATGTAAATGTCAGACCCTGTTCGTGTTTTTTTTTTTAGAGTACTGTTACAAACAAGTTGATTCAAGTGTGATTAGAATACTTCTTTTAAACTAAAAATAAGGGATTATACTTTTAGTCTGTGAAGAAGCAGCAGAGACAAGCGCACATGAAATCATTAAACGGCATATAAATCAAAACTGCCTAATGTTACTGAATTAAATGTTGAACCCATGAAGATGAAACAACTGTGAAGCTCTGAGGGTGTTGATGGACTCGATCTATTCCATCTATGTTTTGATCTTCGATCCGCACATAATCTTTGACAAATAAAGAGATTTTTTCAGCTTTTTGTTAAAAATGTAGCTTTTTAATGGAATGTATATCTACATTCAAGTGTTGATTAAAAAAATGTCCCCCATTTGGGACAGAGTGGCCATGCTAGATTTCTGGTCCTGTCTGCAATCCTCGGACTGAGACAGACAAGCCCCCTCAGAGGTTTTGGGAGATTGTGACACTGTCGTACAGCCCCTCAAGGACGACTGCCACACAGCAAACACAAATAAAGTCCAGGCCTGGTCCTCTCTCATCTTCAACTATCGTAGCTCGTCCTTGGGACTCGAGACCGGTCAGTGGGGCAGGTTGTCACTCATTATCATTAAACTCCACCGGCCCCGCCCCACTCACTACACACGCACATTCACATTGGGACTTACAGCATGCTAAGTTTCTGTTTTATAGTATGGAACTGACAGTCTCTGTGCTTTTAACAACCTTTTTTGTGTGTCGTTTTAAGTTCTATGTGGAAATTGTAAATACGATTCATTTATTTACTTTCTAGCTGTTCTATATCTCATCTTTTTAGACAATCCTAACCTCACACAGTTTAATCTGACCCCATTTTAACAATCGTAACATCTACCAAAAATGCAGATCATTACAAGATTATTTAGAATGGCAAGGAATGTACCAACTGAAGGCTGTAGACTGCACCCTTACCTCCCCTTTTGACCACTGCCTTTATGGATGTGCCAAAAAGCCCAGAGGGTGAGAGTAGAGCATCAAGGAGAAGGTTCTTCACCTTTCTCCCAATGTCCATTAGATCTATGGCAGGGCTCCTCAAATCTTTCCCTGGAGGACCAATCTGCTGCAGAATTTAGCTCCAATCAAACACACCTGAAGAAGCTAATCAATGTCTTCAAGATCACTAGAAAGTTACAGGCAGGTGTGTTTGATTAGGGTTAGAGCTAAACTCTGCAGGAGTGGGCCAGATTTGAGGATGCCTGATCTATGGTGTGGTGCAGCTCCTCCACAGCCTCAGGGGACAAACCCTTATCTTCATCTAGATCAGGGCTCCTCAAATCTGGACCTCAAGATCCACTTTCCTGCAGAGTTTAGCTGTAACCCTAATCAAACACACCTGAACATGCTAATCAATGTCTTCAGGATCATTAGAAAATCACAGACAGTTGAGTTTGATCAGGGTTGGAGCTAAACTCTGCAGTGGATTGGACCTCCAGGGTAAGATTTGAGGAACCCTGATCTAGATCCTTCAGCAGGTCTGCCTGGTAGGCCTGTAACACAGCTATAGTTTGTACCAAATTACCAGCCACAGGGTCAGCAGCTGGGAGCCACTCTTCACCGATGTTTCACCCCTTTAGTTCCAGGACATCTCGGCGTGGTGGGACAGCAGACCAAATCTTTCCTCTTCCAATCTCATCACTTAGATCAGTAGATTTTTCCACTCCTTTGTCGATGCCCTTGACCAGAATTTGCATGGCTTACCCCAGGCGAGACCCCTGTCTTCCCTGCTACATACATTAGGTTGGCGATGGTGCTGTCGACACATTTCTCTTCCTTCTACTTACTTCCAGTCGGAATCTTGGTACAAGCATTTTGGACAAAATGGTCTCTTGATTGTCTAAGCTTGAGTACCAGCCTGTTCTTCTTAAGTCTGTACCCAGGTGAAATGCACTTTAGTGGGAGCTTTAAAAGTTTTAAAAGACCTGGAGTGCGCAGGGGCCCCACAAAATGGCGACAAAGTGTCCCTCTGATTTTGCACCATTTGTTTCAATCTGGGGTTCGGCTACAGGGTGGCAGCCTCCTGGACACAGACCTCCTATGCGGGGTGGACGTCCACGAGCAGCCTAAACCTCCCGGATCCAGTCTGTATCCGATCAGATGGTGGATCAGCACCTAGAGACGACCTCTACAGCCCTGAATGTCAGCGAAGACCAGGACAACTAGATGAGCCCCAGAGACAGATCCCCAGAGAAGACCTCGTCACCCAGACGGCCATCGGGAAAAGACCACAGGAACCAGATGAGTCCTTTGCACAATCTGACTCTGCTGCAGCCTAAATTTAAACTGCTAATCCTGTCTGGCCAAAAGAAAATGACACACTATTTTGGCACACTACTTCCCCGTCTAAATACTGTAGAGCTGCTTTCACACAATTTACATTGTAAAAAGCACTATACAAATAATGGTGACTCCCCCTGACAGCCTATATGACCACACACTTCTCATTGGCCCTCTGGCTATCTAAGCACCTCCCCTAGGCCCCGCCCACTGACCACAAACCATGGTTTCTGCAGGATTAAGCTCAAATTTAAGACTTTTTAAGACCTGCACAAATAAAATTAATACCATATTAGCAGGGTAGGGCAATGTCTATAGTACCATATTAAACTGTAAAATGACTGTAAGAAGCATAATTTACAATTCAGATACAAGTTTTCACAAAAACAAAAAGTTTTATTAAAGATAAACTTTACCTTTCAGCCTTTAAACCATTTCTAAGAAAATGGATAAGTCAAAAGTATTAATTATTATACTGATTTATACAGTTATTATCAATAAATTATTATACAGATTAAATAACATGAATTAGGGGTGTGCGATATTGACAAAAAAATGATATCTTGATATTTTCTGGGATTTTATTGATAACTATAATTAGATGATATTTTGCTGAGTGTGTTATTGTGCTGGTATCTTAAAGATTACCGTGGACAGCTGACTCCTGAATTTTTTTTTTGTTGATATTCTTTTATTCTGTGTGGTCAGTTCACAGCAGTGATAGAAATTAATCTTTTCCAATAAGTTTTATGGGCATTTTTACCTTTAAGCCATTTTTTCTCAAATTCTTGCATATCTTTGCAAAGCATCTGAAGTGGCATTTAGATGTATTCATACACTGTTTAATGCAGTTCAGAGGGACATGTAATGCTTTAACCTGCAGTTACAAATGCATAAATAGAGTTTTTATATTTGAAACATAAAACGTTGAAAACTGATGTTTGAAATTATTTTAAAAAATGAAGATACTTTAAATGTGAAATTAAAACCACCAGTAGGTGGCAGCAAGTCACTGTTAATAAGTGAGTCATTGCAATTGAACTGAATCATTTAAACTAGGGCCGTCAACATTAACGCGTTAATGCATGCGATTAATCTAAAAAATTTAACGCGTTAATATTTTTTTAACACAAATTAAACGTTTGATAAGGTTTGTCCTCAACTTCTTGCAGTCATCGCAGTGTGGAAGGTTATCTATCATTGTGTGATGAGGGTACAGTGAACCAGTGTTGCCAGGGCAGCGGCACAAGTGGGCTATTTTGAAAATACAGTCGTGGGAATTAAATTACAGAGCCGTGGGTTGTGGTTTTTTGGGCTACTTTTATAATGTACCGCCCCTGGCAACTTAAACATAAAACATGACAACAGCCACTGTAGATTGTACAGTAAACGACCAAATTCCACATGTGATCGCAAAAGGAAGTTATTACAAACACTCGATGGTGGTTTGAAGTGAGTTCTGAGTAAAAGTGTACTATTAATCTCATAAATTGTCTTATGAAGCATGATGCTACTATTAGCTGTAATGCACCTGCAGAACAGGTCCAATTCTTCTTCATAATGCATTTTGTCATAATACTTCATGTAAGGTCGCAAGAAAACTTTTGATAATAGTTGGGTAAATGTATGCTGGGACTGAAGCGATGTGGTTTGGTAAACATTTTATTTCCAGTATAAAGGCTGATAATGGCTGAATTAAAAACAAAAGAATAATGATAAAAGAATAATAAGGATTATGTCTCATACCTGGTGGAAGTGTGAAAGGTTCTGTTTCCTTAAACTAGTTTGTCATGCATTTCTTTTCCAACACATTTACAGGTAAATCCTAGTATTTTAAATTTGCGGTTAATCATGATTTTTAATTGATTGACAGCACTAATTTAAACAGTTGATTTATTCAGGAATGAAACACCGTCATGCAAAACTGTGCCGTGGCTGTGTTTGGAATGATTTTTGTTGGAAAAACAGAGCTAAAGCAGGAAATATGGAATACCTGATTGAGATCATCAGCTCGTTAGTTCAGTTCATGGATCTCTCTCCTAACGAGCTGATGATCTCAGTCAGGTGGTATAAGTAAGGGAGACGTGCTAAATGTGCAGAGCAGGGGTCCCAGGACTGGACCTGAGAACCACTGTCTTAAATTATGTGATCATTCTAAATGTATTTTAATTTGTGCAGTGAAAGAAGGCACTCGTACGCACACTAGTTTAATCTATGTTAACTGATTCATTCTCTGCCAGCAGGTGTTGCGTTTGGCACAAATATAACGGTTTTCCCGGTAAAGGCAGTAGACAAAACAGCGCAGCACCGGACTCTGAACGTGCAGTGCTCGTGTTTATTTAATGAAATCATAGCCTTTTGAAGTTTAATCAATCACATTCAGACATCGCAATTCTGGTCTTTCCGTCTCCAAATTTAAGACCTCTTGAAATCATAATTAAGACTTTCTTGTACAATTTAAGACTTTTTAAGACCCCGCGGAAACCCTGACTTGTCCCCCTGATAGCCTATATAAACAAAACCAGCCCAATTGTATCACTTGTATCCCTATAAAAATAATTAATATTTATAAAAAAATACTTTAGTAGTCATAAAATAAAACACTCAAATTTTATTTAAGATGACACATTTAAAAGTTTAAACAATTTTGAACAAGGTTGAACACTTGAACTGTATAAATCTCCATAATTTTTTACAATAAAATAGTTAAAATTACAAGATTCAAAAATTTGAACAACACAAAATATGAACGTTTTTAAAAATCTTAGGTGTTTAAAATGAATTAGCTTGGTCTTATGGTTAAAGAGAAACAACAGAATCTAACTACAAATAAACTGATCACCTAATACTTACTGTGCTGCATGAAAAGATGGGATCATCCTGGGGATTGTCTTCCTGTAGAAGTAATTCTACCACAAAAAAGTTGTTAATCTATCATTCATAGAGAAACAATAGCATAATTACAAATTGATCACTTAACACATACCTAGCAGGCGTGATGCAACATATTAAACATCTTTATTTGACCCTTTAATTCTAGCACTGTCTATTCTAATTCTATTCTTTTAAAAAACTGATCTCTTTTAGACTTGCACTCTATTCATTTACTAACTGCTTGTTTTCTTTAAAAAAAAAAACACTAGCTTTTCTAATCTTTTTGTATTCTATCTGTTTTCTTTTATTTATTATACAATTAACAATAGCAAAAAAGGCCTCTAACACTAGCTTGCTCTATTCTTTTTCTATTCTATCTTATTTTCTTTTTATTTATTATATAATTAAAAAACCCAAGCTACGTGTACTGTGTTAAGCTAACTGAGACTTCTTATAGCACTTGCATATCATTCTCTTTTGTTGATTTTGATTGCGTCCATTGTCCTCATTTGTAAGTCGCTTTGGATAAAAGCATCTTCTAAATGACTAAACATTGTGTATTCACAACTGCAATGTTTGTTTTGATATTAATATTTATTTATTTATGATGTGAAGAAGAGTTTATTGTGCACAGTCATTTATTAATTATCAGCACTAAATACTGAGTTTGAAACAATACAGTTCTAGCCACTAGACTAGAGAAAGCATGCGCATTGTTTACCTCGAACACCACCAAGCTGCACCTGCGGAAAGACACTGAAGTTTGTGTGTACTTCTCACAACACAGGCAAGGGATACAGAGGTAAGGGATCACAACTGGGATATTTATTGACCGATGAGCAGAGATGAGTAAGGAGCAGACGAGAGGTAAGTAAGGCACAGAGAGTCAACATCCAACTGGCTTAGTTTGTGGTGATGGATCTTTGTTTCGTTCCAGGAGGATCGTGGTGAACGGGAACATCTAAGGTAAGCAAACGCAGGAGGGAGTGTGGAGAGTGTGAAGATAAAGGGGACCTGATGAGCTGCAGCAGGTGCGGGTGATCAGTACACAGGTGATTGGGATCTGGTGAAACCGGGTCCCGGAGTGGATAAATCTGAAAACGCCGCCCTTGCCTTTTCGTGTGGGCTGCGAAACGATGATGTCATCAGCCCACGTCTCGCCCCTAGTCAGACACCGCTACGTCACGTAACAGCAACAACAAAAACATGAACAAACACTGAACGATTATATTTTTATTAACTAACATTAACACAGATTAATAAATGTATTGTTCCGTGTTTGTTTGAATACTGCGCGCAAGGTTTATGTGCATAGTCCAAGTCTTCTCCTTTTTAGTGTATCTCTGTGGCAGAATTACAGCGCCACATACTGGTCTGGCATATAAACTACATCATTTTGTGTCGGTTTAGTGTGTACACAGATATTTCTTGAGACGAGGGGGGAAAAAGATCGGATAGGGAAAGCTCTGGCTTCGTGTGGATGTAGCCTGACAATACTTTTGTTTCTCCTGATAATTCAGGTATGTTTTAATAAAAAGTGAAAATGTGTTGGAATGGAAAAACATACAAGTACACCTTTCCTATGTGTTTGAAAGCAAATGGCTTGTAAACGGCTAAAAATGTAAATGTGTATTTGTCCAGAGTAATGTATATGGTTTATGAGAGTGACGTTGATAATTTGTGTCGTGTAACCATTACAATTTAAATGATACAAAATAACAGATGCATGATGGTGACAAATG
The DNA here is from genome assembly GCA_036784905.1 of Acrossocheilus fasciatus. Taxonomy (NCBI): domain Eukaryota; kingdom Metazoa; phylum Chordata; class Actinopteri; order Cypriniformes; family Cyprinidae; genus Acrossocheilus; species Acrossocheilus fasciatus. The sequence goes on along the minus strand of CM071941.1, from coordinate 33,111,250 downwards.
AGTTTAATAGTCCAGTTGTAAATGGTTATAAAAGTATTCACAGAGACAAAGAAAAAGATGGCTGATTGAAGGAACTTTAAAATGTATTTTGAGTCATACTGAGAAATATACAGAAGCTATAATGATTAGATGTGTTTATGTATAAGAATGATAATCAAGAAGGCTTTAATATTGTTAATTAATACAAAAAAGAAGGGAACAAAACTGTAGTTTTGATTACACAAAACATGATTTGTAATTACATGTGACTAAACTAAATGGGATAACTCTGAAAACATTGAAAAAGATTCGAGTATTATACTGTTGCTATGATGTTAATGTTAATAAAGAGACGCTACCAAGCTGCAAACTTTTAATCTGCCTGCGTCTTCCGTGCTCGGGACCCGAACACAGGCTCATGTTCCTCTGGGGGTTGCATTAATTCTCCAAGTCTTCTACAATGAAAACACACACACAAAAAAAATTACATTTTCGCCATCTTGTAAAACAATACTACTGTCTCATTACATGAAACATTCAAGGCCTACCCAGCAACTGGAAACCCTCCTCTGGGGGCTGGGGGAGTGCCACCTGACCTTCCTCCCCTTCTTCAGGGTCGTCCAGGTGAGACACCATCGGAACCAGAGGGTTCTGTGCTCTTAGTTTTTTGAGCTGGTCTACACTGACCATCAGCTGTAGCTCTCTAATGTAGGTTTTCACCTGTTTTGCCTAAAGAACCAGATTCTCTTAACAGATTTATCTAAAAAAGAAATCCACAAAAACATACTAGTTTCAGACAAGACTTGCAGTGAGTTCTGGATGGCCCGATCTGAAGTGCCGTTTAACGCTGTTGTAAAGGATGCTGCACTCGGGACATCTGAGGTCACGAAGCAGGACCCGACCCCTGGCCAGGCGCAGCAGGATTCGCCTCTCCTCACTGTTGTTCATGCTGTGCTGTGACCTCAGGTGGTGCCTCAAGTGGGAAACCTTTGCAGGACACAGTGGGCATTTTACCTGCATCTTTAAAATAGAATAGAAATGGAAATAAAGTTAGTTAGCTTTGAACTTCTACAAACATGCACAACTCTCAAAATAGGACTGTTTAACTTACCATAATTTTGGATAAAAATGATTCTTAGTGACCTGACTTGCTGCACCTTTTTAAAAGTTTCAAAGAGGGATTATTTTTTTTTTTTACAAGAAAATATATTTTATTTGACACTTTACCACCTTTGACTTTTCACCTACACATGCTTTCTGTGGACAATGCATTTATGGGTAACACTTTAGAATGCTGTTCCGTCGTTAATGAATAAACTACACAGGAACAAATGACCAATTCACTATTAACACTGTAGTAACTACTATTAACTAACAAGAAACTCTGATTAACGATTTAGCAAGTTATAGCGCTCAGTTGAAACTGGTAGTTCACTATTAGCTAATCAATAACTGCTATTTTTTTCATATATCCTGAGAACTCCTAAGAACTACTTTATACAGGTTCATAATTAATGTGAATTATGCATAATGAATAATCAATTCTAAAATGAAGATCACGGTAACCCACTAGTAATGATTTAAGTATTACCAAATCTAGCAAAATGAATTACTAACCAGGACCTTACACAAACCTCAAAAGTTTACAATGATTTAAGTCATTACTAGGGAGTGATCACGATCTTCACTTTAGAATACTGATCCAAATAATTAGTAATTTAATTGGTAATTCCTTTAGAAGGATGTAGTAACACCTGAATAATTACTATTCAATACTTTTCAAAAACCTCAAAAGTTTACAATGACTTCAGTCATTAATAAAGTTATCATGATCTTCACTTTAGAATACTGATCCAAGTAATTAGTAGTTCCTTCTGAAGAATTTGGTAATACTTGAGTCATTACTAGTGGGTTACTATGACCTTTACTTTAGAATGAATTATACATTATGCATTATTCATATTAATTATCAACCTGTATACAGTAGTTCTTGGGGAGGTATGAAAAAAAATAGTTATTGATTAGCTAATAATGAACGACCACATTCGACTAAGCACTATTACTTACTAATTCATTAATCAGAGTTGCTTCTTAGTTACTAGTAGTTACTAGAGTGCTAATAGTGCATTAAGCAATGTACACAGAAAGCACACATTGATATAAATTACAGTTCGTAAATAATCATTGTTAGCTTTAAAGTGATCTGTGCATGGAAAGCCTGTGTAGGTCCTCTTCAAATAAGTTAGAAGTGTCATTTGGTCACTTATTTGACAGAACCTACACAGGCTTTCCGTGTACAATGCATTAGTAAAAAATATTTCATTGATTACAATGGTTTTATTTAATAAAACATGCAGTACAGTGCACAGTAAGTAAATTATAACAGGTTAATGTATAATGCATGCATTATAACAGGTTAAAGACAGTCTGACTAACTGTAACTTATTTTACAGGCCTAAACAGGCTTGCCATGCCCACACAATCAAACTTATACATTAAAACTTTTTTTATATGCATACTTACTTTAATAACAGAATATCCGTTACAGCTGGGGATGCTACTGGTGTGAAATGGTGGCTCATGAGAAAACAGTGCACGCAGTGCACATGACATACTTTAAGATTGCAATCCATTTTCAGGTAAGTGCAGAGTAAATGACTTTAAAATACACTGCATTTTCAGGTAAATCTGCAGTAAATTACTTTAAAATACACTGCATTTTCAGGTAAATGTACAGTGACTTACTTGAAATTGAACCAAGGCTTTCTAAGCCCTCAGTGTAGGGCAACCTTTTTTTCTGCAGCGGCACAGTTTTGATAAGTAAAAAAGTCCCACGGCACAAACTTTTTTTTTTTTTTCATTAATTAAACAATGCATCGTCAGAGTTGGTATTGTGGCTTTATATATGATCAGACACTTGGACATAAGATTTCCTGAAAATCATGTTCAAATGGAGCTAACAAGCTTTTTGACAAACAAATGACAGAGGTGTTTTGTTCGTCATTAATTTACTGCCTCAGATGCGGCTGTTATAATCGCATCACGTTTCATCAATTTACACTTACAGGTTATAAAGTTTATTGTAGCTATATGGGCACTCAGTTTTTCTTGTTTAATTCATTTGGCCAAAACTGCCCGATTACGGGACACGGCAAGTTCTTCAACAGACTCGACCGGCGCATTCAGTCTCACAGCGAGATCTCTGTGGTGGTGCAGGACGATGCAGTTCTGCGATGCAAGAGGAGAAAGGTCATCGCCAAGCTGACCGCCCTGAGGGCCTCCAACCCTGCCGTCTCAATGGTCTCCACCCTGGACCTGCAGGAGGAAGAGTACAGCGACATAGACTGTAAGCGCCAAAAGTAGTTCCTCAGGACACAGGTGGCAGACCTCAACAAACAGATTGACGTACTCACAGAGTCTGCGGAGCCCCCGACCAGCGTTGAGACCTCCACTTGAAGGACAAGCTGCCAGGTGGGCCCGGTGCAAGATATTTGTTCTTCACCTTCACATCGAACCCATGCAAAAACCTGAACAACTACTTCCAGGATGCATGGGCTTGCCCGGCTGCCCCACCTTTACTGACGTTCGGACTTCCATCGCCAGCCACGCAAGTGATTCCACACATATGCACATCTTTTGGTAGCCTTCAGAATGGCATTGGTTTTACTCTCTTTCTCTGTCTTTCCAGGCCAAGTTCACTCACTCCAGTGAAGACAGCATGAAGATGTCCAAGTCCATGTGCCACGACATCCAGACAGCACATTTTTTGGTCACCAACCTGTTAAACGGCACTTCAGATCGGGCCATCCAGAACTCACTGCAAGACCCAGAGGAGGGTTTCCAGTTGCTGGGTAGGCCTTGAATGTTTAATGTAATGAGACAGTAGTATTGTATTATCATTCTTATACATGAACACATCGAATCATTATAGCTTCTGTATATTTGAATAATAGAAGCGTATTAGTGTGTTATGTGTACGCCAGGGTAAAGAGATGGGTCTTTAATCTAGATTTAAACTGACAGAGTGTGTCTGCCTCCCGAACAGTGTTAGGTAGACTGTTCCAGAGTTTGGGTGCTAAATAGGAAAAGGATCTGCCGCCCGCAGTCGATTTTGATATTCTAGGTATTATTAAACGGCCAGAGTTTTGAGAACGCAGTGGACGTGGAGGACTATAATGCGATAAGAGCTCGCTCAAGTACTGAGGAGCTAAACCATTCAGGGCTTTATAAGTAATTAACAAGATTTTAAAATCTATCCGATGTTTGATAGGGAGCCAGTGCAGTGTTGACAGAACCGGGCTAATATGATCATATTTCCTGGTTCTAGTAAGGACTCTAGCTGCTGCATTTTGGACCAACTGTAGTTTGTTGATCAAGTGTGCAGAACAACCACCCAATAAAGCATTACAATAGTCTAACCTTGAGGTCATAAACGCATGAACTAACATTTCTGCATTTGACAACACATCTCTGTTCCTCTGACATTCTTTCCAAGGCTAGAAATAAAAAATCCTTCTCTCTCCAAAATTTAAAAATTATTCTGTCAAAAAATTGTTTGCCAGAATGAGTGCTATTTATTTTTCAGATCACATCATTTACACATCGCAGACAATAACCGCTCTGAAACAACCCTTTGATCTTTCAAAGAGGCCGCGAAAGAGTTTGGCTTTCCCTTAAGATAATGTTTTATTATCTACAAATGTAACAGACTAAATTATAAATCTTCCAAGTTATACGCTACAGTTTTGCCCTTAATCCAGTTATTATTGCTTTTTATTGTTATGCCAAAAACAAACAATAGTGTAAATAAGAAAAAGAAAAGATGGTTCACTTGTTGATTTACATTATTTGATGGTGTCATAATGGTCTAATATAATTTAACTTATTTGCAACTTGTATGGTTCCACTTATTTTTCATGAAGAGTACATGTAGATCATGGAGGAGAAAATGTGGCACGGCTGCGAGGAACAGAGAATGCCAGCTTCATTGCTGTCAAGAGTGTGCTGTCAAAAGACATTTAAAGATTGCAGCAAAGAATTTAATATATGTACAATAAAGACAATGAATTTGGAGGAGCAAAAAGTTTATTGTGAAATGACTTGTGGACAGTAGAAATATCAAACCTAAAACAGCAGGTCTGTGCTAGCTGTGTGTTCAAATATTCACAAGGTGCATACAAACATCATCAATACTTTTTGTAAAGTTATATGTTAAAACGGTTTCGGTGAACAGTGATCAACAGTGTTGAACTTATCTTACAGTGAACAGTTTGAACAATATTTTTACTAAATTGATTGCTGCAATTTGACTTGAAAAGTATTCAGAAAGCAAAGTAAATAGAAAAAAAAAATTGGGACCTTTCTGATTGTATTAATGAAGAAACATAATTTGCTGAGTGACGAGCTCAGGGCACAAGCTGTCGTCGTCATCACCATCAGAATCTGCGTCAGGCCATGCAACGTGCTGAAGGATGACCAAAAACAAAACAATCAAAGAGTAACAAATCACTAAATCTAACACTGCACCAGAGCTACCAAAACTGAGAGAAAAACCAGTCCTCAACTTCTTAATCGTCATACTCAGGTGTCTTAACCCCATCACCGATACCAGCGTCTCCTATAAAACATACGTGAAATGGTGTGCAGATTATTATAATACATATTATTAAAGAATACTGCAGCAACTGTACAATAGAAGGGCAAGACCTGAGAAAGGCGTTGATTACGATATCCATAAATGTGATAACAGTTACCTGTATATGCAGTTCAGTGGAGCTGCCAGTTCACTCCTTTTGCCTTGTAAAGTGACAATATGACAACCAAGTACTTGAGTTAAAGTGGAGATACACTATGTAAAACATTACTCCAGTAAAAGTGCTCCCTTTACACTTTCACTTGAGTAAAATTACAAAAGTATTTGCCTTCAAATGTACTGAAGTATCCAAAGTACTAGGATTTATTATGGCTATAATATCCTGTTATCATTTTTGTCACAAAACTCATGCTTATTCAACAATATCCGAAAAGACTCTAATGTTACTCTTAGCACACCAATCTATTAATAGAGTGATATTAATTAGTCAGACGCTTATGTCTGTTAAAATGATCACGAGCTCAACCTTGAAGCTAAACAGTTTCCTTCAGAATCAAATGAAATAACAGGATTTCAGAGCAGGTTTAAATTTAAGGTTTATTTGTAACAGTTGCAAGTTTAAGTTTAATAACTTGTATTATACACAGGATCACGTGAGTTGTCTTTTACTATATTGTATCTGAATGTCTCTGTGCGTAAATATAAACTGGCCATATCAGATTTACTGTACCAGGAGCTAGTTTTAGTATCAGAAGAACACACTTGGCAGTCACAGCTGCATATGTGTGCACAACTCAGTCATGCATTTCTCCACAAAGTCAGGAAGAATGTTATATTAATTTAGTAATGCTTGGATGTGTGATTGTCAGTGTTTGTGCATTAATTCCTATACTGCTTCACATTAACCTGGTGATACCTGGTAAATAAAATTACTTGGTAAATATATATATACATATTCTGGTGAGTGTGCTAGTAGAGTAGGGCACTGATGATCTAACTAAAGTGGCAATATTTTTTATTCAGCTTGAGAAGGAGCTGATTCTCAAAGGTTTTGAGTCCATTCTTGCCCTCCTGGGACTGAAAATAAGCCCTGCTGTGCTGAAGAGACGTTCACAAGCTGCAGAAGCGGGTAAAGCAGTGTTGACCTTCAAAGACAACTTACAGACTGCTGGGAAGAACTTAGAATTTCTTTGTCATCAGGTTTGCAGGCAGGGTAGCCATCTAACTGCTTGATACCTTCCTGACCGAGAGTAGGCTTCATGCTTGTAAAGAAGTCCTCTTCCTCAGAGGCACTGGAACCATCAGCTGGTGTTTGATTCAGAGTCTCTTCCTCCAGATGGTCCTTGATGTAGTCCAGGCCTGAAACGGACATTTCCACAGATGCTAAGAATCAAAACTTCACTTTAATCACACACATTTCTCCAGATAAAAACATCAACCCATGTATTTCCAAGGTGCATTTAAAACTGACCTAAATTTTATCTTGACATTCTCAGTTTGTTTGAGTTGGATATCTTTTAAAAATGATTTGGCTCAGTTTCTTTGAATCATTAACTGATGACACTTTTCAAAAACAAAAACTAAAATAATCTTACCCAGTTTGACGATGTGTTCATTCGATGTCCAGGATGTTTTAAATCTCGGGACAAGGATTGCAGCTGCAGTAAGCTCTGGCTCTTCCAGCATGTTTCCAAAGCGCTGCCGCAGGCCTCCTCGGATGGCATCCACCAGAGGTTTGCGGTACCTGGAGGTAATGCGAATCCGGTCCAGTTTCGAGATGAGGAGTGTCAAAGCAGGCAGAAGCCATCCCATCTGAACACCGATTTCAGCCTGAAGGAGGTTGAGGGCTTTGGCTAGGGGCTCGTGGTTCTGGCATACTCTTCTGGACTCGACCTATCACACATTCAGACAACAACAATTCATCATTTCATGTCATTACACTTTTAAGTGAGAGAGAGAGAGAGAGAGAGAGAGAGAGAGAGGGAAGTGTCAGTTTACTGTATCTACTGTTTCCCTGTATCTACTCCTATCAGATCCTTGAGTAGTTAAGCTACTACTCGAAGGAATGTGTTTTAAAAAAAAGTTTTACTATTAAGGTTACATTACTGGAACATGAATTTAAAGGAATTATAATAAAACAGCACTTACATTGGCAACTTGATTGAAGTGCAGACAGTTCTGATAGCCCCATCTCCCTGATCTTAATGATTCGAAACACTCTTGTCCACCTTGTTGTGTTGTGTTGTGTTGTGTTGAGTTGTGTTGTGTTGTGTTGTGTTGTGTTGTGTTGTGTTGTGTTGTGTTGTGTTGTGTTGTGTTGTGTTGGGGCGGATCAGCTGAATCTCGCACACGTCTTCTATAATCTCTGCCACACTTATTCCATACTGCATGGCACTTGGCAAATGCTGACCTGGACAGCTTCTTGTAGGCTTCATCTGAACAGGCTTTGGCTGCATCCACCGTGGAAACCAAGTTTGATAAGTGGCAGGCACAACGATGATGCTTTGGAAGTTGGAACTGTAAGCAATCATCCTCATCTAAAACAGCTGTGACCGCTACAAAGTGCACCTCGACACCATCCTCATCCTCATCATCTCCATCACACATCACATCACACATGTATACAGTTCGTACAGTATTTTCAGTTCAGATCAATATGAAAACACCTGAAAACATGAAAAACAAAACAATCAGAAACAGTTAAGAACTTTAAGACTTTTAAATGGACTTTTCTGAATTTATACAAAATATTTAGAACTAGAAAGAACATTCACGAAACGTACACATGGCAAAATATACATATGAAAGCAGCTTAAACACTAAAATCTAAACCATAAACAAAAAATTAAGAAGAAAGATTTAGAGATACAGAGATATATTATAAGTAACTGTTTTTAATGATGTCCATGTCAGCTTCAATCACTGGGACATCAGAGTGGACTGAAGCTTCAGAGGAAGTCGGGAGTTTGCGTGCATAAGTGTTTTTTTGAGTTAATATTTGTATTTAATTAGTACCACTAATTACATATTACTGCATCAGAATAATTGGGAAATGAAAAATCATTTTAAAGTGCACTTAAAGGACAGTTCATGCACCGTGAAGTTCTAGGAACCAGCGAGCAGGGTCATTCCTGGAGAACCAATCTCCCCCTGCGGTGCGGTCAAGCCAAAACCTGGGAACGCCCGGCAAGAGTCCTGTGAACTATGAACAGCTTCCTCCGGTGCAAAAGAGAAAAACATTTGGATTTCTTGATTGTAATAAATATTAAATGTTGCTTTTTATTTTACAGGACAATATTATGATAATATTATGATTATTAATATATAGTATAATATAATTATTAATAGAATTTTTATTATTAAAGTACCTGCCAAAAGTTTGGAAACATTACATTTATTAATGATCTTGAAATAAATCTCTTCTGCTCATCAAGGCTGCATTTATTTGATCAAAATAAAGTAAAAACAGCAATATTGTGAAATAATTTTGTATTATTTCCTAATAGATTATAAAATGTTATTTGTTCCTGTGACACAAAGCAGAATTTTCTGCATCATTACTCCAGTCACATGATCTTTTAGAAATGATTACAAATTGATTTGATGCTCAAGAAACATTTGATTATTTTCAGTGTTGAATTTTCAATGAAAAACATTTATTTGCATTTATCAAGTACATTTACTACATTTATTAATGCATTTACTAAATATAAATCTTTTTAAATGCCTTGACTCTTCACTCACTTTTTATCACTTTAATGTGTGATGAATAAAATGATTAATTTCTCTTACCACAAATGTGTGAGTGGTATTGTTTTCACAAAAATGTTAAGCAGCAAAAACGGGTTTAAACATTGATAATAAATAGTAAACATTTTTTAAGCTGCAAATCAGCATATTAGAATGATTTCTGAAGGATCATGTGACACTCAAACTTCTATTTGTAAACAACAACACATTTATAAAGTATTCTAATGACAACTGTTGCATTCCCAAACGCAAATTAAAGCGACTCAAACGTAGAATTTGAACAGTGAATCAAAACTGAAACACAGTAACTTACCGTCAGATAATGTCACGTGTTAGCCTATATTCACTATCTCAAATTCTCCCCACCATTCATAAAGTTACTGGGCAAGCAACACATTTCAGTGCTGATTCTACTCGCATTAGGCGCTTTGAATCATTTTAACCCTTTAACCTTTTTTTATTAGTACTGATCTGCATGATTCACAGGGGTGAAAAAGAAAAAACGGATTTCCAGATTAATCCAGAAGAATAACATCCCTGAGCAAAAAGAGACAGAACAAATTGTTTACATTGTTTCCGAATATAAAAAAACACGATATAAATTATTTGTGAAATCATGGCAAGCAATGCTCAGGTTTTAAGCAGAGCGTCTGGCTTTTCAGCTGGCTAAAAATGCTTCGGTGGACACACGGCCATAATCTTGCACATTTGCACTTCATCAACTATACATGGACTGAAATCAGAAGTACGCCGACCTGTGATGAGACTAATCACTGACCTGGTCACGTCGGACCTGAGCGTCTCTGACACCAGCTCCTCAAACACTTTCTCCAAAACCTTCGGATGTGTGAAAATCTCAGTTTTATTTAAACTCAAAATAAACCTGCTTATATGTGAAACAGAGAACACTTACTTCTGAGTGCTGTCTTGTGCAGATAAAGAGCGTGCATGCAAATATAGCGTAAAAATGGCAATTGTGCAAGCAAAAATAGTGCAAAAAATGAGGGGAAAGCAGCATAAAAAAGTTTTTGCCTTTTTTTAATCACTGAAGACACTAAACATTTGAGCATTTAAAAAGAATTGAGAACTGGTCAAAATTATTTAATGTTAATATTTTTAAGATTTAACTATTTTACAGATCAAAATCTTTAGAAAAGCATTTTTTAAAGATGCTTTTATGAAGCTACTATAAAGATTTCGTGCTACAGTGAGTTCTCCATCAAAGAGGGTCCAGAATGTTTAGAATGTCACTTTAAAATGAGTGTAAAACTGTAAGAATAATTAGGCAGCCATCGCTCTCTACCATAAAGGCCTTTCTGACCAGCAGCTCTTCAGGCAGTTTCTTCATTCTTGTCTGGCTGATCTGGGCTTTGTAAATGCCAATAAGCCTCGAATCACAGGGCTCCAGAAAGTAAGGCTCCAGATGGTCATACACACGACAGAGCAACATGTTTGGCCCACTTTCTTCCCCTGGCAAAATGGACACAACCTCACAGCATTCCAGATCACTCAGCGCAAAAATATTGTCTGGTTTTTGATTTCTCAAACTGGTTGCAGGTCGTGCCATTTCTTTTTTCTGCCTGTCCATCTCTCCGAGGCGTTTTACAATCTGTGACAGAGGACTCCGGCCAGAGCGAACCAACCTTTTTAGGTGGTGCGAATAGCTTTCAAAACAGAAAGCACTACATTCATCAAGGCTGCCAAAAATTTTGGCATCATACGCAAGATGCACCATAGAATGTACGTTGTACAGTCGTGGCCAAAAGTTTTGAGAATGTCATAAATATTAATTTTCACAAAGTCTGCTGCTTCAGTGTTTTTAGATCTTTTTGTCAGATGTTACTATGGTATACTGAAGTAAAATTACAAGCATTTCATAAGTGCCAATGGCTTTCATTGACAATTACATTAAGTTTAAGCAAAGACTCAATATTTGCAGTGTTGACCCTTCTTTTTCAAGACCTCTGCAATTCGTCCTGGCATGCTGTCAATCAACTACTGGGCTACATCCTGACTGATGGCAGCCCATTCTTACATAATCAATGCTGAGAGTTTGTCAGAATTTGTGGGTTTTTGTTTGTCCACCCGCCTCTTGAGGATTGACTGCAAGTTCTCAATGGGATTAAGTTCTGGGGAGTTTCCTGCTCATGGACCCAAAATTTCAATGTTTTGTTCCCCAGGCCACTTACTTATCACTTTTGCCTTATGGCAAGGTGCTCCATCATGCTGGAAAAGGCATTGTTCGTCACCAAACTGTTCTTGGATGGTTGGGAGAAGTTGCTCTCGGAGGATGTTTTTGTGTCATTCTCAAAACTTTGGTCTCCTAAAGTTGATTCAGCTGTGGGATCAGGGCACCTCCAGTGCAGAGCTTGCTCAGGAATGGCAGCGGGCAGGTGTGAGTGCATCTGCACGCGCAGTGAGGCCAAGACTTTTGGAGGATGGCCTGGTGTCAAGAAGGCCAGCAAAGAAGCCACTTCTCTCCAAAAAAACATCAGGGACAGATTGATCTTCTGCAGAAAGTATCGTGAATGGACTGCTGAGGACTGGGGCAAAGTCATATTCTCCGATGAAGCCCCTTTCCGATTGTTTGGGGCATCTGGAAAAAGGCTTGTCAGGAGAAGAAAAGGTGAGCGCTACCATCAGTCCTGTGTCATGCCAACAGTAAAGCATCCTGAGACCATTCATGTGTGGGGTTGCTTCTCATCCAAGGGAGTGGGCTCACTCACAATTCTGCCCAAAAACACAGCCATGAATAAAGAATGGTACCAAAACACCCTCCAACAGCAACTTCTTCCAACAATCCAACAACAGTTTGGTGAAGAACAATGCATTTTCCAGCACAATGGAGCACCGTGCCATAATGCAAAAGTGATAACTAAGTGGCTCGGGGACCAGAACGTTGAAATTTTGAGTCCATGGCCTGGAAACTCCCCAGATCTTAATCCCATTGAGAACTTGTGGTCAATCCTCAAGAGGCGGGTGGACAAACGAAAACCCACTAATTCTGACAAACTCCAAGAAGTGATTATGAAAGAATGGGTTGCTATCAGTCAGGATTTGGCCCAGAAGTTGATTGAGAGCATGCCCAGTCGAATTGCAGAGGTCCTGAAAAAGAACGGCCAACACTGCAAATACTGACTCTTTGTATAAATGTCATGTAATTGTCGATAAAAGCCTTTGAAACGTATGAAGTGCTTGTAATTATATTTCAGTACATCACAGAAACAACTGAAACCAATATCTAAAAGCAGTTTAGCAGCAAACTTTGTGAAAACTAATATTTATGTTATTCTCAAAACTTTTGGCCACGACTGTATGTATGTATGTATGTAGCCTGTGTGTGTGTGTGTGTGTGTGTGTGTGTGTGTGTGTGTGTGTGTGTGTGCGCGCGCGCGTTTTTGTGAAAAGTCAGGACATAGATAGATCTATCTGTCTGTCTGTATGTATGTATGTATGCGTGTGTGTGTGTGTGTGTGTTTGTGTGTGCGTGCAAAGTATATTTATGTATGTATGTAGCCTGTGTGTGTGTGTGTGTGTGTGTGTTCTTGTTTATGCTACATTGAGGGGACCAAATGTCCCCACAAGGATAGTAAAACCAGAAAATGTTGACCTTATGGGGACATTTTTTAGGTCTCCATGAGGAAACAAGCTTAAAAATCATACAGAGTGAGTTTATTTTGAGAAAGTAAAAATGCACAGTCTCCTGTAAGGGGTAGGTTTAGGTGTAGGGTTGGTGTAGGACAATAGCACATACAGTAAGTACAGTATAAAAACCATTACACCTATGGAGAGTCCCCACAAGGATAGGTGCGCCTGTTTGTGTGTGTGTGCGTGTGTGTGTGTGTGTGTGTGTGTGTGTGTAAAGTATATGTATGTATTTAGCCTGTGTGTGTGTGTGTGTGTGTGTGTGTGTGTGTATAATCATATGTATGTATATGTTTGTGTGTGTGTGTGTGTGTGTGTGTGTGTTTGTTCTGTTTAATGAATGCAATTTCAATTATTCATATAATTATTTACAGGTGAAAGAATGATATCTGAATGTATTTTGCATGAAAATGCACTGCTTTGATAAAAATGCATTTTTCTCAGTTTTTTGTCCAAAATGTTGAATTTTTGATGGTACCCACCTGTATTCAAATGGTGATAAAACATGAACACATGAAGATAGAATAAAATAGTTTTTTGTTTAAAAGCAGAGGCTCGGTTCTTTATTTTGATATATAATATGTTCGTATAGTCATAGCAGAAAATATTCTGAGGGCCGTCAGATTTAGGTGAAAATCATCAAAAATGCTGGCGGCTGGCAACTTTTTTTAAAAACGCTGGCGGGGAAAGAGTTAATAATAAACATGATCTAAACATGCTTAGACTCGTAGATTTCATCATGTTACTGTCTCAACAGGATGGACAAGATGGGTACAAGCTAACTGAGCTTCTTTATTTCCGCAAGCACAAACCCAACACTGACGGGTAAATATGAACATGAAACTCGTGTTGTAGTGGACAGGGTCTTTAAACAGCTCTGGTCATTTATACTGTTATCAGCACGTGTTGAAGTAGATTCGTCTCGTCTGTGAGAGAATATGAGCTGTTAATGCAGCGTTACAAAACTTCACTTTCACTTTCACTTTCTATATGACTGAAGTTAAGACGTTCACCGGCAAATATTGCGCAGAGATCGTGTGGTTGATTAGATCCAGCTGCAAAGGACGAACTTGTGGAGATTGAATAACCACATTATTCAAGAATCGCTGTCATTACTGCAGCAACAGAGGAACATCAACAACACCAGCAGAAACGTTGATAATCGCTGTGATACGAATAATTTAGTAAATCTGCAATTTAGCCTTTGATCAATTCTTAATCGTATCACTTGAATGTGTTTTCGGTGTGTAAAGTCATTATTTCGAGCGGGACTTTTATTGTGACGGGGTGTCGTGACGTCACTGGTCTGCGTCGCGCTCCTGCATCAGTGATTCGGCTGAAGAAAGGTGTGTTTTTAACTATTTAACGCGTTTAAATCAACGCAGCACTATAGACAAGTGTGTAGTGAACTTTATAAAGAATTACTTATTTCCGAGTTTAATACAGTGGTGTATCTAATAGCGTTAATGAGTCTCGCGTCGCTCTCTGTACAGTGAAGCAGCTCATCATAAACACTGTTTGGATTGAAACATATAGAGGATTTAAATAAATGTACACAGAAAGATGCAGAAAACATCTTTTCATAGTATTCTAATGCTTTTCTATAGAACATATTATCTGCATTTATATTAATTCAAAATAGAAGCACATTAATTCATATTAAACTAATATTAAGGGTATAATAATGATCTAAATCATGTAAAATAATTATAATAAATGATCACCACTAAAATCCAGTGATAAAAAAATCAATTTTCTCAGAACAATTGACCGATTTTTAACTAGTCAACTTAAAAATGTAAATACCACATGATTCAAGTAACTTATTTTTAATTAACCCTCTAGTTAAAGACATTTCTATTCCGAGTGCAGCACACATGAAGCTGTCAGCATGATGTAATGGTTAAACAAATCACTTAAATATCTTTACAGAAAAGACGCATGAACTACAACTACGTCTTGTACAAGCTTGTCTTATACATGTATGTTCAGAAATAATATGAGGGAAATGCTTTTAAAAATTCTCAAGTAATTCACATTCAAAATGACTGGAGGTATAACTCAGTAGACTATTATTAGCTATAAATGTTCTGTAAAACAGTGAACAGCAGCTTTCAGTCTGTCATCGTGATGCAAACATGAGATATCAGACACACAGTAGTAGTTCTTCACAGGTTTTTTATTCGATTGCGCTGCTTTTCTACGTAAACATGGACACGTTTGACGGTTGCGCTTGTCTCTTGCAGTCTCATGATGAAACGGCTTTATAAAAACACAGCGCTCTAGTTATTAAGAGATGTTCAACTCCCATCATCTTGTGTTTTTTTCCTGCTCCACTGTCTGCGTCGCATCTTTGTCAACACAAAAGCACATTGTGTGTGAATGGCAGCGATGTAATCTATTCACGGTCTCTCACAGAGCGTCACACGTGAGAGGTTAAGCACTCCATTCTCTGTTATCACCGGCATATTGTCAGAGTGTCTAATTCTAACGTTTGGTAATATTTCTGTTCAAAATCATGATTCCTCAGTTCATAAAAAATAAAACCTGATGTGACTTTGGATAATATAGCCTTAAAAAAAAAAAGCTAATCACAATGTATTTCTTTGTGTTAAAACACTTCAGTTAGCCTAATTCAACACTGGGTGTACTACAACTTAAAGGGTTCATTCACCCCAAGATTAAAATTCTGTCATTAATTACTCACCTTCATGTCGTTCCAAACCCGTAAGACCTTCCTTCATCTTCAGAACACAAATTAAGATGTTTTTGATGAAATCCGAGAGCTCTCTGACCCTCCACAGACAGCAACACAACTGAATTGTTCCCAGGTCCAGAAACACAGTAAATACATCGGTAAAGCAGTCCATGTGACATCAGTGGCTCAACTTCAGTTTTGCAACGCTACAAGAATCCTTTTTTTTTTTTTTTTTGCGCAAAGAAAACAAAAATAACAATTTACTCAACCATTCTTCTCCCCCGAGTTACGTCGTCCGTCATTTTAGAGAGTATTACAACGCATAAGGCAGGACTTTTATTCTGGCTGTAGTGTTGTTGCTGCTGCGGCTGCATGTCCTGGAGACGCTGTGCTTCGTTGTGAAAGTGAAAGTACTGTGTTTGGGCTTCCAGAAGAGGACACAACTAGAAATCAGTGGTTAAGTTGTGTTTTCAACACTGTTCCAGAACAGTTCAACCCAAATATTAGAGTGTGTGCAGCGCATTTTACAGAGGACTGTTTCCTGAACCTGGGAGAGTAGCCCACAATGCTGGCTGCACAAAGACTGTTTCTATAAAGTGGGGCGATTACAACTCTGGTGCTTCTGACTCACAGCCTGTAAGTATGTTTCTGCTACTGACGATTCAAACGCGAGTTTTGAGCAGTGTAGAGTAGTGCTTGTTGTTTGTCGTTTCTCCGATCACAAATGCAGACATGGTAATGTTTAAACAGCGCGATACAACGCGACGTGTATAAAGACAGAATAAGTCATTATAATCAGTTATTATGTCCCCACTGGATGCAACAAATGCCTTGTTTATAATGGGTTTTATTGTTTTTGTGTCGTCGCCCCGGGACACGGCATCACAATACCGCAAGGGGCGTAACATTTCCATCTCACGCTTGAGGTATTCGGCCAATCACAACGCACTGGATAGCTGGCCAATCACAGCACACCTCGCTTCTCAGAACGATGAGCTTTGTAAAAATCGATGCGTTTCAGAAAGGCAGAGCACAGAGGAACAACAACAATGTACAGTATGTGGAAAATAATGTGTTTTTTGAACCTTAAACTGCGTAAACGCATTGCATTACACCAAATACACAAAATATTGTTCTTTTTAGCAACATCATATGACCCCTTTAATAAACTAATTACATTTTAAGACAACTTGCCTCATTGCCTTATTTTCAAATGATAATTTATTGATCAATTCAGTTGTTTTAGAAACATTCACATGTATTAATCAACACTTACAAAAACAAAAAACAATTACACAATGATTAGACTAAGGATATGTGTTAGACAATCACCTCTGTCTCCACTAAATAACCCCCCCCCACCCCCCGCCTTACTCAAACTCAGCTTTGAATTTGCTCGATTTTCATTTGCACTTCGGCTTTTTTCTGCAAAGGAAGTCTTTTAAATGTTCCGATGTGACTCATGAAATAGAGTTCATCGTAGTCTTGATGTATACTCAGGTCACTTAGAATGCTCTTCTGGCTCTGTACCTCTTCTCCTCTTTCCCACTGAGGGACATCTAGAGCCATCTAAAATCATGACTTAAGATTGATAAAGTAGGTTATTATGTATTAGCTTTTAGTCAGGTAAACACTGCGTATTTCAATTATCCAAATACTGACGGCTACCCAGAAATACTTTCTATATAGTATCCAAACTTGTGACTTCAAACTTGTGTAGAAAGCTACCTCATTACATTTAGCTGATCTGGTTAGGAGGTTGGATGATGTCGGCCTCCAGAAAACTGAGAGCATTCGTGAACTTCCTCTGACTTCCTCTCTCAGAGCCACTTCTCTTCTCCCTTTCTGCTTTCCTCTCCTTTATATATTTATGCCTCAAATACTTCCACTTCTTTCTGCCCTCATCCTCTGAATAAACATAAAGATGAATGTGCAGAGGACAGCTACATGTTACATTACGCTTGCAAACAACTATCATTGACTGACAGCGATATTCTCTACCATTTTATATATAATAGTTTATGTTAGCAAGGAAAAGGTAACAGCTAGCATGACTGATACACCAGTTAGTAAACATCAATGTAAAAACAGTATCATGCTTACCAGTTATTCCAAGCTCCAAGCCTATGCGTCTCCATGCATTGTTCCTCTTATTTGAGTCCAAATAATGAGGGCTTGACGAGTCATACAGCTCAGGGAATCCCTGGACCGCAATGATGAGCTGCTCCTCCATTTTTCTGCTGAGGTTTCAATGTAATGCAAAAGGTGAGGAAGCTGATTGGTTAGTTCTAGTCACATGACCTGCAGTGTGCTTGCGGCATTCTGAAAAATTGAGATGTTATCTCGATGCGGTGCGGACGCACCTGGAAAAAATGAGTGTGTCGCACCGAACTTGAGTGCGCAAAAGATGCGATATGTGAACGGCCCCTAAGAAGGTTTCAGGAAACGCAGAACAGGTCATTTAAGTGCATTAACTCTCTCTCTGACTGACTCTCTTACTAGTGCGCTGCTGAACTAGAACTGATTGAGACACACAGAGATCTGTCTGTTAATTATTCTCATCTTAAACACACAGAGAAACTCCTGCTGAAGCTCACTGTTATAAAGATGGCGTTTATTAAAGAGGAGAGTGAAGACCTGAAGATTGAAGAAGATTTCAGAGTCAAACATGAAGATACTGAGACACAACAAACAGAGATGATGTTTATTAAAGAAGAGAGAGAAGATGTGAAGAATGAAGTCAAACATGAAGATACTGAGACACAACAAACAGAGATGATGTTTATTAAAGAGGAGAGAGAAGACGTGAAGAATGAAGATACTGAGGAACAAACAGGTTGGTTTTCATTCTCAAAGTCTTTCTTCAGTCATTCAAATTAAGAAAAACAATAAATAGCTAAAACAATTGTTTTGTGTATCTTTAAATGTCTACTTCTGAACTAAAAGCAATGAAAATCATGAATTTATATCATTAAATTATGCAGGAGTATCTAACTGCTACGTACCTTTTTTAGCTATTACCCCTCTTGGGTCTGAGGGTGTTTTGGGGGCCTGGAGAAGTTTTGACATGCCTTGACATTTGTGCTTTTTTCAGTATCTGAAATGTCTAAAGTCTGATTACACTGTAATCAGCACAGAGCGGGCTACGATAAGTCAGCCATTTTTTTTAATATAATTTTTTTCTGGATTGTCAGATTTTGTATTTAAAAAAAAAAAAAAAAAAAATCACAAAAATGTTTTTCGACATTTCATTCCTATGATCGGGTCAAAATGAACAAAAATTTCAATTACAACCACATAAGTCCTCGAATCCACTCAAGTGTGTGTGTGCGTCTGCGTGTGTGTGTGTTCCAAATTCAAGTGGAACAAACGTCACAAAGTCTTGTACCACTCAGTTTTTTACTAAGTGAAAATAGCATATTTTCTTAGCGATATGCTATTTACACTAACTGCAAATAGCTATAGATTCTATTTACACTGTTAAAATAGCAGTATTTTCTGCTATTTATACTACTTATTGCAAATAGTGCCTATTATCTGCAGCTCAGTATTGTAGTACATTATAAAACAGTATGCAATAATAACATTATTGAGTGTAAATTTTAATTTGAATTCAAATTATTAAATGGATGCCACCTTATTGGGTCAATAAAGCCCTCCCTAACCCTACCCGATACTTTAATTTCAACTTTTTGATTAGTTCCTTCATTTTTACTGAAAATAAATGTTTTTCTGATGTGAAATTTGAAACGGGAGAAAAAAAGTTCTCCAAAAGGCGCATTTGAACCCAGGTCGATCGCGTTAAAAGGAGTATACAGACAGCGATGCATGTGCAACAGCATTAATGTGCATAGTTCTGAGGCCCGTTTCAGAAAAGAGGTTCGTCAAACCCGAGAAAGCAGGGTAAATCAAGCCCTTTTCTGAAAGAGAAGTAACTTATACTCATGCCTTGTACAAATACCCACAAGTGGTCTTTGCACTTGACCACTTTACTTATTTGATGTATGTCCTGTATTTGGCCCAAGTGTTCAAGTGAGGATGAAGAACACAAGTGTGTGTCGAACTTTTCATTACCTGATGGGACCCATTTATAGGCCTGGTTTTACAGACAGGGATTAGGCCATAGTTCAGTTAGGACATTTAAATCATTTTTATAAACATGCCTTAGAAAAAAAAATCTTGACACAAAACAAAGGCATTGATATATTTTAAGATCAATCAGTGCAAGTTTCTATCAGTTGAAACAGCTCAGACTTACATTTTAGTCTGGGACTAGGCTTAAGCCTTGTCTGTGAAACCGGGGGGGGTAGTGTCGTAAAAATCAACTTATTGTCTATTCAGTGGTCCCTATAACATGGCACAATTTAATTTGTGGTGCTTCTAATTAAGTGATAACAAAGCAGTTTCTGAGAATTTTTGTGTTTCTGAGCATATACTCATTGAAAATGAAGCTGATTATTGTATTGAATTTAAGGATGCCAGATGGAAGGATAGTTTGAGATATATGCCGTAACCACCACCACAGCTGTTAAATTTATTTATTTCCTACAAATACAAAGCAACAATTATTCTTTTTCCTGTTGGATTTTAATATTCTTTCAATACTTTTTTGTATTGTGGCCATCCTCTTCATCTCTTCTTCATTATATTGTGAGCCTTCTTGCTGTTGGCTAAGTAGAAGGATACCATGAAAATTAATAGTAGTTCAATAATACATGTGTAGTGAACAACGGTCAAGATGGCGAGACTCCTTTCCATACAATGTGTGGAAAGTTATGTTAGAGCCATAACAGACATTATGCAAATATGAGAATATTGAAGTATTGTTAAAATTATTATTACTGCATTTGTATTTTTTATCATCTTTAAGAATGTTTATATTGTTATTATATGCTTTTATGCTCTTACTAACTGATGAGGTGACTAAGACGTCATATCCTAGTTAATGGTGTAGCAAGCAAGAGACGGAGCAATACAGTTTTTGACCGTCGTTCCATATTGTGTTGTTATATTAAGTTAAAAGATTGTTCCTGCTTTGAAGTACAAATAAACTGGAATCAAAAAGGAATATAACGACTTAGTTCGTCGCGTCAGACTGGTTGCTTTAAACGAATGGTACATTTGCAAAACTTGGATCATTAGGAGTGCCATTACATCTAGTCAAAAACTGCTCTTGAGGGACAAATGCTGAACGGATTATACACTTTTGGAACTAATGTTTTTTCTAACAAGATCTAGTTAATGAGCGTTAACTTCAAAGGATTAAGCGATCGCATGGATGTGGATTCATGTCAATTATGGAACAACGCACATGCAGCGCACGAGACATTAAAAGTTATTGCGCATGATCCAAGTACTGTTTGAACAATTTGCTGGAAATTTCTTTTTTAAGAGGCTTGATGACTTTCATACAGTTATTTGTGTGCTGATTCTGCAAAACGGAGGACGATGACTCAGCACATTGCAGTACCGATTCTCGCCACAAGGTGGCAAAGTATACGTTGCAAATGGAAGAAGCTTCCAACGTCCGACCGAAAAGGACACTTAAGGTAACTGAAAAGGCATTAGAACTAAAGCTGCACAATCTCATAAAGGACAGACGAGCAACACTTGGCCAGATTACCAAGCTAATGAACAAACTTGATAGTCTTCAGAAAACCTTTCCAGAGTTAAAGAATTCAATTGCCTCAATGCTAAATTAGGATTGCTTCTGTCTAAGGAAGAAAGAAAGGCAGATCATGATAACTGGTTTCAGCCTAAAGCTGAATATATTGGTGTTTGTAAAACAGACGTAAACTTGGATTCTTACAAACAAAGAAAAGATAGAAGCTTTTAACATTGGACCTGAAGACAGTGTTTCAGTTGTTTAATCACAAAGACACAAAAATAATTATGGGTCCATCGCTGGACGAATGTCAAATGCATCCAGTCACAGTTCAAGTTCTACAGCTCACCTAATACAAAAAGGAAAAAGAAAAAAAAAGAAACAATCCATTGAGCAAGAGGTGGCAAATTTGAAGGCAGAAAAAGAGCAGATGGAGATTGATACAGAAATAGCAGCTTCTTTTGCCAAGCCCAAGGTATTTAATGACGATGACCTCCTGCTTGAAAATAAAAGTGAATGTCAATAAAAAAATGCAGTGTACATTGTACGAAGGAACAGAAAGACCCTTCCCTTGTGGAACAGCATAGTAAAAGAGACCTGACACCACCGCCTTTCAAGAGAATCCAAAGTATGAGATCTAGAAAAGAACTTGTCAAAGATAGAAGTTCTGGGGAACTTGAAGGTAATTTATATTGAGTGATGCAACGACAGAACGAGATCACTGAGGTGACATTTGCCACAAAGAGACATTCCAATATTCACAGGAAACTTGATGGAATACAGAACCTTTGTCAGGGCTTTTGAACATGCTATCGACACCAAAAAAGAGAGTGCAAGAGACAAATTGTACTATTTGGAACAGTACACTGGTGGAGAAGCCAAAGATCTTGTCCGTAGCTTTGTTCATATGGAACCTAATAAAGGCTACAAGAAAGCTTGGGATCTTTTGCACAAGGAGTTTTGCAATTAGCTGTAAATAGCTAGTGCCTATATAGACAAAATGCTGAATTGGTATCAGATAAAAACAGAGGATGGAAAGGCATTGAAAATGTATGCACTTTTTCTTACTGGATGTCGAAATCTAATGGAAGATCTTGAATATATGGATGAAATGGACAATCCCACGAATATCAGAGCTGTCATCTCAAAGCTTCCATTCAAGTTGAAAGAGGAATGGAGAGATAAAGCCTTTGAAATTCACGAACAATGTGGAAGGAGAGCAAGATTTGCGGACCTTGTGGACGTTATAGACAGAGAAGCTAAGGTAGTCACAGATCTATTGTATGAAGAACTTCAAAGCTTTTTTGTTGGAGGTGAAGGAAAAAGAAAGGCCACATCTTTCAATAACAAAGTTCCAAAGAGAATTCCACAAAAAGGTAGGAGCTTTGTCACAGCCATTAATCCTCTTGGAAAGGAAGCACCAGACTCTCCTGCAAAAAGAACCTCAGTGGTAACTGCCAGCACATTTGAGAAACAACAGAAGAACCACACACTTGAGTCCTGTGGTAAATTTGTAGAGTGCTCTTCCAAAGAACGAATTGACTTTTTAAAGTTAAATGGCTTATGCTTCGGCTGTCTGACATTGGGTCATCTTAGTATGAACTGTAGAAAAAGAATGATATGTATAGTCCACATTGATAAGAACGATGATCAAGTACACAAGCAAAAGAAAGAAGACAGCACAGAGGAAAAAACGTGTATCCTCTGCTCTGGTCTCACTTGAAAAGGAATCATGCGGTTGTACTGGGGCCGGAGAGGGTGAGTCTGTTCTTGCAATTGTGGCCGTAAAAGTCAAATCCAAAAAGAGTGAGAAAACTTTGGAGATATATGCCTTTATGGATCCAGGTGGCTCAGCTACGTTTTGTACTGAGACATTGATGAAATACTGCTTCGAACAATGGGACAGGAAAGACCAGTGAATAGTTACATTGTGACTGATCTGAAAGTATGTGGACTGGAACAAAAAGAGTATATAGATCTTCCAAGAGTTTACACACAGAAAAGTATTCCAGTAAGAAAAGAAAACATTCCCTCACAACGACACATAAAGAAATGGCCTTACTTTGAGTAAAGTTGGAAAGGAAATGCAGCCAGCCACTTCCATTTATCCATCTTTGCACTTTATCCATTCATTGTATCCATTTAGTAGTGTTAGTTACTCTTGTCTATCCCTTTGTTAATAAAACCCACACTTGTGTGTTCCTTGTGTTGTTAATACACTAAAAAGGTTCTACAAGTTAACGATATCTCACAAATTCTTGATTGGTCAGACTACAACTTCCTACAATTTAATTTAAATTCTTGTTTATTCAACAGTCTTCCAAGACTGTTCTTTATTGTCAAGGTGCAATTCCTTGGCTGGTGCCCCATAAAATAGTATGACCAAGACTTAATATTAATATTTAAGCTCAAAGCCATTACACTAGGGGTGCTACTTCAATCTAAAATCAGTGCATTTAGTGGTGCCCCGTGAGGGTCTATCTAACATCTGATATCACTACACGTTGTTGGATTTGATGTTTTACATGTCTGAAGGCTTTCATCTCTTTGTGCTATTAAACTGGTGTTAACTTGTGTTTGTTTCTGTTCACTCTAGACCTGATGCCACTGAAAGAGGAGAGTCAAGACCTGAATGAAATAGAACAGAAAAATCAGGATGAGAAATATCATGATCTCATGGCTGGGGAAAAATCTTTTAGTTCCTCACAGGCTTATAAATCTGAAACTACAAACCTTAAAGTGCAGATGAGTGTTCACACTGGAGAGCGCCCGTTCAGCTGTCAACACTGTGGAAAGAGTTTCAGTCAAAAAAGAAGTCTTAAAATCCACTTAAAAATCCACACTGGAGAGAATTTGTTCATGTGCTCTCAGTGTGGAAAGAGTTTTACATTGAAAACAACCCTTGAATCCCACTTGAGGATTCACACTGGAGAGAGCCCTTTCACCTGCCAACAGTGTGGGAAGAGTTTCTCAGTAAAAGGAAGTCTTAAAATTCACATGAGAATTCACTCTGGAGAGAAGCCGTTCATCTGCTCTCAGTGTGGAAAGAGTTTCAAACAGAAAAAAGAACTTGATGTCCACATGAGAGTTCACACTGGAGAGAAACCTTTTGAATGTGGTCACTGTGGAAAGAGTTTCAGATATAAATCACACCTTAATGATCACATTAACATTCACTCAGGAGAGAAATGTTTTGAATGTGATCAGTGTGGAAAGAGTTTCCCATGCAAAGTAAACCTCGAGAATCACATGAGAGTTCACACTGGAGAGAAACCGTACAATTGTGATCAGTGTGAAAAGAGTTTCAGATATGAAGCACAGCTTAATGATCACATGAGGAGTCACTCGGGAGAGGACTGTTTTATGTGTCGTCAGTGTGGAAAGAGTTTCCCACGCAGAATAAACCTCAAGATTCACATGAGAGTTCACACCGGAGAGAAGCCTTTCACCTGCCCTCAGTGTGGAAAGTGTTTCTCAGTTAGAGGAAACCTTAATACTCACATGAGAGTTCACACTGGAGAGAAACCGTATAATTGTGATCAGTGTGGAAAGAGTTTCAGATATAAAGTACCGCTTAATGATCACATGAGGATTCACACAGAGGAGAACAGTTTTGTATGTCATCAGTGTGGAAAGAGTTTCTCACGCGGAATTAACCTCGAGATTCACATGAGAGTTCACACCGGAGAGAAGCCTTTCACCTGCCCTCAGTGTGGAAAGAGCTTCACAGTTAAAGGAAGCCTTGATATTCACATGAGAAGTCACACTGGAGAGAGGCCTTACAAGTGTCCTCAGTGTGAAAAGAGTTTCAAAAGTAACCCAAACCTGAAACGGCATTTGCGAACTCATTCTGGAAATAAACTGCCATTGTCCTCAGTGTTACAAAAGGTTTAAAAAAAGGATAAATTTCAGCAATCATCTGTGTATTAACTCTAGAGCAGGGGTCTCCAACACGTCGCTCACGAGCTACCAGTAGCTCGTGGCCTGATTGGATGTAGCTCGTCAAGACATATATTGACATATTGGCCGTGAGATTATTTTAATGATCATTAAACCCGTATTTGATTATCGCGATTTGAAAAACTTAAAATAAATACAGTTCATCTTTAATGAAAGTTATTAAGAATCTCACGCAGACGCAGCATGTAGAGTAGTTTAGTTTTGTGTGAAAGCATGACTGAAGGCAGAATGCTGAGGGAAATTATAAGAAAGAATATTTGATTTAATTTGTGCGAATGCATAATAGGAAACCGACTGTCTTCAGAAAATTTTCGATTGCATTTGCTTTCCATCTTCCCTCCGTGTAACGCGTAATAAAGCAGTGTTTAGAAGCACAGCGCAGCTTTGTTTACAGAGGTTACCGTGGAAACAGCTCTGTTCTGCAGTTCATCAGCGCCATCTGCTGTCAAACTGGATTTACAAATTCATTCAGACTGTCTGCCATATTTTTGTTCAGACCAATGTGAAAATCAGCCCAGATTTTTGTTGTAAATCTTAACCGGTCGATGGAAAATTGCCTACCTTGTTATCAGAAGTGTTGAGATTTTTATAATGCGCATTAGTTTATGAAGAACTGTTTATGGAGCAAATAAAATTTAATTTATCATTGTCATCCTTTTATTAAAAAAAAAAAAGATTTAAAGGCTGATATGTTATTTTATTTTAAAAAATGGTCAAAACTTCATTTAAACATAGTACATTTGAACATGTTATGAATATTTTTTTTGTGTAAAATCTGGACATGATTTTTTAAAATGTTTTATTTCACTGTTTATGCAAACAAAAAGTGCATAGTGCTGCTAATTTTATTTGTTGGCTTTTGTCATAAAACTTTTAATAAAAATATTTCAGTGTGTGTATTGTTATATTTCCAGCACATTTTAACAACGCCTTGTATAACAGTTTGGATTTATACATTATACATTTAAGAGCTTTAAGTACTGTTTAACATTGGTAGCTCTCAGCCGCTTTCATTTTTAAAAAGTAGTTCCCGAATGAAATGAGGTTGGAGACCCCTGCTCTAGAGAAAGACAGTTCGATTTTGGTCAGTCTAATAATGATAAATCACAATTTTAACATACATTAAAGTCATGTAAAAATCATGTAAATGTTGTACCCTTATAAAAAATTAGTTTCATATGTGATTAGTGTACTTATTTTAAACTAAAATTAAGGAATTATACTTTTAGTCTGCACAAGTGAAGAAGCAGCAGACGGAAGCAATAGAAGCACTGCATACGCACATGTGATCATTAAACAACTCATAAATCAAAACTGCTTAGCGTTACTGAATGAATGTCAAACCCATGAAGAGAAAACTACTGTGAATCTTTGAGAGTGTTGATAAACTCCTACGATCCGGATGTAATCTTTGACAAAAACATGATTTTTGTTCAAAAATTTTTAGTTAAATATATCCACATTCAAGTGTAGTTTAAAACAATTGTGACATTAGCAGACATATTTTTTATTGCTTAAAAGCAGAGGCTCTGTTCTTTTTTTGATTTACTGTATATTGTGACGACCCGAAGTCTTTTCCGGATCCTATTGGGCAGAGTGTGGCAGTTTCTGATTGGTCTTCTCCATCTTAATTGTTTCAGTATGTAAGATCTTGTTGACTCACAAACATTTGGTTTTTCTTTGCGTTTCTTATATCATGTAGTTAAAAGTTTTGTTATATTTCTTTCTTTTATTTTCTTTATTATTCTTAGACTTGTGTTTATTATCATTACTGACTGTTGTATTAATTTAACTGAAAATTGAGTGTTTAATCTTGTACATTACTGACTCTGTCCTCCAATTTGATACTGTTAAGTGCTTTGACACAATCTGTATTGTTAAAAGCGCTATATAAATAAAGATGACTTGACTTGACTTTAATTCAATAAAACAATTTGCATTGATATATTTTGTTTTGAGGTCTCGTTTATGTTGCGGATTTAAAACGAACAGGTTGTAACTATGTTCAGATATTGATTCAACAAAATATTTTGGGGGCCATTTTTATTTTTGGTGAAAACGGTCAAAAATGCTGCTGCTGGCATGTTGTTTTTTTGTAAATAAAATGCTTGCAAGGAAAGGGTTAAAGTTCAAACACTTCAATAGGAACAACAGTATACTTGAAGTTTAAAAATATACAAATTATAAACTGTAAGTATAATGTTAAGTTCACTTAAAGAACACTTAAGTTTACTTGCAGTATAAACCTACTAAACTAGTAGTTTAATGAGAATGGTGGAGCCAGTGGGATGAGGGTCCATGGTGGAGATGAGGGAGTATCAAGTGGAGTCCAGGTCTCAGAGGTGTAGACGAGAGATCCTCACACCTAGACGGAGCTGGTGCCTGGAAGGCCTGAGGGGGATCCACATAACAAGGTGGAGCAGACTGAGGAAAGGCCGAGGGACAGGAGCCAGTGGAGGCGAGGCCAAGGAACGTGTTGATTCTGGAAGAGGAGGCTGAGTGGGAACTCAGGAGATGCTGGAGATTCAGGGCTTATATGAGCAACAATTTAAACTGTGATACTACTCTCCTGACAAGTTCAGAGTACAAAAACGATTTGTTGTCTGAACAACCATTACTTATGAAAGTAAACATATTAAAACACATAAAACGTAGTATTCATAACATTTCAATGTCTACATATATATAGTGCGTGTAATGCAAAAATATAAGTTACAAGGTGAACTTAAGTGTATGCGTAAGTAAAATGAAATAATATAAATCATGTCAACTACTTATTACAATTACGTTAAAATTAAGTAAACCTAGCATAAAATTAAGTATTTGACTGTGAGCCACGTGATATGCAAATACTCTTTCCAGCCGGAGCCATTTTGTGAAGCACATGTGAAGACGGTGAGAAGGGGTAAGTTTAACTTTTTGTTAACTAAATATATTATATTTTGGCGTTTTACCATCAATTAACACTTGTTTTTTGTGTGTTTGTAGCTGAAGATATTTTCTGAACTGCAACGTAGACGCTGAAAAGAGGTAAGCTTTATTTTGTCTTTTTAACGTATACTTGTTTATTGCGTTTGTGGTCAAAAAAGGAACTTTTAAACTGAATTTCTGAATCGCTAAGAATAATGCTTCAGTAATTAGAAACATGTTATGAATGCTTATGAAAACGTTCGAGTTTGCATGTGTGAGCCCATTCCCACCACTGAAAAAAAAAACTAAGTTTGGTCACAGTATTCTCATATTTTCTAGGGCCTGGGCGTGGGGCCCTAGAAAATTCGTTCACACTTGAAAAGGCACCATGCCCCTTGTGATGTACAGACACCTGCAGAGAGCTTTTCATTCTTGTGTCAACATTGTGCCTCTATTACATTTTAAACAGAGGCATGGTTATGCATGGTTAATTCTTATGGACCTTAAAAAAAAAGTGGAACGGATAGTTTCACCAGTACATTCTCAAGAGTCCATTGGCTACCTTAACAGCAAAATATCTGAGCACAGACAGATCTTTGAGTGTATTTCCACAGCAGAAGTTGCTCCCTAAACATCATTTCTTGGAGCACTATCCGGAACTGATACAGGCTTTTGGTCCTCTGGTGGCAATGTGGACCATGCACTTTGAGGCAAAGCACAGTTGTGTTCAACAGAACACACCCATTCTTTCAGAAGCATCTTGCTTTCACTTGCAGTGAAACACCAGTTGTTGATGGCTTTTCACTTTCATTATTCAGAGAATTTAAACCATCACTTTCTGTTTCACATGTGTCCAGTGTCAGTTTGGATTTGCTACATAATCATGTACAGGAAGCAGTTCGCAAAAAATTCCCAAACGAAAAATCAATAGTGTTGGCAAACACAGTATCTTGTTACGGAACAAAATACTGTAAAGGAATGATTCTAGCTCATGGTTCCACTGCAGGACTTCCTGACTGTCACGAATCCGGTTCGTGGCCTTCCGTCTTATTGCCACCAGAGGTCACCCTTCCATCATATTGACTCTTACACTACACAGACTGTTTCACATTACCTTGCACTACAATTCACAGCTGATTGCACTGATGACACAGCTGATTGCACTGATCACACACCCTACATAAACCATGGACTTCCTCTTCGCAGAGTATTGTATAGTGTTTATCACTCTCCAAGCGATAGCTACTCTACGGAGCCCTGTGTGTTTTCTAGTGTTTTGATTCTTGCCCGTGTTTCCTGGATTTACCCTTTGCCTTCCCTTTCGGACTCTGTTTGCACCTCTCTTGGACTACTGCTCGTGTACCTGGATTATCTCTCTGCCTTGCCCTGTTGGATATTGTTCACCGATCAAAGACCCACGCTTGCCCTTGGACAACAATTTGTCTTGTCCCTGCCGTAGTTTGACCCTGCCTGTGATTTGACTATGTATATTAATAAAAGCTTGCACTTGGATCCACTTGCCACTCGACTCATCGGCTCCGTTACACTGACTTTGTTCAGATACACCAGCTGATGGTTGTAAATAACTCTGTAGGGTTTATAGTGAAAACACGTACACCCTGGTACAATGACCACTTTAGGTCTTTTGAACTGGATGCACCTGGCCATGTTAAAGTACTTCTCCAAGAAGACTTGAGTGATGTTGTACCTCTAGCTGCATACACTGTCAAGGGAAAGTGTGTGGTGACTTAATGTAATCATAATTGGTAATTATTAATTGAATATTTTACAGTAAAGAGACTACATCAGCCTAAATGAAAATTGCCATTTACTTGTATGATCTGAAGGCAAATTAAAAAATTTAAATCTATGCTCTTGGTTAAGGATTTGGAGATAGTTACTCATGCCTTCATCACTTCCAGACTTGATTTATATGGGTCTCAATCATTCATCACTGAATCGTTTGCAGTTGGTCCAGAATGCAGCTGCGAGGCTGTTGACGGGTACTAAGAGGAGAGAAAGCATTTCTCCAGTCTTAGCATCACTTCATTGGTTACCGGTGCAGCATAAGATCCATTTTACGACTTTATTATTTGTGTATAAAGTGTTAAATGATCTATCCCCATCATACTTGTCTGAACTTCTCAGCCATCAGCAACTCTCTCAGATCCTCTGATAAACTTTTCTTGCTTTTACCTCGTTCTTGCTTGAAATCGAAGAGAGATCAGGCTTTTTCTGTAGCCAGTCCTAGATTATGGAACAGCATACCTCTAGACTTTAGAGCTGCGCCTTCTCTTCCTGTTTTTAAATCCCGCCTGGAGACTTATCTGTACTCCTTGGCTTTTGAATAAAATGTATGTTTGTGTATTTTAATGTGTTTTTGTATTGACTGTTTTTTGTGTCTTTTTTTATTCTCTATATTTAATTTATTTGTATATATACACAGCAGTTTGGTATACACTAGCTGTTTTTAAATGTGCTATAGAAATAAACTGACATCTGGCATGACAACTATTTATGAAGACTGCATTGAAATGAAAACTAAAAGAACTTCAAATCACATTAAGCCAATATTTTATTCACAATAGAACGTAGATAACAAATGTTTAAACTGAGAAATTTTACACTTTTATGCACAAAATGAACTCAAATTTGATGCCTGCTACAGGTCTCAAAATAGTTGGGACGGGGGCATGTTCACCGTGGTGTAGCATCTCCTCTTCTTCTCAAAAGAGTTTGAAGACATCTGGGCATCGAGGTTATGTGTTTCTGGAGTTTTGGTGTTGGATTTTGGTCCCATTCTTGCCTGATATAGGTTTCCAGCTGCTGAAGAGTTCATGGTCATCTTTGATGTATTTTTTTGTTTAATGATGCACCAAATGTTCTCTATAGATGAAAGATCTGGACTGCAGGCAGGTCAGTTCAGCACCCGGACTCTTCTACTACGAAGCCATGCTGTTGTAATAGCTGCAGTATGTGGTTTTGCATTGTCCTGCTGAAATGCACGTCATCTGGAGGGGAGCATATGTTGCTCTAAAACCTTTATATACCTTTCAGCATTCACAGTGCCTTCCAAAACATGCAAGCTGCCCATACCGTACGCACTTATGCACCCCCATACCATCAGAGATGCTGGCTTTTGAACTGAACGCTGATAACACGCTGGAAGGTCTCCCTCCTCTTTAGACCGGAGGACACGGTGTAAGGTTGAAAATAATCAAAGACTTCTGCTTTCCTGTCCCAAACCTATCTTGAGTAACAAAAGGGCCATTTGGCATTCCTAAAGGCACAGAAGTGCTGATATCAATCAAGGCCTGTAGGCCAACATGTGTATACATCAGGGCTCTTCTAATTGTCACACTTTTTGCCCAGTGGGTGAAGCTGTAATCTGCTGATTGGTCAGTTTGAATATTTGAGTTTTAGTCACATGGTCAAGAAAGGGATAAAAGAAGATTGCAACTGTTGCTCTGCCTCTTTTCTCTGCTGGAGCTCTCTTTTTGGGGCTCTGCCCTCTCTCCCGCTTTTTCTTCCTCTCTCTATCCAGTGACACATACATACAGTGTTATACCATCATGCTGATAATGTTTCTTTAGTCATTTGGCAATCCTACAGCCTAAACCACTGTAGGGAAACCACCCTTACAACAGCATCCATGATTTCCAACAAGAATGTCAAATTTGGACTCATCTGACCATACAACACTTTTCCTCTTTGAAACAGTCCATTTTAAATGAGCCTTGGCCCACAGGACACGACGACGCTTCTGGACCATGTTCACATATGGCTTCCTTTCTGCATGATAGAGCTTTAGTTGGCATCTGCAGATGGCACGGCGGATTGTGTTTACCAACAGTGGTTTCTGGAAGTGTTCCTGGGCCCATTTAGTAATGTCAATGACAGAATTATGCTGATGAGTGATGCAGTGTCGTCTGAGGGCCCGAAGACCACGGGCATCCAACAAAGGTCTTGCTGCCGTACCATAGCGCAGTGATATTACGTAGCGCCTGAAAGTAGTCCCCAGCTATATTATAACTAGGTACCTAGCTGGGGACTACTTTCAGGCGCTGCGTAATATTACTGCGCCTGCTGCGGCCATGGTACGGCAGCAAAGTTCCTTGATTATTACGCCGGAATGAGAGTATAGTTCTTAATCATATCAGCCTAGAAAATCGCAACTTTTCATTTTCCGCCGGTCATAGTACACAGATACAATCAGACATGAGGGAAAGCTAGGTCAAGGAGAGCACATGGGGAGAAAACACAACAAAACAGGTCCATCCGTCTGACATCACCACGTCCTTGCGCCAATTAACTTCTATATGGTTGGGGAGGTGGGCAGTTCAAGGTGCCATGGCGGAACAGGCGATTCAGGGCGTCATGGTGGAGCGGCCTCCGTGGCCTTGGCCTCTGAACTCGGCCCAGCCACTACAGCCGGAGACATATAGCCCATATAGACATATATGAGAGTGGAACGGCCGGCAGGCTTGAGGGTGAAACAGCTGGTGGGCTCGAGAGTGGAGCGGCCAGCAGGCTTGAGAGTGATGACTGGGAAGGATCTTGGGACTGGAGACAGAGGAAGGGATGTGGATCTCAGCGCTGACCAGACAGATGTTAATGCTGGGTCTGCAACTGAAAACAAGCACCAAGTGAAGCATCGTGGCAGCTAACCCGATGGGAAAGCTCGAGGAATTCTTCCACATACCTTTCCAAAGGCCGACCGCCCTGCCGCAGGCACCAAAGCTGGTCTTCAGCCCAGTTCATCTTAGTTGGTCTGGTGTTCTGTCACGGTGCAACTGTGTAGGAGCAAGGAGCACGGAGACAAAGGAGCTAAATCTTCACAATCTATAATAAACCAAAAGGCAGGGACCACAAGGCAGGCAGAAGACGCATGTAACAAAAGGTCCAAAATGAAGTTAACACTGGAAAAGATAAACTGAACAGACTAGAGCTTAAGTAGGGAGACACATGAGGATAAATTTATAGAACACAGGTGAATAAAATGACCAATCAAACTTGAGGGAAAACTGTCAAGGAGAGCACATAGGGAGAAAACACAACAAAACAGGTCCATCCATTTGACAAGTTCACCTCACTAATTTTCTGTAGGGTTCAGGTCAGAGGACAGGGACGGCCATGGCAAAAGCTTCATTTGTGCTCAGTGACCCATTTTTGTGTTGATTTTGATGTTTGTTTTGGATCACTGTCCTGATGGAAGATCTAACCACGGCCGAATATAAGATTTCTAAAAAGGAGGCAGTCAGGTTTAGATTGTTTATCTGTTGGTATTTGATAGAATCCATGATGTGGATCATTGTCCACCACTGGTGGTGGTTGAGAAGAGACCCCCTATATGATTGTAAAGCGCTTTGGGTGTATAGCAATACACAATAAAGTGCTATATAAATGCTTCATTCATTCAATCATGTCATGCATCTGAACAAGTCCAGGACCTCCAGCAGAAAAACAGGCCCACAACATTAAAGATCCAGCAGTATATTTAACCATGGGCATGGGGTACTTTTTATCCCTATTTGTACTATAACCATTTGGTGGGTTTGCTGCCAGAAAGCTCTTTTTATGTTTCATCTGACCATAGAAGCCATGCCATTTGAAGTTTCTGTCGTGTCTGACAACTGAATATGCTGGAGTTTGTTTTTGGATGAGCAAGGGGAATTTTTCTTGAAGCCCTCCCGAACAACATGTGGTAATGTCAGGGCTGTTTGATATATATATATATATATATAGGCTTTCTGACCCCAAGACTCAACTAATCTGTGCAATTCTCCAGCTGTGATCCTTGGAGAGTCTTTGTCCACTCAAACTCTCCTCCTCAGTGTGCATTAGGACGATAAAGAAACAAAGATAAAGAAAAGATTTGTAACCTGTTTAGTTGATTGGAACTTAATTATTGCCCTGATGGTGGAAATGGAGACTGTCAATGCTTTAGCTCTTCTCTTACAGCCACTTTCTACTTTGTGAAGCTCAACAATCTTGTTCTGCACATCAGAACTTCTTTGGTTTTACTTCTTGTGATGGATGATTAAGGGACTTTGTACTTTGCGTTCCTCTATTTATAATCCTGTGGAACAAGAAGTCATGGCTGGACAATTTTATGCTCCTAGTCACCCTGGTGTGCTAAAAAAAAAAATGTAAATATGAACGGGAATATACTTCAGAGATATTTTACTTATAAGCAGTGTTGGGCAAGTTACTCTGAATATGTAATTAAATTACTGATTACCCCTTTTAATAGTAATCAAGTTACTGTTCTGATTTTAATTTACTTTATTTCAAAAGTAATTAGTTACTAGTTACGTTACTTTTTTTTGTATATCCATGAAATAGTAAGTTGTGTGTGTTGCCTAGCCACAACATCCCAGCATAAACACTCCCGATAAAATATTTGTCACTAAAGCATCAACATTCACAAACCACTGTTATTTTTAAGTAGGCTAAAAGCAAGCATAGGTTTGGCATGGCAGAATGCATGGCGTGAGTGGATTCTCTAATTGTCCAGTGCGTTCCAGAAATCAGCATTGCTCACATGTGTTATAAAAAGAAACTCTGCCTATGCTTGCGCCTGTTAATCGTTTTTATTTTATATTACATGTTCTTGTTGCTTTTGTGCAATTATAACTGTCCCGACTATTTTAAACCGGGCCAGTTACAGGTAAGAGGGGGGAAATCATTCAAATCAAGACAATGGATATCCCTTTTCCAAACTGTATTAAGCTGTCTACACCAAATATTCACAAACCCCATACTACATACTTCCCAAATACACAAATTACCCCAGCAAACAGTCACAAAACAAAAGTAAACCACAATGTCCAGAATAGATGAGTAGGGTTTCAAATATGGAATGTCCACAGATGTGGATGTCGTTTTGTAAAGATCTTGGTAAGTAATGCAGTTCATAAGTAGTTTAACAGTCTTATCTGTTGATGAGACGATAGATGCACTATAAAATCCTTTCAGAGGTAGGCTGGAAAGCTTTGGGTAAAATCCTTGGACAGGTGCAATCATGCACTCAAAGGAGCACCAAAGTTGTTAATCCATTCTTCATTGCCATGAACATGCTCTGGGTGAGCATGAATTGGGACAAACAAAAATCCTCTACAAAAGAAAACAACTTATCAAAATCCATATAGTAACTAAACAAACATAATACACAAAATATTAAACAGTTAACTCCACTAAAAGTTACACTTAGGGATGGCTGACGCGAAAGATGTTTCGAAACACTGCTCCGAAGCGTGATTCGAAGCACCCATGTCACGTGACTAAGGCGATCGAAGCATCAGGGCGTGTCACAAGTGTTTCGAGACTTGGCATACCCGCCGAATCTGCGTTTGATTGACAGGGTCGGTAACGAATCCCACAATCTGTCTCAACCTAACTCCCACAAAGTAGAAAAGTGGAGTTAACGCATCTTCACTTCGTGGGTTTTTGTGAGAGGATTTTTTCAAAGGCTGGAGAAATTACATGTAAAAAAAGAAGTAGGCTAAGTCCATCAACAGCAGAACAATTCATATTTTTAAATAAAAATCTCTATATGTAAAAAAAGTGTCTTGATGTACTTTATTGTATATTTTTCATTACCAAAATAACACTTACTTATTCACAAAGAGTTCATTCAGAGGTTAGACTGATGTTTCAACACATTACAAGAACAGAACAATAAAAACACACATTTTAATTATTTTTTATAATTTTGGCAAGATGACTGCGGAGCAGTGTTTCTGATATCAGTGAGCACGGAGTGGAGTGATTATTAAATGCTCGGAGCTCGGAGGGGAAATTAGAGATGGCAGGATTCGAACCCAAGGTGACAGCATTCCAGTCGAACACACTAACCACTCCCCCAAATCACTTAGTGGATCGATTAACACAACATAGGTGATAAATCGTCAATTCGCTTAACTATTTCTTTGTCGACGCTGTTTCAGAGCAATACTTGAAAGTGACCACTAAGTGTCACCGTAGAGACGGGTGTCGAAACGTTTCGAAGCCTCGACACATTTGCTTCGACTGCTTCAGTGTTTCACGAAGCCTCGCTTTGCCCACCACTAGTTACACTTAAAAGTACCCACACATTGTATTTAGACAGCAAGGTGCAAAATAGAACAGTAAACTTACGGTTGAGCAGCAAACTACATGTTTCTCCAACCAGGATTGTTTGTACAATCATGAAGTCATGAGGGATTCAAACTGAATCTGCTTCTTACTCTACTACTTCCTGTTTTATACAGAAAAAGGTGAGACCACAGGTGCCACCTAGAGGTCAGGATGAGCATAGCACCCAAAATAAACCTTGTAACAGAAGGTAACTGTTACACAATAGACGAATAGCGATTTATTTGTTTTTAGATACTTTGTTTAGATATTTCTGTTTTGCGGGAGTCTCGGAAATAATTTTATTCTCCCGCATCCTACACACACACCAATCTCTACCCGCCCGCACTGGCCCATCAAGCCTCGTCCCGCACCGCTCACTGTTGCGTGGGGTCCCGCGGGAGTACAGGCTACAATACTATGTGAGCACCATGAATGTACATGTTTGTGTTTTTGAGAAAACAGCGTTTATGCGTGGTTAGTGAATTTACTTCTATTTAAACAGTTATGAAATTGTATTTGTGTTTGACCTGTATGACTGATGCAGCGGGAAACTGGCATGTTCGCTCTCTATGAAGTCTGTTTCATCAGGCTTTGCTATTGCTGTGATCTCATGTGAGTGACAGGTTGTATAAAAAAAATAAGGCGGCATGTAAATCAGGCCAAATACAGCGGGTAAAATAAGTATTGAACACGTCACCGTTTTTCTCAGGTAATATATTTCTAAAGATACTGTTGACATGAAATTGTCACCAGATGTTGGTAACAACCCGAGTAATCCATACATACAAAGAAAACAAAACAAATAAGTTCAGAAATTAAGTTATGTGTAATGAAATGGAATGCCACAGGGGAAAAGTATTGAACACACTTACTGAAATTTATTTAACACTTTGTACAAAAGCCTTTGTTGGTAATGACAGCTTCAAGTATGGAGAAACTAGTGGCACGCATTGCTCAGGTGTGATTTTGGCCCATTCTTCTACACAAACAGTCTTAAATTATTGAAGGTTCCATGGGCCTCTTCTATGAACTCTGATCTTTAGTTCTTTCCATAGATTTTCTATTGGATTGAAGTCAGGTGATTGGCTGGCCATTCTAGCAGCTTTATTTCCTTTCTCTGAAACCGGTTGAGAGTTTCCTTGGCTGTGTGTTTGGGATTATTTTCTTGCTGATATGTCCACCCTTGTTTCATCTTCATCAACCTGGTAGGTGTTGGGACTGAACCAGCTAATGTTAATTTCCACTGACAAGGGGCAGGATTGCTTACTAATTACTGATTGGCTTTCTATGCCTTTTTGCACCTCTCTTTTTTCATGTGTTCTACACTTTTCCCTGTGTCATTCCATTTTATTACACATAACTTAATTTCTGACCTTATTTTTTTTTCTTTGTATGTATGTATGTGTTTGAATGTTACCGACATTCCGAAATTTCATGTCAACAGCACATTTAGAAATAAAAATGGTGACGTGTTCAATACTTATTTTACCCGCTGTATTTATGAAAATAAAATCATGAAACAACATTAGAATAATTCCCCATATGCATAAGAAATATTATATCACTATATAAAGAGTTTTGTGAGCATTTGTCAACTCAAAACCTGACAATTCTGATGGAATTGACAAATGGAATATTTTTGCACATTAACCACGTGTTGTACAGTAAAGCAATTTAGTTTTTTCTTCAGTTGTTGCTGCATTAATAAACATTAAAAAATGCCAAGATTTATCCCACAACTATTTACAGAAACTATTACACTGGGATAAAGAAGTTATGTTAAATCTGTGACCACAGAGACTTCAACACTGTTTACATAAAGTAGGAGACTGAAACTGTGTCCTACTGCGATCCACAATGAGCAGGAAATAGCAAAAGGAACAAATCCAAATATTACATAATATTGTGGCGGGGTTGAGGAATCACACACGACAAACAAGATTTAAAAGTCAAAGAAAACCCCAGAGGGTGGCTTTTATTTGCGCGAGTTTGTGAGTCTGAGGTGAGGTGCTCCGTGCTGTGCTTCAGTTTCGTCCTCTGGTGTCCTAGAAGTGGCGATTTGGTGAGGTGCTCCTGTGCTCGGGCAGACCGGTCACTCGCTGTCTTCTGGCAGAGGGAAAAGAGAGCAGCATTAGTTCGGAGGCTTCCTGGGAACTTCCCAACGTGTGTGTGTGTGTGGTGGCTTTTAAGGAGTGGTGGTTGATGAGTTCCAGGTGTGGCCGGTCTGCCGGTAATGCGAGGTGCAGGTGTTCCTCTTCTGTTGCCAGGGCGACGCTGATGGCGGCTCGGGACACGTGTCACACTCCCCCCCCCCAAGCGTTGTCCTGGTCCTCCTACACAACGGGGAAGTTAGGGGTGGGTGGGAGGTGAACCCTGACAGACCTGCGAAAGCTGCCCGGCCACTCTCTTTGGTCTCTTTGGCTCGGGCCATCCACTGTAAGGGAGCATGGTCTGTAATTAGGGTGAATTTTCGCCCGAGGAGGTAGTACCTGAGCTCCAGGACTGCCCACTTGACGGCCAGCGCTTCCTTCTCGACCGTGGCATATCGTTGTTCCGCGGGGGTCAGCTTTCGGCTGATGTAGACCACCGGGTGTTCCTCGCCGTTCAGCACCTGAGAGAGGACGGCTCCCAACCCGGTGTCGGATGCGTCCGTCTGCAAGAGGAAGGGACAGCCGAAGTCTGGGGCCCAGAGGACGGGCTCGGAGGTGAGGGCCGCTTTTATCCTCTGGAAGGCTTGGTCGGTCTCGAGACTCCAGGGAACCTTCTCTGGCTGTCCCTTCCGGATCAGGTCTGTCAGGGGAGCAGCTAAGGAGGAAGTTCCATCAGCACCCTCCGCAACCGCTCCAGGTGTTCTTCCCAGGTTTCGGCGTGTATCACGACGTCGTCTAGATAGGCTGCCGCATAGGCCTGGTGGGGCCGCAACAGGACGTCCATTAACCGTTGGAAAGTAGCTGGTGCCCCGTGCAGGCCGAAGGGGAGAACCCGGTACTGCCAGTGGCCACTAGGGGTTGAAAAGGCGATCTTCGGCTTTGCACTCTCGGTCAGCGGCACCTGCCAATGTCCCTTGGTGAGATCAAGCGTGGATATGAACCGGGCCCTCCCCAGGCGGTCTATCAGCTTGTCCACTCGGGGCATGGGGTATCCGTCAAACTCGGAGATCTCATTCAGCCGACGGAAGTCATTACAGAAGCGGAGGGTGCCGTCCGGCTTCGGGACCATGACGATCGGGCTGGACCAGGGGCTGCAAGATGGTTCAATTACCCCTAACTTCAACATCTCCTGTATTTCTTCCTTGATGGCGTGTCGCCGAGCCTCCGGGATCCGGTAGGGCCGCTGCCTGACGATGGTGCCTGATGGGACGCGGATGTCATGGTGGAGGACGTTGGTCCGCCCGGGCAGGTGGGAGAACACATCAGAGAACTGACTGACAAGATGTTGTAGCTCCGTCTTCTGGGCAGCCGAGAGGTGTGGGTTGAGATCAACAACCACGGGGTCTGAGGTGGCAAGGGCCGACAGCTGTGTCCGGGTCCCGACCCACCGTTTCAGGAGATTGATGTGATAAAGCTGTTCTTCCCGTCGGCGTCCGGGCTGGCGGACTCGGTAGGTGGCTGGTCCGACCTTCTCGATTACGGTGTACGGCCCTTGCCAGGTGGCCAGGAACTTGCAAGCCGCTGTGGGGACCAGAACCATCACGTGGTCTCCTGGCTGGAACTCCCGTGGTTGGGCTGCCCGGTTGTAGTGACGTTGCTGGGCCTGCTGCGCCTTGGTGAGGTGTTCCCGGACTAACGGCATCACTCTGTCAATCCTCTCCCTCATCTCCCGGATGTGCTCGACCGTGGAGCGATAGGCTGCCGGTTGTTGTTCCCATGCTTCCCTAGCTACGTCCAGGAGTCCCCGAGGTTGATGACCAAAGAGCAGTTCAAAGGGAGTAAAGCCGGTAGAGGCCTGGGGCACCTCCCGGATCCCAAAGAGCACATAGGGAAGCATCCGGTCCCAGTCCCGCTTATCCTCGGCAGCCACGCGGCGGAGCATTTGTTTCAGCGTTTGATTAAATCGCTCCACCAATCCATCCGTCTGCGGGTGATATATTGAGGTTCGGAGTTGTTTCACCCGTAGGAGGCGACAGAGATCCGCCATTAGCCGGGACATGAACGGCGTGCCCTGGTCAGTCAGTATCTCCGCTGGGATGCCGACTCGGCTACATAGGAGGAACAGCTCCTGAGCGACGGCCTTGGATGTGGCTTTACGGAGAGGGATCGCTTCCGGGTACCGGGTGGCGTAGTCGACTATCACCAGGATGTGTTCGTGGCCACGGGCGGACTTCGGCAGCGGCCCTATTAGATCCATCCCGATGCGCTCGAAGGGCACCTCGATGATGGGCAGTGGAATCAGCGGGCTGGGGGGAGGAGTTTTTGGTGAGGTCCGTTGGCAGGTCGGGCACGCCTGACAGAAGCGTTTCACTTCGGCCTCCAGGCCTGGCCAGTGGAAACGGTCTCGGATGCGCTGGACGGTGTTGTGAACGCCGAGGTGTCCCGCCATCGGGTGAGCGTGAGCCAGTTCCATCACGATCCCGGTTTTGTTACGCGGGACGATCAGTAGTGTTTTTTCCTCCCCCCTCCGCTGTGCGACGCAGTAAAGTAGGCCATTCTGGACCACAAAGTGGGGAATCGGATGGGGTGCTGGCAAGACTTCCTTCCCTTCGATCACTCGCACTTGTGTCCAGCAGTGCTTGAGGCGGTCGTCCCCGTGTTGCTCTTTTGCGAATGTGCTCCCTCCCGATATCTGTTGAAACACATCATAATACAACTTAGTATTTTGGGAGGGGGACGCACCATCTCTGGCGCTGTCGGAGGCCAGCAACACGGGGCGTCGGCGGGGGCCTCGTCTTGGTCTCCTTCGACGGCGGTTCCCGGCAGGGCTGGCAGGCTGGCTAGCGGTGGCGAGAAGGCGATCAAATCCGGGCCAGTCCGTACCGATGAGAACGGGCACGGGCAGTCCTTTCACTATGCCAGCTTCGACCGGCCAGGTCCCGGGAGCTGCCGTGATGTTTATCCGCCGCGCAGGCACCTGTCGCGTGTCCCCATGGACGCAGGTGATGGAGAGGAGGGCCTTTGACTCGGCCCGGGGTGGAAGGACGGCTGGTTGGATGAGGCTGACTGTGCTGCCAGAGTCGAGGAGGGCCGGAAACGGCTTCCCATTTACTTTCACCTCCGTCCGTGGGGAGCCGTGGGCCGGTTTTTGGTGTAGCGTACAGCCTGCCAGCCAAGCCCGATTTGGAGAGCGAGGTGGTTCGGTAGGCATGGGCTCATCCTGGGGGCCGGGAACCGCTGGGGTGCCCTCTGGCGCGCGTCGCTCCTGGACCACCCTCCGGGGAAAAGGCGGCCCTCGCTCCCCAACTTCCCGGTGCCGGGTGGCATCCGCCAGCTCGATGGCCTCCACGAGTTCCCCGATGATAACTGGGTTCCGCATGCCAGCTGCTTGTCTAAGGGAGGGAGGAAGGGCCCTGAGAAGCTTATCCACCACCACGCGTTCCGCCACTTGGTTAGGGGTGGGGTTTCCGACGAGTAGCCAGTGTCGCGCCAAGCGCGTGAGTTCTGCCGCCTGGGCGCGGGCCGGCGACCGGACCTTGAACTCCCAATCGTGGAACAATTGGGCGGCACATATGGGCGAGAGACCCACCCGGGCCAAGATCTCCTTTCGAAGCTCTTCGTACGAGTCGCCTTTTTCCGGGGTCAGCGCGAAGTAGGCGCGTTGCGCCTCCCCGGTTAGCAGGGGGGCGATAATTCGAGCCCATTCCTCCGGCGGCCAATCTTCTCGGAGCGCGATGGCTTCGAACATTTGGAGAAAGTGCTCGACATCGTCGTGGGGGGTCATTTTTGGTAGCAGCTGTGTAGCCCGGGCGCGTGGGTCAGGCAGCGGGATTCCATGAGGGCGCGGGGAGGGGGAGCGGCCGCCTAAACACAAAACAGAAAGGAGAAACAAAAGAAACGACTTTTAGTCCGTATGCTGGGTGGGGGTGTGTCGGTGATTCCTCAAACTCCTGCCCGCATTCTCCACCAGTGTGGCGGGGGTGAGGAATCACACACGACAAACAAGATTTAAAAGTCAAAGAAAACCCCGGAGGGTGGCTTTTATTTGCGTGAGTTTGTGAGTCTGAGGTGAGGTGCTCCGTGCTGTGCTTCAGTTTCGTCCTCTGGTGTCCTAGAAGTGGCGATTTGGTGAGGTGCTCCTGTGCTCGGGCAGACCGGTCACTCGCTGTCTTCTGGCAGAGGGAAAAGAGAGCAGCATTAGTTCGGAGGCTTCCTGGGAACTCCCCAACGTGTGTGTGTGTGTGGTGGCTTTTAAGGAGTGGTGGTTGATGAGTTCCAGGTGTGGCCGGTCTGCCGGTAATGCGAGGTGCAGGTGTTCCTCTTCTGTTGCCAGGGCGACGCTGATGGCGGCTCGGGACACGTGTCACAATATGTCCATATTTGCGATGTAACGTATCTGAATGCTAAACTATTATATATTATGTAAATGATAGGTTTTGTACATCAGTCGCGTTCCAACGGTGACACAGAGGCGCGCGCGCTGATGTTTGGTTCACTGCATTTTATTTTGATAAAGTACCAACTGCGCTGTCAAGTTAGCAATGCTGGAACTGATGGAGTTAGCAATACTGGAACCGGCATGATCACTGCAACTGTTTCCTTATACCAGCAGAATCAACTTTAAACACATATTGTCTTATTAATAATCACTGTATACAGGTCTGCCTTTATTTGTGTACACTCACAATGAAAACAAAACAGATTTTATATAACGTAATAATATTTAGTATTTTCACATCTAGATGGAAAAAAATGTAATTTGCACTACTTTCTGTTAAAAATAAATGAAAAGAAACAGCATAGTAGATTAATTTTTTTCCCCGTTGTACCGAAATCGTATCGAACCGTGACCCCCGAACCGAGGTACATACCGAACCGTGACATCTGTGTACCGTGCCACCCCTAATAGATATATATAATCTTCCATCTATACTTGCCCCCCTAACACTAATATTCTCTATTCTATTTCTATTCTTGTTTTGTTTTTTTTTAATTGACCCTCTAACACTAGTGTTCTTTATTCCTTTTCTATTTTATCTGCTTGTTTTCTTTTTATTTATTATATAATGTGTACTGTGTTAGACTAACTGAGACTTGTCACAGCACTTACGTATTATTGCTGTTTTGTTGTTTTTATTGCTTCCAAGTCACTTTGGATAAAAGCATCTGCTAAATGAGTAAATGTATATGTAATGTAAATTTATTTAAAATAATACTAAACACATTTTTGAAAAATAAAAGCAATGAATGCCTTAAGTATACCGATTTCATTTAGATGTCATTTTTAAGTACTTTTAAAAATAATTTCTTGATATCTATATATATATATAGATATATAGACAGAAAGATATACCGTCATGGCCAAAAATATCGGCACCCTTGGTAAATATGATCAAAGAAGGCTGTGAAATTAATCTGCATTATTAATCCTTTTGATCTTTTATTAAAAAAATTCACAAAAATCTAACCTTTCATTGGATAATAAGAATTTAAAATGGGGGGAAGGCGCAGGCGCAGTGATATTACGCAGCGTAGTCTGAAAGTAGTCTACTTTCAGGCGCTGTGTAATATTACTGCGCCTGCTGCGGCCATGTTACGGCAGCAAAGTTCCTTGATTATTACGCCGGAATGAGAGTATTGTTCTTAATCATATCAGCCTAGAAAATCACAACTTTTCATTTTCCGCCGATCTTAGTACACGATATAACTACAGAAGAGTCGAGTTTTAAATAGGACAAATATCGAAACTCTTTGATCGTTTTTGAACGCAATGCTACTGGTCTAATAGGATTCAATGATCTATGCTAAGCTATGCTAAAAGTGCTATCGCCAGACCCGGAGATCGGCTGAATGGATTCAAAAACGGTAAAACTCTACTTATTAACTCTGGGGGAGTTGGAGAATGAGCCTATTTCCAAAAAAAGTGGAGTGTTCCTTTAAACTAAATCTTTTCTTTTGTTGTGCTTGAATACATAAATCCCATTGTTATGAGCATAACTATGAATTATTGGTTTGGGACTGCTTTGACATCTCTGAAACATTCGTAAGAATATGTGTGTGTTCATTACTGAAAGAGCTTTCAAAGTTAGAAACAGCACTCACCCGGAACACAAGTGGGATCGTATTCTGCTGTTAATAAAGTACAGTAATAAGCGTTATTCACACATTAATGTGTACAGAAACAAATGAAATCACAGACGCTTCTTCTCTGTCTTTTACCTGCAAAAACCTCAACCTCACACAAACTGAGAGACCTGTGTATTCCAGGCAGAAAAACGCTGACATATCGCCCCTCGATAGGCTTAAAGTTAAATGAGGCTGAATATCTGAATATGTTGACATATCTGACTATCACAGTATATCAGTAAATTTGTTATTAACATTTCATAATTATTAAGTAACCATAAAATATTCCTTTTAACATTTTATATAGATTGATACATATCATCAATAGAATATTTCATA
Source organism: Acrossocheilus fasciatus (assembly GCA_036784905.1). Classification (NCBI taxonomy): domain Eukaryota; kingdom Metazoa; phylum Chordata; class Actinopteri; order Cypriniformes; family Cyprinidae; genus Acrossocheilus; species Acrossocheilus fasciatus. The sequence goes on along the minus strand of CM071941.1, from coordinate 33,066,437 downwards.
ATACAACATGTATTTACATAAGCACTGTTTTAATTCTATTATATTTAAATACTCGGCTAAAAATGCGGATACAGATAGAATATTCCCACTTTCAAAATAAATATATTATTTGAATATATTTGGTCAATCTCTGAAGCCCCCCCGTATGACTTGGAGAGAGAGGGAGTTGGATCTGTCGTGTCAGAAATATCGGTTTGTGATCTAATATCCAGAATATAAACGGCCAAGAAGCAGGTTAGTCATGTAGCATCTGTTACTGTGGCAATTATTCCAGTTAAAAACTTGTGCAAAACTCAATCCTGCTTTGTGGTACAGGCCTATAGCTTTTAATGCCCAGCAGTTATCTAATTGTCTTCAGAATTCATAAGGTCAGACTGAATCAGCATGGTATTAGTAACAAATATATTACCCTAAACTGACGTGTCAATACAGCCTCACACAGCCCAGGCAGCAGAGAGAGCAACAGCATCACAGGTACACCCATCCTGACCACAGAAACACAACGATCAACAGATGACTGCAGCTGCATTCATTATACAGTACTAACCTGAGTACAGTCAGTCCTGTTTCCCTTTGCTGTTCATTGTGTGTCAGATTAGCAATGCATCTTTAAATCCAGTGAAAGTGCACCAACCGCTAGTTTGGTATTTAAGGCCAACTCTACTGTCACTACTCGTCAATGCCATTATCGGTGTTGCAAAGCATGTCCCTTACCTGTCTCTCCTCAGTTAAGTGTGGCTGATTGTATCGTGGATTGTTTTATTTCTCCTGCGTTCCTGATATCATCATGTTCATTTGTTTAAAAGCATGCGTTTAGATCCACACCTCAGCTCTCTGCTCACAACCACGACAGAGTAACTGACCCAACCCCTCGAGGACCATATCCACAGGTGTTTGGGCCACTACCCCAACAGCGCCCTCATATCTTTGTATCAAGCCAGATTACATGAATTGTTCAAATGTTCCTCGAAGGACATTTGGTAAGCCGCAACCAGAAGCCTGATTCGCCATCAGTATCAAAATATGAAATATATGCTCACACAAAGTAAAAACATAAATGTACATATACGCACAGCAATATATGTAACAACATATATATTTACACCATATAACATATATGGTTATCTGTTATACATAGATATTTTGCCATATATGCTGTTATATGTGTATTTTCTGCTGCTGGTGTCCCTGTGTTTGTGTGTATCCACTGACAGGTCCGGGAGCGCCGCCTGACGTGTGTTCCAGACGGTGAAGGGGTGACTGGAGCAGTGTATAATAACTCAAACAGAGGAGAGAGGAGGAGGCTTTCCTCTTTGAGAAGCTACCATCTTGTTGTTTCTCTTGCTCTGTGTGTTGGTGGCTTGTGTCGCGTAAAACAAAACAGTTGTGTAATGTGTTCCAGCCAACGTTGGTGTATGTTAAAAACTGTGTTCCTGCTGTGCAAGAGTTACTTCTGATCTTTACTCTTTATTTTCTTTATTCTTGGGATCTTTTGTAGGAATGGGATGCCTTTTTGTTTTTGAACCGTTCAAAAACAACTGTATATTTTATTTTATTTTTAGGTAATTTGTATAAAAAAATTAAAAAAAAAAAAAAACTTTATTAAGATTGCTCTTTTGTTTATTTGTTTTGGCCCTTTCCCCTCCTGAAGCCTTTATTTATATCCCACAGTTTATTGAATGAAACATAGTCACATTCACTTAAATCTTTAAATTGGTGTTATCATGGTTTGTGTTAAAAAAAAAACACTTTTTCACACAGGGCCATGTGGGTTTGGATTTTGTTTTCCCTTCATAAAAAAAACCTTCATTTAAAAACTGCCTGTTGTGTTTACTTGTGTTATATTTGATTAATATTTAAATTTGTTTGATGATCTGAAACATTAAAGTGTCAAGTCAAGTCATCTTTATTTATTTAGCGCTTTTAACAACACAGATTGTGTCAAAGCAGCTTAACAGTATCAAATTGAAAGATAGAGTGTCAGTTACGTATAATGATAAGATTAAAACAAACATGCAAAAAAAATTAAAAAATCAGGAAGTGGTATTTTTCACACCACTGTACATGCTCAAACAGAGTAAAAACATAAGTGTACATATATGCACAGCCATATATGAAACCTATAACAAATTGGAACAATTTCATATATTGACATATAAATAAGCACCATATTTTATATATATATGTATAATAAATATTTTGACATGTACATATCATATATATGAAATATCCATATATGCTCATATGTAATAAAAACGTAAATGTACATATTTGCACAGCCATATATGAAACCTATTAGAAATTGGAACAATTTGGTTAGCGCCGATAGCCTTGTGGACAGCATGCCAACATGCAGCGTCCCGAGTTCGAATCCCGACGCGAGGGCCTTTCCCGATCCCACCCCCATCCCTCTCTCTCACTTCACCATAATAAAGGCGAAAATCCCAAAAAGAAATTGTAAAAAAGAAATTGGAACAATTCCATACATTAGTTTTTTTTCAATTACTAACATTCTTTTGCCCAATCTGTAGTCACAGTTTCAAAACTCTAAACACAATTAGCGCAACATCCGTCTGTTGTGACAATTCATGTTGTTTTCACACAATATGCAGTCAATTACCATGTTTCTAAAATGCTTACATTTTCTTTTCATACAAGCTTACCCAAAACAAAAATCATGGATCTTTTTAGTCTTATTTACAAATGCTTAAACGCAGCATGTCAGAAATGAAGACCTAATGTTCCAAACCTTAAATACAGTATAAAGCTTCTACTTCTGCTACAACAGCAGCTCAAAGGTACTGAAAGAATCTCTCTGTATAAAATACTGTAAACTCATTCAGTTTATGTTGCCAAGAATGAACACATTTAACACTTAAAAATGTAAAATGGTTGAAGGTAAATTTAAGGCTAACTTACAAAAAAACTAAAACTATAGAACTGAAACATGACAAGTAATGCAGTTTTTGTAAATCCATCAACTGTTAGTATTTTGCTATGATTGTTACATCCCTAGGATGTATATGTATATAAAAACTCAAGTGTGTGTGTTCCCGCCCCTTTGGGTGTGGTTATGTCCCCCTGTGTGCTCTCTCCCCCTTCTCTCTCTCTCTCTCTCACTCTCTGATTGCTTGGCAGTCATAATTGCCCACAGGTGGTGTTCATCAGAGTGTGCTGCTACAAGAGCAAAGTGAACGCTGCTGGAGAAGGTTCATTCCTCCGCTGCTCCAGAATTGTGTTGGATGTTGTTTCAACCTTTGTCTGTTGAGGGTGGTGCAAATGTTGAACATTTCTCCTTTGAATAGCTCTTCTTTGTTACAAGTGTATTCCTGTTGGGATGAAACTAGACAGGTAGTGTGTGTCTAGTTTTATTTAAATTCTGTGTTAAGGTATTAGAAGGTATTGTAATTTTCTTTGTTTATTTGCTTTATGGTTAAGTGGGAAACTGTAGGGAGAGGGTGCCATTTTATGTTGGTGCTCCTGTTTATTCCTGTGTTTTTGGCTAGTGAGGGAGTTGAGGAAAGCTTTTGTTGTTGATTTTCTTTTCTTTTACCCACAGGTTATTTAGTACTCCTCCTGTTAGCTATTTGTTGTTTTGTTTGTTGTTTTGGCCAGGCCCTCTCCTGAAGACATATTGTTCCCATTATCTTTGCTTTCTAAATAAATAAATTAAGTTTGTCAAAGATCAGTGGTTGTCACATTTCTGGGGCAGAGGACTGGGATGACTCCTCCTCGTTTTATTAATTTCTTTCTTATAACTTTTTGTTAAACCTGTTACTCCCACTCCCCAACCCTAGACTGGGAAAAGGGAACGTAATAGCTTCTATTGGATAGAAACTAGTGCTAATGTTTTGACCGAATGACTCGATTTTGAATTGTGTTTGCTGTGTTTTGATAGTTATATGTAGAGTTTGTATTTATTTAACAAAATGTGGTTTTGGCCTGAAAATGAACGGTTTGGTTAATTGTGTGATGCAGGTGTGTTGCAGTGTTAAGAGTTTAGAAAAAGTACTTCAAGTATTGGTAAACGCTTGTTAGCAATTGAAAAATCTAAGATATAAATCAAAATATGTATTACACATACATAAAGATATATTGTAGCAGAGGCCAGCAAGTGAGTGCTGTGCAGGTAAAACCTCACTCCCCGATCTCAAGAGGTGCTCTAGCGACTGATGCTAGAGGTCATGGCCTTTAGCCTCCTTGTTAGAGCGCCCGCCTCCCACGCCGGAGACCGCGGTTCGAAACCCGCTCGGAGCGGGGCGAGTAGGACCGCGACATTGGTGCCGTGACCCGGATGGGAGTGAGGTTTAGGGGGGTGAGTGTAGCAGAGGCCAGCAAGTGAGTGCTGTGCAGGTAAAACCTCACTCCCCGATCTCAAGAGGTGCTCTAGCGACTGATGCTAGAGGTCATGGCCTTTAGCCTCCTTGTTAGAGCGCCCGCCTCCCACGCCGGAGACCGCGGTTCGAAACCCGCTCGGAGCGGGGCGAGTAGGACCGCGACATATTATAGGATATAAATGCATATGTCACATATATAATTATTAATACACAAAACAAATATGTCTTTGTATGTATCAGTCTTTCTTTTTTTAATTTATTATGCATCAAACAAACTATGAATTTTTTTCTATGAATATAATCTATGAATATAAACTATGAATATATATATATATATACACACACACACACACATACATACATATATACAGTATATATGTATGTATATATATATATATATATATATATATATATATATATATATATATACATACACGTATACATGTACATACATGTGTGTGTTGTTTCTTTAATCTCATAAGTAGATGTAAACATGCAGGTCATATGGGCAGATGTATTGCAAAATAGAATAAACTTCTCACTTCTCTCAGGGGGTCAATAACATATGGTGTAAGAAAAAAAGTTAAGAAAATACTTTTAGGTTTTGCAATAACATATTTTATTTTCTTATCTGCACGTGCAAGCTTTTGTTTATTTTCCCAAACACTGGTGACATGCACAAAAATGAAAATATTGCTAAATATTTATAACCTCTTTCTAAACGAGAGTTAGGAAAGTCAGGAAGTAACACCTACTACTGTTTCAACATTCCAGCTAACTTGAAGTTGTTTTGATGATTATCATGTTAGTGACAGATGTCAAAGTTCAGAGACAAAATATGGCACATTGTGTCAAAATTAGCTTAATGACACCTCCTAAAATGTCCATAAAAGTTCCACCCACGCCAACCATCTGGACCCCTGTTCATCCTCCGCTCACCATCACCCACACGATGACAGGTTTCACGGCCCAGTGTCTGGAAATGTGTTTTGGAGGGAAAATGTCGAAACGATTCAAAAACCATGTGCTTTAACTTTAAAACGTGAAAAAGTTATTGGATGGTTAACAGAGCAATCAAATATTTAAAATTGTCTTTCTAAAATGAAAAAAGTCGTTACATGTGTAAAGTATTCATATTCATTACCTGTATAAAGTATATTGTTCAACATCAAAAACATGCCAAATGAACAGTTTTCCAGTTTTTACGTAAGTTTAATAACATAACATTAAATAAGTTATGTTTAGTTTAGAAAATGTATGTTTTTTATTAAAGAAATGTTTCACATACAAAATAGAAATGATGTTGAGAGATGACTGTGTTATTTAAAAACTTAAACAAGGGGTTACAGAAATGGTATTGTAAAGCCCTATTCGGACGGGACTAGTTTTCAGGGGGTCGTTAGAGAAATGTGTGTTTCACAGACGTACTTGGTGATTTTAATCCCATACAAATCTGCCATGTCTGTGTTTTTCTCACACAACCTCTGTAATAATTCCAGAGCAAATTACCTACTGTTTTTCAGCAAACTCAGTGATCCTCTGAGAAAACTAATCCCGTCCGAATGTGAATGTCTGTGATTGCCAGTGAGATTTTTTTCACAACGCGTTTCCTTGTGTGTTTTGGCCAACGTGAATTACCGTAGACGCTCTTACTGCGCTCATGTTTGATATATTTGCCTCCCGGCAAGGAAAAAATAAGTAAATAAATTAAAAACAATAATAAAATCAAGAGTCAGATCACGTAAACCATTGGCTATTGTAATATCTGCTTCAGGTAAAATTACTCGCGTTCATTTCTGCACTCAATTACATAATGTTTTAATTACATGCACCTTTATGAAAATTAAACACGGGTTTACTACAAATAAATAACTAAAGTAAAACTAAACCAACCACACATTAACATGGTTTTGCTAAACTAGCCATATAGCTTCACCATGGTATTTGTAGTAAAACTGTTATACTAATGGTAATCAATCCAAATGACACGCAATGCACACATACTGATCTCTGAAACGCCCAGATGTACAGTACAGACCCTCCCACCTCTGTAATAAACACAGAGATGTTAGTCCCGTCTGAATTGGTACATGAAAATCGCAGACGTCAGGTGATAAGAATCGAAACTCGAACGTAGTTTAGAAAACTAGTCCCGTCCGAATAGGGCTTAAAACAAAGTATCAGACACATGCATGAGCATTAACCTTAAACAACTCTTGTTAAAAGGCGCCAATCGTTTTCAGCTTTCAAATGTTTGTTGAACTCAGAAGAGTTTGCTACTGATACAAGTTTTGTTTAGCAAAAAAAGAGCCAAGTATCTTATGCTGTTCCCCACGAGACGTCTTCATTCGTCGATGACAAACGTTTGAATGAGCTTAGATCCACACATAAACATGCTAAGGTGTGGATTTAAATGCTGAAGTTTTAACAAATCAAAGGTTTTATTTCTTAAGTGAAGAAAACAGTAAAGAGGTGAGCAGAAACACAACAACTATAACTGACTTACAGCCACACCCCAGATATAAAAATGAATGAGGCCCAGATCAGGCCCACACCTGACATTTTCATCTGGCCCACATACCGCGTGGAATGATAGCGCTTGGGAGGTCCGCTCCTGTTTGCCAGATTTGGGCCACAAGTAAGCCAAAGGAAGACCCGATGTCATTAATAAACCAAAAAAAGCAGAACTGGCCCAAATCTGGCCCCATTGATTTTAATTCTGGTCCAGACCCGGCCCATATAAAACACCTTGCTCCGGCCCACATGCTGTGAAGAATGATGGCACTTGGGCGGCCCGCTCCTGTTTGCAAAATTTGGGCCACAAGCAAGCCATAGGTAGGCCACATGTCAGCCATGAAAATAAACAAATAAAATAAACCAGAACTGGCCCAAATCTGGGCCACATTGATTTGAATTCTGGCCCAGATCTGGCCCATATCCAACACCTTGCTCTGGCCCACATGCTGTGAAGAATGATGGCATTTGGGTGGACCGCTCCTGTTTGCCAGATTTGGGCCTCAAGTAAACCTTAGCATTGCTGCATGTAAGCCAACCAAATAAACCAAAACTGGCCCTAATGTGGGCCACAGTTGACTTTTATTCAAACCCTGGTCGTCCCCACATCCCTCATGTGGCCCACATGCTGCATGGAATAATGGCATTTTGGCAGTGGTCCACAAGCAGGCCACAGCACAGCCACATTTGTACTAATAATGAACCAAATAAACCATAAATATTATTTGGGCCACACTAAGCCTTAAGCGAGTTATGCATCAACAATCCTCAACAAATTTTAAAGAGAAATTTAAAAATGTCCTCCCTAAATGTTCAAATAAGTTCCAGAAACGTGTCCTACTTGTTAAAAACTTCCTGACCCAAGTTTTGCACAATGCAATGTTAAAATCTCACAGCCCCCAACACCCCCCAAACTCATAAAACCCACTCATAAGGAGAAGGAGAAGCCGACTAGTCACCGGACGAGACGGACGGCAACGCGTAAGTGTTTTTAATACTTGTTCTTAGTTCAGTTGTTTATATTATATTAATTACTTGCTGCTAGGAAAGAATAGTTCGTTTCCTACGTATTTCTATTCTGCTTTTTCGTTGTGGTTTATATATGTGATTGCACTTACTGGTCGTTTGAATAACTGGCCCTTTAGCTTAAACTCCTTCCTGCACTTAAGTGAGAATTGTTAGTTTCGATTGGAGCCATTGCCCTGCGATTGGCTGTTGGTTGTGCTAATTAAAAGCGGCCACAGCGACTGTAAAAACTATTTAAACTGTTCGGGCACTGTTAGACCTCGGGAGAAGCCGACTAGTCACTGGACGAGACGGACGGCAACGCGTAAGTGTTTTTAATACTTGTTCTTAGTTCTGTTGTTTATATTAATTACTTGCTGCTAGGAAAGAATAGTTCGTTTCCTACGTATTTCTATTCTGCTTTTTCGTTGTGGTTTATATATGTGATTGCACTTACTGGTCGTTTGAATAACTGGCCCTTTAGCTTAAACTCCTTCCTGCACTTAAGTGAGAATTGTTAGTTTCGATTGGAGCCATTGCCCTGCGATTGGCTGTTGGTTGTGCTAATTAAAAGCGGCCACAGCTTTTTTCACTCCAGAGTGTGTATTTGTTTGAAGTCTGTGCGCTGACGCGGAAGCGTTCAGCCGTCGTGTTCAGCCTCCTCGTGTGAAGACCGAGGAGTGTAAAGACCTGCGACTTTTTCCTGCGCGACTTTAACCGAGCAACGACACCGAGCTACACACTTAAGTACCCTTTCTTCCTTCCTCACACACTCGGCTTTCCTATCCTCTTATCCTCTTTTCTTCTACCTCTATCATGTGTCTCCAAAAAATTCCGGTTCTCTATCGACCACGCCCTAACATCACACGCAGACGGCAACGTAATCCTGCTAACCTACGCCCTATCTCTACATCTTCCACTACACCTCTGGCTTTCTCTGTGGGTCTCTGGAATTGTCAGTCAGCCGTCAACAAAGCTGATTTCATTTCTGCCTTTTCTTTAAAATCCACTCTTAGCATCCTGGGCTTGACTGAGACCTGGATTCGTCCAGAAGACTCAGCAACCCCAGCTGCTCTTTCTACTAATTTCTCTTTCTCTCACACTTCGCGTCAAGTTGGCCGGGGTGGGGGCACTGGCCTGCTCGTTTCAAACAATTGGAAATACTCAACCCGCTCTACCCTATGCAATTACAACTCATTTGAATCTCATGCCATTACTGTGTCAGCACCGATTAAACTCCAGATTGTGGTAATCTACCGTCCGCCTGGACAAATTCTAGCCACCTTCCTAGAGGAGCTGGACGGGTTGCTGTCCTCTTTCGTGGAGGATGGCACTCCGCTCCTAGTCTTTGGTGATTTCAACATTCACCTAGACAAGCCTTATGCTACAGACTTCCACTCACTCATAGCCTCATTTGATCTCAATCGCCTTACCTCTACCAGCACGCACAAATCAGGCAACCAACTTGATTTAATTTACACACGCAATTGTACTGCAGATAACATTCTGGTACAACCGCTACATATCTCGGACCATTTCTTCATTACATTTACACTACACTTTGCTGCCCGTGTGCCAACAACCCCCCTACCGGTTACTTTTAGACGAAACCTACGCTCCCTTTCTCCCTCCCATCTTTCCTCTGTAGTATCCGCCTCTCTTCCCTCACCTACCCATTTCTCATCTCTGGATGTAAACACAGCTACTGAAACTTTATGCTCTACCTTAACTTCTTGTCTCGACGACATTTGTCCTCTCTCCTCTAGGTCAGCACGGGCTGCCCCTTCTAACCCCTGGTTATCTGATGTTCTCCGTGAACATCGGACTAAACTCAGAGCGGCAGAGAGGAAATGGCGCAAATCAAACAACCCGTCGGACCTGAGTAGGTATCAGTCTCTGCTCTCATCTTTCTCTGCTGATGTCCACACTGCCAAATCCTCACATTTCCACAACAAGATCAACAGCGCTCCAGACATGCGTAACCTCTTCAGAACATTTAATTCTCTACTCTGTCCCCCTCCACCACCTCCCACCACTTCTATTACAGCCGATGACTTTGCAACTTTTTTTACAGACAAAACTAGATCGATCAGTGATCAGTTCTCACCTCCACGCACACAGGACCCCCGACCAACCACATCCACTGCTAAAACTCCCATCTTCTCCTTCTGTCCCCTGACGGAGGCTGAAGTATCCAAACTTCTCCTCTCCAACCATCCTACAACATGTCCTCTTGACCCAATCCCCTCACACCTTCTGCAAGCAATCTCTCCCACGCTCTTACCGGCACTCACACACATCATCAACACATCCCTCCTCACAGGCATCTTCCCCACTGCGTTCAAGCAGGCTCGGGTAACCCCACTGCTCAAAAAACCTACATTAAACACTTCTCTGATAGAAAACTATAGACCTGTTTCTCTCCTTCCATTCATAGCGAAAACACTTGAACGTGCTGTCTTCAACCAGGTCTCATTGTTTCTTTCACAGAACAACAAACTGGACTCTAAACAGTCGGGTTTCAGGAGTGGACATTCAACTGAGACTGCGCTTCTCTCGGTCACTGAAGCCCTGCGAACTGCGAAAGCTGACTCCAAATCATCAGTCCTCATTCTGCTGGACCTATCTGCCGCGTTTGACACTGTCAATCATCAGATACTCCTCTCCACCCTCTCATCACTGGGCATCACTGGAATTCCACTTCGCTGGTTTGAATCCTATCTCACTGGTAGGTCTTTCAGGGTGGCCTGGGGAGGGGAGGTATCCAAAGCACATACACTGGTCACTGGGGTTCCTCAGGGATCGGTTCTTGGACCCCTCCTCTTCTCCACATACACTACATCGCTGGGTCCAATCATACAGGCACATGGATTCTCCTACCACTGCTATGCTGATGACACACAACTTTATCTCTCCTTTCAACCAGATGATCCAACGGTAGCTGCAAGGATCTCAGGTTGCCTGGCGGACATTTCGGCATGGATGAAAGAACATCACCTTCAGCTCAACCTGGCAAAGTCTGAGCTTCTTGTCCTTCCCGCCGCTCCAACTCTACAGCATGACATCACGATCCAGTTAGGTTCATCAACTATTACCCCATCAACTTCGGTCAGAAATCTTGGTGTAATCTTTGATGACCAGCTGACCTTCAAAGACCACATTGCAAAGACTGCTTGTGCTTGCAGGTTTGCACTACACAACATCAGAAAGATCAGGCCCTTTCTGACGGAGCATGCTGCACAACTTCTTGTCCAGGCCCTTGTCATTTCTAGGCTGGACTACTGCAATGCTCTTCTGGCTGGACTTCCATCAAACACAGTCAAACCTCTACAAATGATTCAGAATGGGGCGGCACGACTGGTCTTCAAGGAACCCAAAAGAGCCCATGTCACACCTCTCTTCATCTCATTGCATTGGCTACCAATCGCAGCTCGCATCAAGTTCAAGACACTGATGCTTGCTTATAGAACAACCACAAGCTCAGCACCCGCCTACATGCACTCACTACTAAGAATCTACATCCCCTCCAGAAGTCTGAGATCTGCTAGTGAGCGACGTCTCGTGGTACCATCACAAAGAGGCTCAAAATCTCTCTCCAGAACATTCTCGTTCACCATTCCTAGCTGGTGGAATGATCTTCCCACCCATATTCGGAGTGCCGGATCCTTGTCAATCTTCAAGCAACAGCTGAAAACTCATCTCTTTCGACACTACTTGACTATACCCCACACATAAAAAAAAAAATAATAAAAAAAAAAACTTTCTCCTTATTTATTCCTTCCCCTGCTAGCTTGTACTTATTTAAATAACGGCTGAGACTTGGTGTTACAAGCACTTCGTTTGTCGGATTGCCTCCTCAAGATGAATCGCTTTTTGTATCCCCAATTGTAAGTCGCTTTGGATAAAAGCGTCTGCAAAATGGCTAAATGTAAAATGGCTAAATGTCATAAGAAATGAAAAATTTACATGACACGAGTGGCTCTCTCGTACATAATTTGTCAAATAAAAATCAGCTACAACAAAGAACACATACAGAAATGATGGAGGGACACCACAGCACATCCATGATGTAGAATAAATGCAAACATGCACACATACACACACGTATACACACTAATACACAACACCACATGCAGGTTTGACTGTAAACATGTGTCATATGACTGTAGTCTGTGGTATTACAAATTTAGTTAAATGTTTAATTTAGATTCCAATGTAATAGTGTACAAACTGAAGAAGTTATATACATTGTATTTAGCATTTATGGAGAAGATGATGACATCAGATGAACGATTCTTTGGTCCCTGCCAGTTCCTCTTCTCTTATTGTAAGTGAAATGAGCCAGATGACGGAGACTCTCACCTTTTGTTTGTAATTGCTCTTGATGCCCCTGCCCCAATCTTTGGGCAGTTAGGCTGATTAGATTAGGAGTGGTTAAATGGGCCAGGTTGCTATACCTGAATACTTCATTTGCATGCTTTGTTTAAGGTCGTCACCCGGTGCTTTGTTTCCATTCCTAAGCACTGCCCCCTAAATGTATTTAAACTACAATGTATCACTGCTTTAGTTAGACTTGGATAACTACAGCGACGCACAGCGAGTTCTCAATAAAGAGTAACTTCTGTATGAAAGATATCCCAACGTCTCCTGGTCTCTGCTTCGTAGAAGACGAAATCTACGTCAAACAGCCACACCATCAGCACTGGTGTCCCTCAGGGCTGTGTTCTCTCCCCTCTGTCAAACTCCTGAAGTTTGCAGATGACACCACACTGATCGGCCTCATCCAGGACGGTGACGAGTCTGCTTACAGACAGGAGGTTAAAGAGCTGGCTGTCTGGTGCAGTCTAAACAACCTGGAGCTCAACACACTCAAAACAGTGGAGATGATCGTGGACCGATGATCGATGACCCCCCCCCCCCCCCCCCCCCCATCATAGACAGCACTGTGCCTGCAGTGGAGACATTCAAGTTCCTGGGATCCATCATCTCTTCGGACCTGAAGTGGGACACTCACATCAACTCCTTTATAAAAAAGGCCCAACAAAGGTTGTACTTCCTTCACCAGCTGAGGAAGTTTAACCTGCCACAGGAGCTGTTGAAACAGTTCTACTCAGCCATCATTGAGTCTGTTCTGTGCACATCAGTAACTGTCTGGTTTGGTTCAGCTATAAAATCAGACATCAGAAGACCAAAGAGAACGGTTCGGACTGCTGAATGGATTACCGGTGCCCCCTGTATACATCCAGAGTGAGGAAAAGGGCTCAGAAAATCACTCTGGATCTCTCACATCCAAGCCATCCTCTTTTTGAACTTTTGCCATCTGGCCGGCGCTACAGAGCCCCAATTACCAGGACAGCCAGGAATCAGAACAGTTTCTTCCCCCAGGCAATCCAACTTATGAACAGTTAAATGTTCCCCTCATTGTGCAATATATGTGATATACCAATATAAGATATGTGCAATAACCTTCTATTTATTTGTTACCACCTACATCCTAGTACATCCCTGGATCTCACTCTATTCTATTCCTATCCTATCATCTAAACTAAACCACAGCCATATCACCCTGCAGCCCAAGACCGGTTGCCCACTGAAGCTAAGCAGGGTGAGCTGGTCAGTACCTGGATGGGAGACCTCCTGGGAAAACTAGGTTGCTGTTAGAAGAGGTGTTAGTGAGGCCAGCAGGGGGTGCTCACCCTGTGGTCTGTGTGGGTCCTAATGCCCCAGTATAGTGACGGGGACACTATACTGTCAAAAAGCACCATCTTTCGGATGAGACGTTAAACCAAGGTCCTGACTCTCTGTGGTCACTAAAAGTCCCATGGCACTTCTCGTAAAGAGTAGGGGTGTAACCCCGGTGTCCTGGCCAGATTCCCTCCACTGGCCCTTGTCTATCATGGCTTCTCAATAATCCCCATCCACTGGATTGGCTCGCTCTCTCTCTCTCTCCTCTCCCCCTGTGATTGGTGTGTGGTGAGCGCACTGGCGCCGTTGTCCTGTGGCTGCCGTCGTATCATCCGAGTGGATGCTGCACACTGGTGCTGGTTGAGGAGAGACCCCCCCACATGATTGTAAAGCGCTTTGGGTGTACGGCAATACACAATAAAGCGCTATATAAATGCTTCATTCATTCATTCATCATCAATAGCACAACTGTACATACAATTTATTTATTTTTTTCAATAAATTTTTTTTTCTATTTTTGTCTATTTCTATCTACATATGTGAATTTTTATTCTCATCCTATTTTTATTGTCTGTATGTTGTTGTTGTCTCTGCATACTGGAAGCTTGTGACATTAAAACAAATTCCTTGTATGCGCAAGCATACTTGGCCATAAAGCTCTTTCTGATTCTGATTCACAACTGCAAAAAATGTTATTTCAGTACAAAAAAATGCTAAACTTTGACAAAGAGTAATTTGATATTATTACAATAACGATTTTATAGTTGTCCTATTATGTAAATCCTATTATGGACTTTCATGCAGTGTGTAACAGCTCTAAATGAATGAAAATATCCTGCAAAGTGTTAAATCTGAAAGTGCACCGTGTATAAACTTATTGTCTCTCAAAAGAAAGAGTCGACTCTGAATCATTGAAACGAGTCGTTTTTAAAACGAATCTTAAGCCGTTTCATGTTGACGTCAAAATGAAACATTAACATATTGCCCGCACACTTGTTGCCAACAGGTGCCGCTTTTGGGGCGTTAAAAATAGCCGTTTCCCCGGTAACTGCTCACAATCACAAACACTGCTTTAAATGAAATCGACCAATCACCACAGATTATCGTCACGCAAAGGAGGGGTTTAGAAAAATGAATCATTGAGCGACGAAAAATGAACAAGAAAGAGTTTCCCTGAATTTTAACCCTGCCTCTGAAAAGATAAAAATAAAGTGTAATCTTTGGTTATTAAGGGACCTGTAGAGGTAGAGTTCTTCTGTCAAAAGCAGAAGGAATTTCTAGACTGACCTATATTGCTTCAACTATACATTTAGACAATAAAACTGTTAAAAATATTGATCAGACTTTATTTCATTATTTATGGAAGAATCGTGTGCACTATATTCGTAAATCTGTTGTCATAAATTACCTTAAAAATGGTGGACTTGACTTTTTGGATTTCTCTACTTTAAATAACAGTCTCAAAATTAATTGGTAAAAATTTTGTCTGACTAAACCTTCTTTGTGGAATTTTATTCCCAATTTTATTTTTGACCAACTCGGGGGTCTTTCTTTTCTACTAATGTGTGATTATAAGATTGAGAAATTGCCAGTGAAACTATCTGCCTTTCATGCTCAAGCTTTGTTGGCTTGGAAACTGATCTACAAGCACAGTTTCCCTCCGCAGCGTTATTTTGTTCAGAACAATCGTTGTATTCTGTATAAGCACAAACGTATTTTTTGAAAAGCTGGTTTGATAAGGGTATTGTTTTAGTATCTCATTTGTTTAACACTCAAGGGTATCTTATGACTTATGAGGAGTTTCTTGTACATTTAAATGTTCCTGTGACTCCCAAGGACTTCTCTCTTGTTCTCTCTGCAATTCATCCTAGTATTGTTTCTTTATTCAGAGATGTGACATTGGTTGATAGTTGCCCATAGTTAATCTAGCTGATACAATATGTGGTAAAATAATAAAATAATAGAAATAAAAATAACAAATCTATCCGCGCTCTGTTTTTAAAGGAGGTTTCTACCAAGCCTTGCTCTATTGCTTATCGGGCTAAATTTGTTAGAAACCCTAAGTGGAAAGTGTTTGGTTATTACCTCACAAATATTTTGTTACAAACAAGTTAAAAGAAATTTCTTTCAAAATTATTCATAAATTCTATCCTGTTACACATTTTCTTAGTAAGTTTAAGAAGGATATTGATGTTAACTGCTCTTTTTGCTCTTTGCACTTGGAAACTGTACCTCACATCTTCTGGCATTATAGTTATGTTAAGAAGTTATGGTATGATGTCTCTGTGTTTATCACAGAAAACAAGCAAGTAAGGTAAAAATAAATGCATATTATAAGAAAATGAAAGTGTTTTTGACCTGTTGTTGGGGACTCCCAAAACCAAAATATGAACCTTTCATAACCCATAATAGGGGCACTTTAATCTAATAAAAAAGACCTGTGAAAAGATCTATACCTATGTGGAAATGTCAAAATGAGCCGTTGAGTAATGCTCTAGAGCCATCTGGTGGATGGAGTTCAGATTTCATGCTGTTTTTTGTTTTTGTTTTTTTTGTGTGTTTGCTTTCAAATAGATGGAAACAATTTGGCATTAAACTATGGCACATTGGCCATGTTATCATCATGAATTTTATTAAGTGAATTTGACATAAAAAGCTGTTTATATTATATTATATTATATTATATTATATTATATTATATTATATTATAATATATATATATACCATAAATCCTCCAAAAACTTCACAAATGTGGAGTAAAAACATTAATAAACTGAGGAAAAATACATTTGTTTAAAAAAAAAACAAAAAAACAATTATATATATATATATATATATATATATATATATATATATATATATATATATATATATATATATATATATATATATTTGTTTGGGGTGTCACACCCAAATGATGTTTGGGGTTTGGGGTCTGGAGACCCCAGGCAACAAAATGTAATTTTGTAACAGAATCTGTAACATTTTTTATTTTATTTTTATTTATTTTAAAATTACATTTTGTTGCCTGGGGTCTCCGGACCATAGACATCATGAGTGTCACACCCAAACGCACAGTGCACAAGGGTTAGATATCAGTGGTATTTTGTATACTTTTGCAATTTGCAAATATACTTTTAATTTGTGCATTTATAGTGTATAACGTTTACAATTTTATTTGGCACAAAAAAAAAAAAAAAAAAAAAAGAGAATGTACTACAAATGTACTTGCTGGTATTTAAGTTTTTTTTTTTTTTTTAGTGCATTCAAGGACACTTTATTTTTACCTGGTTGTGCCTAGGGCTCCACCACCATCGGCCCTGTCAAATGTTACTGCCTACTGAAGATTCACTGGAGAGTTTTCTGGGGCCTTGTTTATAAAATGGTGCTCAGAAACTGTCATGCGTTTGATTTCACGGCCATTTCTCAAATGTGCTAACATGTGATTCATAGAAGAAACGCATGCACTGAAGTCATTTGCATCTCTTTCAGAATCGCAAATGATGGCCCGGTAAATGACCCCTTATTAATGTCAATAACATATAAAAGAGCACTGTTCAAATCCTTTACTTTATTAATGGTGATTGGCAAGAATTTCTTATATTTCCATTTCTTATGGATTACTCTTTTGTCTTGCCCTGCCTATATCTGTTTGCTGGTGTTGACCACTGCCTGTTTTTACCTCGTCTTTTAATAAAGCTTTTTATGGATCCGCACGCCTCTCATCTCAGTCGCTGCGTAACATTATTAGTGTTTTTACTGTAAAATAACAAATACAAAGTCTTCATGAAAACATTCCAAAAGGCTTTATAATGTGGTCTTATTAGTTATAAGTGGTCTTTGTCTGCTTTAAGTGAAGTAACTTCACTGCACTTAAAGCTGACAAAGACCACTTATAAATAATAATAACAAATATTATTATTTTTCTCAAATAACATCAGATCAGATGAACGTGTACACATTTGCTTTGAACTGTTTTTGTGACCCGTGCTGGCAGAATGAGTGTAAATGGGCACAGACTAATTTTGAGCCTTAAGCCAAAAAAAAAGTGAAAAATGTCGATTTTGTTTGAATTTGAGATTTTCACAAAAATGAGTTCCTTAAGCTCAATCCCAGTGCTCCAAACAGTAATTAAACATCTAAAATTACCTTTACTTGTGCGTTTTCTGTATAAGGAATTAAAAGCAAGTTCAAAGGGAATCGAATCTAAAGATTTGGAATCAACTTGATTAAAACTAATTCAAAATTGATAGTTTACACTTTATCAACTATTCGTCCAGCAAAATGTTAAAATCAGTAACATTACATAAAACCCAAAACACAAAACATCTTAACAATTTTGATATTTATATTATTCCCTTGGCCAAAGGTCATAATACAAGCCACAGCCATATCACCCTGCAGACCAAGACCGGTTGCCCACTGAAGCTAAGCAGGGTTGAGCTGGTCAGTATCTGGATGGGAGACTCCTGGGAAAGCTAGGTTGCTGCTGGAGGAGGTGTTAGTGAGACCAGCAGGGGGCGCTCACCCTGTGGTCTGTGTGGGTCCTAACATCCCAGTATAGTGATTGGGACACTATACTGACAAAAAGCACCGTCCTTTGGATGAGACGTTAAACCAAGGTCCTGACTCTCTGTGGTCATCAAAAATCCCAGGACACTCATTGTAAAGAGTAGGGGTGTAAACCCGGTGTCCTGGCCAGATTCCTTCCTCTGGCCCTTATCAATCATGGCCTCCTAATAATCCCCATTCATTGAGTTGTTACTTGCATTTTGGTTGAAAAAGGTGTTTTCCTCGTTGGGAATCACGGCGCTTCTGATTGGTTGGTGATCGTTCTTTGGATGACGTCTTGGGATTCACTCGATGGTGAACTTACTTGGAGTGCTGAAGATGTGCAAGTTCTGCAAGGCCTCAGAATACAGGAGTTTTCTACACTTTTATGGTCTTCCATGCCTGAGTGGTATTTCACCACCTACTGCTACTTGTACAAGGAACTTTCTGTCTGATGAAAGATAGTATTTCTCCACATGACACAGATGTAGCTGGACATCTGTTCAAAACCTATGTGAGCAGTTTTGAGAGATGGTTTGGTAAATGTCTTGTCAGTTTTGATGTGCACATTCTAGAGATGCAGCACAGTCTGAAAGGAACCGGGGTCCACTATGGTGCCAGAGTGCTTTTATCTTTGAAAATCATAATGGCAGCTTGCAAAAGCTCTTGCATGGCACCCAGGCAGTTCCTGAACAAACTGTCAATACGTCTTTTCTTTTTCAAAGTGTTCCAAGGCTTTTGACAAGCATTTACAGCAATAGTACTAATCAAGTGAGCAAGGACCTTGTAGACCGGATGTTACGTGGGTACAAAGTTGCCAAAAACTGCGTGACTAAAACTAATGTAATCTTCCTTGGTTCACCAATCACCACCAACACTCAGAGAGCCACATCTTCTCAGCGAGAACGGCATTAACGCTCACCAGTGTGCATTCCATCAAAGGGCTATAATTAATGGAAACCGATTTCACTCAGAAACAAGCACAACACAATCGAGAAGAATTAACCATGCGGTTCTTACAGAAAACAGGGCAGCGGTAGTTGTGAGATCATTGGTCGATGTGGGGCTTGACACAGGCTCCAGCTTTATTAGCACTGCCAGATTTAGCAAGATTAAAGACAGACAGGGACTACTGTCTCTGGGATAGTCGAGGAGAGCTGTATTTTGAGTCAAATTAATTAAGTGCACTGAAATAAAAACAACTTACTTCAAAAATGTGCCCGGAGTACATCACTTACTCTGCATTCAGCCGAATAAATGGGAGCTTGATTGAATGCTGTATGAATGGTGATGCATGTGAATAAAGTTATACTGTATGCTATGGTACAGTAATTTGTATATATCTGCCATCTATTCATATAGTTTATAAGTTAATTTTAGCAAGTGTAGTACACTTTGGTTACTGTGTGACTCTGAGGCCACACGTCTTGTGGTTTTGCATGTTTAAGTCTGTTCAGTTCAGTGTGTGAAACTGCTTTGGTTGTTGGTTAGACCTGTTTACATTTACATTTATGCATTTAGCAGACGCTTTTATCCAAAGCGACTTACATTGCATTCAAGTTACAGTTTTTACATTTTATCAGCTCTTGCTTTCCCTGGGAATCGAACCCATGATCTTGGCGTTGCTAGCGCCATGCTCTACTATTTGAGCTACAGGAAAGTACTGTATTTCTGAAAGTGAAAGTACTGAAAGTGTTTACTGTATTGTTTGTGAAAGTTTAAAGTGCACTGTGGATTTCATTCTTCGCATGATTGTATTGTACAACAGTAGGTTATTTATTCATTTTTGCAATATGCATTTTTATTAAACATTGACAAATATTATTTTTCAATTATGTGATATGTAATATGTATATAACATTTTCTGTAATATTTACATATTTACAGTTCATGTGTGATACAATGAATGTATGTATGAAATAATTTTAACATGAATGTGGGAAGAATGAAAGATTCTGTACAGTGCAATATATCAAATCCACTGTGAAATAAAAGTGCAAGTAATTCTACAACTTATACTGTGTATCCCTGCACAGAACGCAGCGGGAATTCCTGCAGGATTTATTTGTGAGAGCGGGACTTTTATTTTGATGGGGTGGCATGACGTCATAAGGCCGCGCCGCGCTCCCGCATCTGTGATTCGGCTGAAGAAAGGTTTGTTTCTTAATCATTTAGCAGAAAGTATTCAAGTCAGTGCTGCCCGTTTGTGTTACAGTGAACTTGTTAATGACTCAGTTATTTTCGAATGTAATATTGTGATGTATTTACATAGTTGTTATGAGTAAAGCACAGAAAGGCTGCGTCTCGTTTGAAGCAGTTCATCATAAACACTTCCCGCTTTACCAGACGGGACAGTTCCGGCCTCGTTTGTTCTGTCTATGTAAATTATGCATCATTAATATGGTGATTACTGAACTTGATCTTGTAATATTACTGCTTTAAATATTAAGGCATTTTAAGTGTTTTTGCTACATTTTGTTGCACTGTTTAATGATTGAAATGTGCTTAATTTACATTTACATTTACATTTATGCATTTAGCAGACGCTTTTATCCAAAGCGACTTACATTGCATTCAAGTTACAGTTTATCAGCTCTTGCTTTCCCTGGGAATCGAACCCATGATCTTGGCGTTGCTAGCGCCATGCTCTACTATTTGAGCTACAGGAAAGCATTTGCCATTTGCAAATTGCCATTTGCAAATTGCAAATTGCAAATTTGCCATTTGCAATTTGGATTGCAAATGGCAAAAACTTGCATTTTGTTCATACCTTTGTTTCATTCTTTTGAAAGGTGATTAAATTGTGGCTGGAAACAGATGGAGAACTGACAGGCTTGTGCTGCAGTTCTGTGGATGTTTTGCCCTCCAGGTCTTCGAGCCGGTCACGTGACTAAATCCTTTATATGTTTGAATCCAAACTATTCACAGCTTTCAAACACATTTACACATTTACCATGGTATAAATATTGGGGGGGTTGTACTTGCTAGTTTTGGTTATTGGGGGGGTTACCTCCCCCCCATCCCCCCCACAAACTACGCCCCTGTCTGTATATATATATGTATATATTCATATCTGGGGAGTGACTGTCTCTTTGGTCAGATGTTGGTTTTTCGTGACGTTTATTGGAGTTTTAATCGTCTGAATCACAGCAGACTGAAGACATGCTGCAGTACATCAGTGTAAATACAACAAGAACAACACAAACATCTGAAATCACACAACACACACACTCAATACAGACCACACAATACATATCTAAATATTATATCTGTGTTCTTTTATTATTTTGCAGTGCTAGTTTTGAGTGTTTTAGTGTAATCAGGTCATTAACTCTGACTCTCTTACTAGTGCGCTGCTGAACTAGAGCTGATTGAGACGCACACAGAGATCTGTCTGTTAATTATTCTCATCTTAAACACACAGAGAAACTCCTGCTGAAGCTCACTGTTGTAAAGATGGAGTTTATTAAAGAGGAGAGTGAAGACCTGAAGATTGAAGAAGATTTCAGAGTCAAACATGAAGATCCTGAGACACAACAAACAGGTTGGTTTCATTCTCAAAGTCTTTCTTCAGTCATGAATCTCTTGTATTTACTATTCCTATTTCAGTCGCATTATTGAAGGCCAGTACAGACATGTAAACACCTCAATCACACTATTACCGTCGTGTAGGACTTTGTGACAGGACACACACACACACGGCAGCGATCAACCGTTTGACGGCAAATAAAAGAGCTTCAACACCGCCGTCGTCTGTATGCACATACACATAATTAACTGCACTTGAAGCTTTCATAAAATTAAAAATGAAACACCCAAAACTGTATTTGGCCTCATCACGAAGACGAACTATATGTTTGCACGTGAAATTCTGGAGGGACGTCGGATGGTGCAGCGTGGTGACGTAATGACGTTTATTCTAAAATCAACTCATGTAAACACCTTAATCATAATATTGTTTTATTCAGAATAAGGTCAATAATTAGATTACTGATGTCCATGTAAACGTAGTCAGTGTTAACTATGGCTACTCACAAATCAGGCAACCAACTGGACCTTATTTACACACGACAGTGCTCCAGTGATCATGTGCTGGTTACTCCACTGCACACCTCGGATCACTTCCTCCTCACTCTTAACCTCAACATGGTCCCTGACGCAACACATACCCCCCCACACGCCATCTTTCAGCATAACCTACGCTCACTCTCACCCTCCCAGCTATCTGCTATGGTTTCATCTTCACTTCCTTCCTCTAAACAGTTATCATCTCTTGATGCTAACAGTGCTACTGATACTTTCTGCTCTACTCTTACATCTTGTTTAGACACTGTCTGCCCCTTGTCTTCCACGCCAGCCCGTACCAGCCCTTCTGCCCCTTGGCTGTCTTATGTTCTCCGCGAACATCATGCTAAGCTCAGGACTGCTGAAAGGATGTGGCTCGAATCAAAAAATCCTACTGACCTTAATGTGTATCGGTCACTCCTCACTTCCTTCTCTGCTAATGTCTCCACTGCTAAAAGGACATACTATAATAACAAAATTAACAATTTGTCTAACTCTCGCATGCTCTTTAAAATATTTGCCTCCCTCCTTTGTCCTCCTCCTCCACCTCCTTCATCAACTCTTAACAGCTGACAACTTTGCCACCTTCTTCATTAATAAAATTAAAACCATCAGTGCACAATTTTCCACACCACAATCTATCAAGCACGTCTTACCAGCAAACATACACTCGTTCACATCCTTCTCTCCACTCTGTGAGGCAGAAGTCTCCAAACTCATCCTTTCTAATCATCCTACTACTTGTCCGCTTGATCCTATTCCATCTCATCTCCTTGAAGCCATTTCTCCTTCAGTTGTACCTGCACTCACTCACATCATTAACACATCCCTTCACACTGGTGTTTTCCCCTCAGCATTTAAACCCCACTACTTAAGAAACCCACTCTTAACCCAGCTCTTTTAGAGAACTACAGACCGGTTTCCCTTCTTTCTTTCATTGCAAAAACACTTGAACGAGTTGTGTTCAACCAAGTCTCTGCCTTTCTCACACAGAATAACCTCCTGGACAGTAACCAGTCTGGTTTCAGAAGAGGACGTTCAACCGAGACTTGCTCTCAGCTGTTGAAGCCTTAAGACTAACAAGAGCGGATTGCAAATCTTCAATACTTATCTTGCTGAATTTGTCCACTGCTTTTGACACAGTTAACCACCAGATCCACCTTTCAACCCTATTGGTAAAGGGCATCTCAGGAACCGCACTCCAGTGGTTTGAGTCTCACCTCTCAGATAGGTCCTTCAAGGTATCTTAGTGATGTGTCCAAGTCACAACATCTAACTACAGGGGTGCCTCAGGGCTCAGTTCTTGGACCACTTCTCTTCTCTGTCTACATGGCATCACTAGGCTCTGTCATTCAGAAACATGGCTTTTCATATCACTGCTATGCTGATGACACTCAACTCTGCCTCTCATTCCATCCTGATGATCCGACGATAGCTGCCCGCATCTCAGCTTGTCTAACAGACATTTCTTGCTGGATGAAGGACCATCACCTTCAACTCAACCTTGCCGAGACAGAACTGCTTGTGGTTCCATCAAACCCATCGTTTCATCACAACTTCATCATCCAGTTAGGCTCATCAACCGTTACTCCTTCAAAAACAGCCAGAAACCTTGGAGTTATGATTGATGATCAGCTGAATTTCTCAGACCACGTTGTTAAAACTGCCCGGTCCTGCAGATTTGCTTTATTCAACATCGAGAACATCAGGCCCTTTCTCTCGGAACATGCTTCACAACTCCTTGTTCAGGCTCTTGTTCTGTCCAGGCTGGACTATTGCAATGCTCTCTTGGCAGGTCTTCCAGCCAGTTCTATTAAACCTTTACAATTAATCCAGAATGCAGCAGCAAGATTCATTTTTAATGAGCCAAAAAGAATGCACGTCACACCTCTGTTCATCAATTTGCACTGGCTACCAATAGCTGCTCACATAAAATTCAAGGCATTAATGTTTGCCTACAAAACCACCACTGGCTCTGCACCCCTTTACCTAAATTCATTACTTCAGACGAATGTGCCTCTAGAAGCTTACGTTCTGCAAGTGAACGTTGTGAACTTTATTGTTCATCCCAAAGAGGCACAAAATCACTTTCACAGACTTTTACATTAAATGTTCCCTCCTGGTAGAATGACCTGCTCAACTCAATCCCAGCAGCTGAGTCCTTAGCCATCTTCAAGAATCGGCTAACACCGCATCTCTTCCATCTGTATTTGACCCTCTAACTCTAGCAGTCTCTATTCTTATTATATTCTAAAAAACTTTCATCTTTTAGACTTGCACTCTATTCATTTACTAACTGCTTGTTTTCTTTTTTTTAAAAAACACTAGCTTCTCTAATCATTTTGAATTCTATCCTCGCGGCAGCAAACTATTCAGTGGTAATAGGCATGTTGGTGGACTACCTACTTTTGTTGTTGGATTTGATGTTTTACATGTCTAAACGCATTCTTATCTTTGTGCCATTAAACTGGTGTTAACTTTCATTTGTTTCTGTTCACTCTAGATCTGATGGCGCTGAAAGAGGAGAGTCAAGAACTGAATGAAATGGAAGAGAAAAATCAGGATGAGAAATGCCATGATTTCATGGCTGGAGAAAAATCTTTTAGTTACTCACAGACTCATAAAACAGAAACTACAAACCTTGAAGTGCAGATGAGTGTTCACACTGGAGAGAGCCCTTTCACCTGCCAACACTGTGGAAAGAGTTTCAGTCATAAAGAAAGTTTTAAAAGCCACTTAAAAATCCACACTGGAGAGAATTTGTTTGTGTGTCCTCAGTGTGGAAAGAGTTTTACACAGAAAAAAACCCTTAATGCCCACATGAGGATTCACACTGGAGAGAAACCTTACTCCTGCGAACTGTGTGAGAAGAGCTTCATACGAAGAGAAGGCTTTAGGTCTCACATGAGAGTTCACACCGGAGAGAGCCCTTTCACCTGCCAACAGTGTGGGAAGGGTTTTAATCGAAAACAAAGCCTTAAAGTCCACTTGAATATCCATGCTGGAGAGAAGCCGTTCATATGCCCTCAGTGTGGAAAGAGCTTTACACAGAAGTCAACCCTTACAGCTCACATGAGAGTTCACACTGGAGAGAAACCTCATATCTGCAAACTGTGTGGGAAGAGTTTCTCAGTAAAAGGAAGTCTTAAAATTCACATGAGAATTCACTCTGGAGAGAAGCCGTTCATCTGCTCTCAGTGTGGAAAGAGTTTCAAACAGAAAAAAGAACTTGATGGTCACATGAGAGTTCACACTGGAGAGAAACCTTTTGATTGTGATCAGTGTGGAAAGAGTTTCGGATATAAATCACACCTTAATAAACACATGAGGATTCACACAGGGGAGAACTGTTTTATATGTCATCAGTGTGGAAAGAGTTTCTCACACAGAGCAAACTTTGACAATCACATAAGATTTCACACCGGAGAGAAGCCTTTCACCTGCCCTCAGTGTGGAAAGAGCTTCACAGTTAAAGGAAACCTTAAGACACACATCAGAGTTCACACTGGAGAGAGGCCTTACAAGTGTCCTCAGTGTGACATGAGATTCAAAAATAACACAAGCCTGAAACGACATTTGCGAACTCATTCTGGAAATAAACTGCCATTGTCCTCAGTGTGACAAGGGCGTGACATTCACTCTGGAGAAAGACAATTCAGTTGTGATCGGTCTAATAAAAACATTGCACTTATACATATTAAACTCCTTTACATATTAATGTAAATGTCAGACCCTGTTTGTGTTCTTTTTTTTAAAGATTACTGTTACAAACAAGTTGATTCAAGTGTGATTAGTATACTTCCTTTAAACTAAAAATAAGGAATTATACTTTTAGTCTGTGAAGAAGCAGCAGAGACAAGCAACAGAAGCACTGCATACGCACATGTAATAATTAAGCATCTTATAAATCAAAACAGCCTAAAAGCAGAGGCTCTGTTCTTTCTTTTCATATACTGTATGTTCAGATATTGATACAACAAAAATATTAAAATGAACATTTTATTTATTATTATTTATTTGTTGTTTCGTTTTTTTATTAAGCTAATTTATAAAAACGTTTGGAGCACTTTTTATTCGTTAAATGTAAGTTTTTTTTTTTTTTTTTTTTTTTTTTAAGTAAAGACCAAGCCAGCGGCAGACAGTGATCAATTTAGCCTTCTCAAATCATCACGACTTGCTTAAAATATAATCTATAGATATAAACAGTTCAAGCATATCACAATGTTAGTTTAAATGTTTGAACTATATAAATGTGCGCTAGGTGTATATCTAATCGTTTGTGTGAAGAGTGGAAGCTGAAGCGCACTTTGCAGGACATGGAGGCGACAGAGCGGGCACTTGCATTTTTTTCTTGATAGAGGAAACAAATTAAAATAAGCCTAAAACAGGCCCGATTATATTTTTTTTCTGATTTTTATGTTGCTCTGCTCTGAATTCCTTAGAATTTCCTTAAAATTTAAAGGATTTTCTGCAACGCAATTGTGTCTGATATGTGAATTATTTATTAGCCTATTTTTAATCCATGCAGCAAAACAGCTTTAAAAATTACTTTATTGCATTCCAGATGATTTTAAAGAACTTTTCACTTTTACGGGTAGCTTGAATGTAAAACACTGTCATGAATTCGTTCCCATTTGTAAAATAGGCTACAGATTAATTGTTGTAGTCTAACCCGATCTCATGAAAGTGCGTGTAGCACGATTTTTTCTTTCTATTTGACGCAATGTTTATAAGCAGAAATTGACTTTGGCGTGCAAAAGACTGCTACATTCATTATTAATTGCATGGCTGGTTCAGTCGACAGAAATACGGGACAAACGTGCCTATAATTTACTGCTGAAATGTTTGCGGGGCAAATCTCAGGACAGTCTGAGCGCTCATGGTACGCACAGTGCGTCCAGCCGTACACCTGCAGGCGCCACTGCCCATATATACATACAGGCTTTAAATTGGGCTGGGGCCGTCCGGGGCTGAGCCCCGCCACAGAGACACTAGGGCTCTACATTAACGCCAGACAAGTAACCTGATTAAGACATTAATAACCAAAAATAACCTGGTAATCACCAAAAGGCAAGGTATTATTCTGATTCAGTGTTTTGAACGAATAGTTTGAGTCAATGTTTCATTAGCCCATGCATAAACATCTGATGAATCAGCCTTTTGAACGAATCGTTTGAATGAACGATTCAATCAGTAGACGTTCACTTGCCGTGACCTACTGGCGTTTTAATTTTGTTTAAATGTATAATTTCCCCCGATCATTTATTTGTATATTCAAAAAAAATGTTTAAAACAATGTAATAACATTATTTAATGCAGTAGTATTTTTTTCCAGTGTAAATCATTTCATTTGATAATGTATAGATAACTTCCATATTACTGTAGTAATTAAACTTATAGATCAAATGTAAGAATTTGAAATAAAAGATGAAGTATTAATGACGTTACGTAATTCCAGTTTAATCTTCCTAATAGAAAGACTGTTCTACCCCTTATATTTTGTATTTATTTTCTCTCTTTTAATGGTAATATCATTCCTTTACATGATACTAACACAAAGGGGATGGCACAGGCCTACAGAAAGATTTTATTGCCATCAGATGTAGCTTTGCACACTGCCAGCATCTAGAATCATTTTGATCAACATTTTAATATTAATAGCAAAGGGCTTTCTTAAAGGGGTCATATAATGCCATTTTTGTACAAGCTAATATGATTCTTTAGGGTCTAAATTGAAAGTTTGTAATATACTTTAATTACAAATTCTCATTAGTATTGTAAGAAAACACTCATTTTACCTGCTCAAAAACAGCTCTGTTTTCAGCACACCGTTTTAGTGCGTGTGTTTTTAAATGCTAGTGAGCTTTGCTCGCCCCGCCCCTCTGTTCTGTGGGGCGTTTTTGACACAACACACGTGGAGTGTTGCCTTGACAACAGTTGAGGGTATATTTTGAAGAATGGCAGTAAATATGTGATCAGATAACATAACTTATTCTGGCATAATATTGAAAAACATCAATTAGAGTATTTAGTCTTGGATCATATGCATTTGCAGGATGTAAACAGTATTTTGCAGCTATTGTGTTACCATTAATTTTCATGCAGTTATAACTGTTTTTTATTTATTTAAATTTTTTACATTACTTCTTAACAGACACCGTTATAAACCATCTACAAAAGTAAGCTTAGTGTAGTGTTATCATGTTAACTTTAATACCTGCGTACACAGTTTGTAATAACACAATAACCATAACGTTTTGTTCATTATAAACGTGGGATTATTAATTATATTGAGAACGTCGTAAATAGAAAACATGCATGTGTGGAGGTATTTAAAGACTTTTATTTTGAAGGGGTTTTTTTAGGAAAAACTGAGACCGGAAGTGATGGGGACAGGACGGGAGTAAAAAAACGGAGGCGGAGAAGAAAAAGATACGAGCACGAGCACGAGCGCGAGTGCGAGTGAGGGAAGACAAAAAGTTAGTTGTTTGATGACTTTTTTTTTTGAGAATATGTAAACAGCATTAGACAAGCATCGAGGTGAGCTGCCGAGAAGCTGGACCGAGCTTGTGCTGTCGTGGGTTTTGACTAAGCCTGATCACCGAGAGACTGAACTGCACGTCTGTGGTATACCAGGAGGGGCATTGCTCATCGTGCTAGCTGAGACGGTGTGCTGGCACGGGTGTTCGTCTTCTAGAAAAGGGAGCCGAGATACTGAAAGTTTTCTTCACAGCTGTTTAACTACAGTTGATATTCTGAAGAAAAACACAGACGTTATTTGTTGTTTTTGAAGTAAAGCAGCGCGAATCGAGGGATTTTGCTACTGTTGTTCGAGTCAAAATCCTCGCGTGTTTCTATTGCAATAGTGCCGCCGTGTGGACACAAACGGCATTGCGAATACATTGACGCTCTTCTTTTGGCAATATTTTTCCCTCTATTTTTCAGTTTATTTTTGGACTTTTTGCAGTATTTTTACTTGGATACTTTAAAATTATTTTTGGATGGACTTGAGAACTGGTACCTGAGGTTGCTTGAGTGAATGAATCCGAACTGTTGTGTTTTTTCGAAGGGACTGTCTCGTCTTCTGGAAAGATTGGTGACTATTTGTTTGGTCTAATTACCCTGCCATATCTGAACACTCCAGCACCAGCCCAGTTCTACTGTAAGGTAACACTTTAACTCTGGGATGGTGAATTTCATCCAGGCACGTGAACTGACTTGGAAAATATCTGATGTGGAATGAAACCTATGTAATGTACTTTTGAGTGAACTGAGTACCATTTGAGCCTTTTGTCAGAGCTCTTGTTGTTTTTCTATTTTTTGTTTGAGTATTATTGTTGAAAGAAAAGAAACCAAACAAAAGTTTGAATCTGAACAAAACTTCGGTTTAATAATTTTTTTTGTACATTTCTTGGTGGAATCATAAAGAACCATAAGTAAATTGAAACAGAGTATTTCATGACTATTGTTTTCTTTATTATGTTTATTCTTTACTAAGTCTTTAGGAAATAAGTGTACAACTTCTGTTATCTTGGAGTAGGGGCATTCCTACTGTCTTGTGGGCTGATAGAGAGGAAGAGGGGTTAAGCAACGCCATCATACTCTGGGTAGCTACCGTGTATGTTATTAGGTTCCAGAGCCTCAACCCTTATTAGTCACTGCTACAAAAGACAAGTGCATAATTAACAAGGCAGATAAAACATACTTAAATAAAAAGTACAGGAATTAATTGTACTAGGGGGTGAGGACCTAGATCTTGTCAATCCCTAGTCGTCCAAGATATATTGGAGAAGAAGTAAATTCACCCCTACCTTGTAGTGAAATTTTCCCGCTACATAAATTTGGCGTCACGAACAGGATCATACTTAGCCGGATCTTAGCTGTTTGTAGTACTCTGTCCCAGGTCTGTGAGCAAGAAGAAAAATGGCAGAACTGGAAGAGCTAAAGAAGGAGTTCGCTGATATGCAGAGGAGGTTGGCGGATCAAGCCGGAGCCCTGGATCATGCCAGAATGGAACAGCGAGAAGCTCTGTCATTGGCAAGGGCTGTAATGGAGCAGCAAGCATCCACTCGTGCAACCCCAGCAACAATTTACATCCCAAGGGATCACAAACTCACTGATTTCACTGGTACCACCAAGCCTGGAGAAGGAGTAGAAGAGTGGATTCTTTCCATGAAATCAGCATTCCGTGTCATGAAAGTGCCAGATGAGGATCAAGTGGAGCTGATTAAACAGCACTTAAAGGGAGAAGCTAAAGACACCATAAAATTCATGTTGAAAGAGGGGGATAACAGTGTGGAGTCCATCTTCAAACTGCTACAGGAAACCTATGGAGACAAGGTACCTATTGGCACAAGGTTAAAGGACTTTTATGATCGAAGACAAGCACTTGGTGAAACTATACGTGCCTATGCTTATGACTTACGAGAGAAACTTTACCAGGTGAAGCGCAGAGAACCTGGTCGAGTTCCAGATGAAGAGAGTGTCCTGAAGGAGCAGTTAGTCCTGGGATTAAGGGATGATTTCTTAAGAAGGGAGATGAAACGAAGAATTAAGGAAGAGCAAAGCCTGACTTTTGCACAGTTGATGCAGGATGCTATCACCTGGTCTGAGGAGGAAGAAGCACAACCAGAAGGTATTTTGAAACCCCCGGTGCGTGCGAGGGCTGCAGTTCACACTACAGTGGCAGCTGGCGACAATTCATCCCCACTGACATTGGAGAAATTGCACGAAGCAATCGAAAAGATAGCTGCACGTCAAGAAGAATTGTACCAAATAGTTCATAGTCAAGGGAGAGCTGACTCCCACCCTGGTGCTATGAGACGACAGCCACTAAAGAACAGTGAAGGGGAGTATATCTGTTACACATGTGGTGAGCCTGGCCACACCAGTAGACGATGTGGGCGGAATAAAGAGCTGAAGAACCGTGGTTCTGTACCATCACAATCAGCAGGAGTGACTGAGGTGTCAAGAGGGGCTTCATCGAGTGACATTATGAACACCAATGGGCCATCTGTAGTTCGGAGTCATACGGCTGATTGGATGGCAGAGGAAGTTTCACAAACATTAAGGGACAGTGCGTTTGGTGATTGTTTGACTGTGGATGTAAAGCTAGCAGGAGTACCCACCCGGTGCTTGTTGGACACGGGCTCTGAAGTCACCACCATCTCGGAATCTCACTTTAAACGACATTTCGGAAAACAGGAGAGACCGTTGTCATCTGCTAACTGGGTGCGTCTAACCGCTGCAAATGGACTAGACATTCCAGTCCTCGGGTGCTTACAGGTGGATGTAGAGTGCATGGGGAGTCTGCTTCCAGGCAAGTGTGTTTTCGTGCTCACAGAATCCAACCCTGATGCGAAGGAGATGAAAGGATTGGATGGAATTGTAGGAATGAATGTGCTTAGTGAATTGAAAAACCTTGTACTGTCAGGAAGGGAGTTAAACAAGGAAAGTAAAGCCAGCCCACGCACAGATGCAAATGTTAGGAGAGTAATTGCAAGAGCCAATAAAGGTGAGGAACTTTTGGGTCCCGAAGGAAGGATAGGATTTGTTAAAGTATCGGGGAAGCAAGTTGTCACAATTCCACCCTTAAGTGAGAAGATTGTGGAAGGCCACTGTATTGTACCACTCCAAGGGAAGCGCCATGTACTCGTGGAGGGCACGGATTCTGTTACCCTTCCGAAAGGGCTGTTGGTGGCTAATGTACTTGCAAGCCCAGAGAAAGGAAGAGTCCCAGTGCGGGTGTTGAATCTCTGTCAAGAAACCGTTAAGTTGATGCCGAGATCCAGGATTGCAGTCGTGTCCAAACCGCAGAATATAGTCCCAAAACAAATGGTGGAATTTGAAGAGGATGATGGCGAGCTGCGTGTTAAAAAATCTGTACAGTGCAGCATCAAGATGGAGAGCCAGCCCGAACAACAGTCAATTCCAGTCCTGGTGAACCAGGAAGGACTGACAGACGCACAATGTGAGAAGTTAAATGCACTGCTGACTCAGTACAGTGACGTTTTCTCCAAAAGCGACACAGACTATGGATACACAACGACAGTTATGCATAGCATACCTACGGGAGATGTACAGCCAATTAAGCAACGTCACAGACGAGTCCCACCCCACGTTTTTCAAGAGTTTAAGAGACATGTGCAAGATCTCGTCAATCAAGGCATACTTAAGGAAAGTCGCGGTCCGTGGGCCTCACCTGCAGTTATTGTGATAAAGAAGGATGGGGGGGTTCGTTTCTGTTGCGACTACCGGAGACTTAATCAAGTCACATTCAAGGATGCTTACCCGCTTCCCCGTGTGGAAGAATCGTTGGATGCTCTAGGGAATGCAAAGTTGTTTTCCACACTGGATCTCACGGCCGGTTATTTCCAAGTGGCAGTAAGCGAATCAGACCGGGAGAAGACTGCTGTCACAACGCCGTTTGGGTTGTTTGAGTGGACACGGATGCCGTTTGGCTTATGCAACGCTCCGGCCACCTTTCAACGATTGATGGGTGCAGCATTAGGTGACCTGGCCTTCGATGTTCTCTTGATTTACCTTGATGATATTATCGTGTTCTCAGAGGACTTCCAGAGTCATTGCGAGAGACTGGAGCTTGTTTTCTCCAGGTTACGTCAACACGGCCTGAAGCTGAAACCGAGTAAATGTTTCCTCCTGAGGCCAGAGGTCCGGTTCTTGGGACACATTATTTCATCTAAGGGAATTCAAGTGGATATGGAAAAAGTTCAGTGCTTGGAAGCTTGGCCGACACCAACGAATGTTAGGCAGGTTAGACAGCTGTTAGGATTCATGAGTTATTACCGCCGTTTTGTCCCAAGGTTTGCACAGCTGGCAAAGCCCCTGCATGCTCTAGTGGGAAAAGGTAATAAAGGCAAGCTGTCAGAACCGTTTATCTGGAGTGAAGAGTGTCAGTCCGCATTCAGCCAGCTAAAAAGTTATCTGACGTCACCTCCAATTTTGGCTTACCCTGATTTCCAGTATTCTTTCATACTTACAACAGATGGGAGCCGCAATGGACTTGGAGCCATACTCAGCCAAAAGCAGGGGGGTGTAGAGCGTGTCATTGCCTATGCGAGCCGGGGCTTGAAGGGTTCCGAAAGAAATGACAGGAATTACAGTGCCTTCAAGTTGGAGTTACTAGCCCTCAAGTGGGCAGTAACCGATAAATTCAAGGAGTACCTGATGTTTGCAAAGTTTCAAGTGATCACCGACCACAACCCACTCCGATACCTGGAAACAGCCAACCTCGGAGCAGTAGAACAGCGTTGGGTCGCTCAGTTATCAGAATTCAACTTTGAGGTTTGCTACAAGCCTGGCAGGCAAAACGTCAATGCTGACGTTCTTTCTAGGATTCCTTGGGGTATAGGACCCGAGAAAGATGATTCTGGGAAAGACTTCATTCGGCTGACCTCAGACGAGGTACGAGCATGCTTGTGGCCAGGAAAAGGGGAGGAGAGTGATCAGTCCACAGTCCAAGTTGCCAAGCAAGCAGTCATAAAGAAGGGCGTTGATGGTTATAGCTGGTCATCTATTTGTGAGCAACAGAGAAAGGATCCTTGTATAGCACCTGTGTACGACGCTGTGCTTGAAAACAAGAGGTTAGTGGCACGTAGTTTCCGAGACATGGGAGCCCAACAAAAGAAGTTAGCTAGACAGCTCGAGCGCCTGAAACTAAAACATCATGTGCTGTTCAGAGTGATTACGGATCCGAGAGATGGAGAGGAACTTTGGCAATTAGTACTGCCAGAGTCCTTGCGAGCTAAAGTGTATGAGGGTGTGCACGAGCATGGAGGACATTTTGGAAGTAGGAGTACATTGGAGCAGATACGGCGG
The DNA here is from genome assembly GCA_036784905.1 of Acrossocheilus fasciatus. Taxonomy (NCBI): domain Eukaryota; kingdom Metazoa; phylum Chordata; class Actinopteri; order Cypriniformes; family Cyprinidae; genus Acrossocheilus; species Acrossocheilus fasciatus. Next base: position 33,032,442 of record CM071941.1, on the reverse strand, counting down.
AGCTATTATTGGCCCTCAATGACCAATGATGTGCAGACGTGGGTAACCCAGTGTCGGAGATGTACTTTAGCTAAGGATGTGTTTCCCAAAATTCGTGCTCCTATGACCTGCACCAACGTAACCGCACCCCTAGAAGTTCTTGCCATGGATTACACCGTGCTGGAGAGATCAGCAGGGGGTTACGAGAATGTTCTAGTGCTTACGGACATGTTTACAAGATTTACTGTGGCTGTCCCGACTAAAAATCAGACAGCACTTACCACTGCCAAAGCCCTTGTACGACACTGGTTTGTCTGTTATGGGTGTCCCGCCCGACTGCACTCGGATCAGGGGAGGTGTTTCGAGGCAAACGTGATTAAAGAGCTCTGTAAGCTGTATGGAATCAGCAAGAGTCGCACCAGTCCTTACCACCCGCAAGGGAACGCACAGTGTGAAAGATTCAACCGTACAATGCATGACATGCTGCGGACGTTACCTGCTGAAAAGAAAAGGGATTGGAAGACTTACTTGCCTGAACTGGTGATGGCTTACAATAGCCATGTTCATTCATCGACGGGTTACTCCCCGTTTTATCTAATGTTTGGGCGAGATGCAAGAATGCCCATGGATGTCCTAGGAGGGAAGGATCTAACCGATGTTGAAGCGGATGATTTGGATGAATGGGTGAAAAATCATCATGAACGCTTGAGGATTGCAGCGGAGACTGCAAAGGCAACTGCCCAAGAAGCTTCCAGGAGAAGGAAGAGGGTCTATGATCGCAAGACCGCAGGAGCGCTCATTAGACCTGGTGACAGAGTGTTGTTGCGCAACCATAAGTTTAGGGGGCGGAACAAAATTCAAGATAAGTGGGAGTCCGTACCATATTTGGTAGTACAGCAGAATCACCCAGATTTACCTGTGTTTACCATACGTCCTGAGCCAGGGGGTCCTACAAAAGTAGTTCACAGGGATCAGTTGAGACACTGTACCTTCTCTTCTCCCACAAGACAGGTTACACGTGCTGAAAGAGAAAAAGAGTTGTCAGAAACAGATGTTGACCCACATGACATTGTTTACACTCCGTATCCTACACACTTACCGAGTGCAGCTTTACCTGAGGAGGTTGGGGTTGAAGTGTTATGTGAGGAAGAGGGTAGTGTAAGTGAGAGTGAAGGAGTAGAACCTGAACAAGATGCAGAATCTGAAATCTCTGACACTCCAGATAATGGCATTAGTGGGGTACCTGATCTGAGACGTTCTAAACGAGAAACAAGGGGTAAATTGCCTGTAAGATATAAAGATGACTATGTTATGTAATTTGGGCTTAGAGTGTCAAAAACAAGTAAAAGGGAAATTGTCAAAGTTTACACTCATGTTTACCTCAAGAAAATGTGAAACAAATGTTGAAAATGTTGTGTTGCTGAATCTGTTCTGTGTTTTCTGTTTCTTCTAGGAACTGGCCTGCTTGGAGAGTCCTGTATATGGCAGGGTTTAGCAGGGGGGAATGTGGAGGTATTTAAAGACTTTTATTTTGAAGGGGTTTTTTTTAGGAAAAACTGAGACCGGAAGTGATGGGGACAGGACGGGAGTAAAAAAAACGGAGGCGGAGAAGAAAAAGATACGAGCACGAGCACGAGCGCGAGTGCGAGTGAGGGAAGAGAAAAAGTTAGTTGTTTGATGACTTTTTTTTTTGAGAATATGTAAACAGCATTAGACAAGCATCGAGGTGAGCTGCCGAGAAGCTGGACCGAGCTTGTGCTGTCGTGGGTTTTGACTAAGCCTGATCACCGAGAGACTGAACTGCACGTCTGTGGTATACCAGGAGGGGCATTGCTCATCGTGCTAGCTGAGACGGTGTGCTGGCACGGGTGTTCGTCTTCTAGAAAAGGGAGCCGAGATACTGAAAGTTTTCTTCACAGCTGTTTAACTACAGTTGATATTCTGAAGAAAAACACAGACGTTATTTGTTGTTTTTGAAGTAAAGCAGCGCGAATCGAGGGATTTTGCTACTGTTGTTCGAGTCAAAATCCTCGCGTGTTTCTATTGCAATAGTGCCGCCGTGTGGACACAAACGGCATTGCGAATACATTGACGCTCTTCTTTTGGCAATATTTTTCCCTCTATTTTTCAGTTTATTTTTGGACTTTTTGCAGTATTTTTACTTGGATACTTTAAAATTATTTTTGGATGGACTTGAGAACTGGTACCTGAGGTTGCTTGAGTGAATGAATCCGAACTGTTGTGTTTTTTCGAAGGGACTGTCTCGTCTTCTGGAAAGATTGGTGACTATTTGTTTGGTCTAATTACCCTGCCATATCTGAACACTCCAGCACCAGCCCAGTTCTACTGTAAGGTAACACTTTAACTCTGGGATGGTGAATTTCATCCAGGCACGTGAACTGACTTGGAAAATATCTGATGTGGAATGAAACCTATGTAATGTACTTTTGAGTGAACTGAGTACCATTTGAGCCTTTTGTCAGAGCTCTTGTTGTTTTTCTATTTTTTGTTTGAGTATTATTGTTGAAAGAAAAGAAACCAAACAAAAGTTTGAATCTGAACAAAACTTCGGTTTAATAATTTTTTTTGTACATTTCTTGGTGGAATCATAAAGAACCATAAGTAAATTGAAACAGAGTATTTCATGACTATTGTTTTCTTTATTATGTTTATTCTTTACTAAGTCTTTAGGAAATAAGTGTACAACTTCTGTTATCTTGGAGTAGGGGCATTCCTACTGTCTTGTGGGCTGATAGAGAGGAAGAGGGGTTAAGCAACGCCATCATACTCTGGGTAGCTACCGTGTATGTTATTAGGTTCCAGAGCCTCAACCCTTATTAGTCACTGCTACAAAAGACAAGTGCATAATTAACAAGGCAGATAAAACATACTTAAATAAAAAGTACAGGAATTAATTGTACTAGGGGGTGAGGACCTAGATCTTGTCAATCCCTAGTCGTCCAAGATATATTGGAGAAGAAGTAAATTCACCCCTACCTTGTAGTGAAATTTTCCCGCTACACATGTACCCTGAATGTAAACATTAGCCACATACATCGTGAAGCGTGCTAGCGATTTGCAAAGATTAATATAAAGATTAATATAAAGGTTAATTAAACGTTACACTCACTTCTTCTGGAGGTTCAGCAGGAACACGAATAGTTGGTACCGATTCTTTTTTCAGGAGCAGCTTCTTAGCAAAACCAGCTTTATACTGACCTTCATTTATAAAGCAGTCTGGTGAAAAATGATTCGCGCAAACATGAAAACATTGACGTTGCTCGTGGGGAATATTCCCTTCAAAAGCAAAACTCAGCGGTTCGGACTTAGGAACATCAAAATGACTGCTGTGTTCATTATTGCACCCGAGAACAGAACACCACAATCGCTTAGACGCCATTCTGCTCATAGACAGCTCCAGCGTATATCAACAATGACGCGCGGACTATGATTGACAGCTCGCTCACGAGCAAGGGCGGGTCTGTGTTGAAACACTGCTGTCAATCAACCATCGTGGGAGGGGCGTCCGACCGTGTGACGTCACACGATCGAACGGCTTGATTTGAGACAGGGTAAAACAAATAAGGAGATTTAAAAAAAAAACACTGGATGGATTTTTATCATTTTATGATGGTTGTGTACAGGCACTGCTAACACACATTTCAGTACAATCAACTTGTAAAAGTGCATGTACCATTATATGACCCCTTTAACTTGTTATATTTTACAGCCTATCAATTGATAAGTTTTTGTAGGCTTTGCCGTAAAGTTTACGCAGCAATCCACTGCCGTGATCTGTGACCATAAGTGTTTGATCACAGACATTGTTGCAAGGTGGCCTGGGAGCACACATGACTCTTTTATCTTTACCAACTCATCTGTGGGTCAAGAGGCCCAAAACTCACAGGGACAGTGGAGGCTGCTTGGGGACAGCAGATATCCACTGAGGCCATATCTGTTCACCCCTGTAGCTAATCCTGTCAATAACAGGGAAGCAGATTTCAATGAAGCTCACCGTGTTGCTCAAAGTATTGTGGAGCGCACTTTAGGGAGGTGGAAGCTAGACTTTCGGGCTATTCACAAGTCCAGTGGTCTTCTCTTTGAGCCACAAAAGTGCTGTGCTGTAGTAACAGTAACAGCTATGCTGCACATTGCGGTGTGGGCAACAGTACCCTTGGACATGAGGGAGGAAGACGAAGAGCTGGAGGAAGAGAATGAAGATGGCATGAGACCTCATGATGACCAACCAAGACATGTTCAATACATTGCTGGGTTTCGTGCATGCCAGCAAGTCACTGACACATTTTTTTGAGTTCCTCCTTTATTTTTCCTGTCTTTAAAGCACACTAGCCATTTCCCTGTTAAATGCAACACTTGTATTCTCCTTGAAATCTCCATATACAGCAGTGTAGTTTTTCATTCCTTAATTTATTTGTGTTCAGTCAGGTAATTTTTATTTCTTTATTTGTTATTATTTCTATATTGAATTATGTTTAATGAATTCAAGTAAAAGAAGGAAATAAATAAATATATGTAAAAACAATATTTAAGTCACATTGAACAGAAGTAAGTTTTAGTTGCAATTTGTCGGTTGTCCTGCAGTTGACCTCATAGTGGGCCTCATTCATGAAACATTCGTAAATATAGGAGTAAAAAAAACGGACCTTCCCGAAAACTCCGGATTCACAAATGCTTCGTAATGTCCAATTTGATAGTTAAACGTGTATGTTAATGAATTCCAATCATTCATGAATAGGGCGCTCATGCAAGCTCCTACACAATTAGCATAATCCCCGCCTATGAATTACAGCTACGCAAATTGCGTGTCCAGGAACGCGGTGGAATATTCTGGTCTACTTTCTCAGGTTTGGCTCCAGTATATCGCATAAATGCAAAAAAGACTAATAGGCCATATGCCTAACAATAAATATTCAATAACGTGTGTCCACCAAAGCGTTTTTAGCCACCTGAAAAATGTCAGGCGCTCTTCTGAAAACGGCCAGCTGGTGGCGCTTAAACACTTTGGTGGTACAGTGTTTTTCCAGCTGAGACGCTTTGGTTGCTATAAGGAACATCCACGGCAGTAACGTATTACTAGTATCTCATTTTGAAGAATATTACTGAATATAAAAGTGCAGTAACCAGTAGTATTAACTTCTCAATTGTTCAGTTGTTGTACAAGTAGAATGATCGGTGTAGTATTTGTCGTATTTGGACGGCTGGGTAAAAAATGACAGTGACAAGCGCTGTGTTCTACCCAAAGCTAAACTGTTTATCAACTCTCAACTACAAAAAAATAAATAAAATAAAAATAATATGGAGCAAACGAACATGTAAAATATTATAATGGCAGTGCATCAAAATTCAGTGTCATCAGTTTGCCAAAAAGAACATTTTACGCACCATTTACACCTGCTAGGGTGTAACATTTTCATGAATTTGAAGTTTACATCAGAACAGCTTTACGAACGATTTACACAAAAATTCGTTCTGCTCGTGTTTCATGAATGAGGCCCAGTGTCTCCTTATGATGCACTTCGGGATTTATGATTACTTCAGTGCACCCGTAGTTCAATTATATATATATAAATAATTTTTATTTTTTTACTCTGGCTCTTTTGGAAAAATGCATTAACCAAAATTTTAAAAAATGGCTCTTTGGTCAAAAAAAGTTCCCGACCCCTGCCCTATCGCATACATGAATCACCTCGTTGCATCTAAACAGGTGGAGCTGGGGAAGGTGGAGGGTTTCTGAAGTAAGCTGCGACTGCTACAGCAAGTACTTGTCATATATTTGAATATTGACCAGAGAGCTCATTGGCTACCAATACATGAGAGAACCAATCAGCTGTGCCATGTGGTAATGGCCATGTCCTTTGCTACTTCCCCTCACAATCCCCTAGACAGGAGGGGAACTTAACAATTGGGGGCTCGTCCGGGATTTGAACCCGGGATCTCTCAAAGGGAGGCAGATGCATATTTCGTCACATTTGAACGCATAGCCACAAAATTTAGCTGGCCAAAAGATGTGTGGGCTCTGTTTCTGCAGTGCAGCCTTACTGGGAAAGCCCAGGAAGTCTCCTCTGCTTTGCCCCTTGAGCAGTCTCTTGACTACGACGCTGTTAAACGAATTAGTGCCGGAGGCGTACAGACAGAAATTCTGATTCCATGCTAAAACTGCCAAACAAACTTACGTCGAGTTTGCCCGAGAAAAACACACCCTTTTCGAGAAGTGGTGTTTTTCTAACAGAGTTACCACTCTTGAGCACCTTCAAGAGTTAGTTTTACTGGAGGAGTTGTACCTGAAGGTGTAGTGGTATATTTAAACGAACAAAAAGTGACATTTCTTGTTGATGCGGCCGTGTTAGCTGACGAATTTGCTCTAACGCATAAGAGCGTGTTCACTACTGTGAGGCGTAACCTAGTTCCGCTAACCAGTGAGAGCTCAGCCCGAGAAAAAGCCTATGACTCTTCTCGTGGTAGGATTGAGACTTCATCCAATTTGCCTCGTAGGAAAAGTAATGGTAAACGAGCTTGCTTCTTCTGTCTTGATCCAAATCATCTCATTTCTGATTGTAGAGCTTGGAAACAGAAAGTAGCCGCTACACGATCTAAAAGTACCGCTTTGGTTCACACGTTAAGTGATGTTGATAATGTCGCTACTGCTACTCGTGAGTATCGGCCATTTTTGCTGGATGGCACAGTGTCTTATTCGTCTGAATTGGAAGGGAAGCCAGTAAAGATTCTGAGAGACACTGGTCCAGTCACCAATTCTAGAAAATCGGGTACCATCGCTGACTAGTTATTCTGGTGCAGATGTTTTAGTTCGAGGTATTGGTATGCAGTGCCTCAGCATTCCCCTACATGATCTGTACTTGCAATAAGAGTTAGTAACTGGACCTGTGAGGCTTGGGGTGTACTCTCAATTACCAATTGAAGGGGTAGATGTTATTTTGGGCAACGACCTCGCTGGTGGAGATGTTTTCCCATACCCAGTCGTAACTACTGAACTGACTGTAATTGACCGTTCAAAACTTGCCCAATGTTTCCCTGCTGCTTTTCCTGCATGTGCAGTAATGCGTGCCCAAGCAAGGAAATTCAGAGATGTAGTTGACCTCTCTGAAACCTTCTCGGTTAATTCAAATGATCATGATTTGATCCCGGACAAGCCCCCAATTGTTACTTCCCCTCACGATCCCCTAGACAGGAGGGGAACGTAACACTGCTGAGGCAGTGACAGAAACATAGAAGCATGCTTGACTTCTACTTGTGTGGTACCCAACTTTGATCAAAGGATGTGGCTGTCAAATGTCAGAATGTGTTCCAGAACACACAATGTTCTGCAATGATATCTGATGCTTTTTTGCAACTCACATTAAATATGCTTAATATGACTGGATTCCAAGGAGATTAAAATTGGCTTTGATTTTCAGAATTAAAACCAGTTGCAAGCGCTGTCTCTTAAAGTAGACAATTCTCTGACAGAATTGCAATCAACTGCTCATTCTTCTGTCATGAAATGTTTCTCTGTGAGACTCCTGTCACTGCAGGATCTGCTGTGAGTCCACTATGACCCTGTTCTTCTAGATCTTTGGGATTGCTTCAGCTCCGTGTACCTTCGCTTTTTATTGAATCTCTGCCTTATTTTCACTCCCTTTTTGTCTAAAGTGATAATATATAACTTAATTCCCACTATATTTCTGGTGCTATCTTTCAAACTAATTTGATCGTCCACTTTTAAAACGAGTGCAGCTTGTTAGCCTGTTAGCTTGTCACTCGCGGTTCCATTTGCATTTCTATTCGCGCCTATGTTTTTTTTTTTTTTTTCTCGCTCCGTTTTTCACAAGCTCATCAAACAACAGTGGTAAGTGGTAAGTTAAGTTGGTGTCATTCATCAATCACGGTGAGTAATGGCTTCTTCTCCTGCTATTGTTGTTTGCACTGTCTGCCACATGTATAGTTTATCTGTCTCTGTCAGCAGCGAGGGATTCACATGTGATAAATGCAGGGAAATAGTTAGGCTGACAGAGAAGGTTTTAGAACTAGAGACACGCATCCAAACTTTAGTTGAGGATAGTAAGAATGTGAGGGCTGTAGATACTGCTTTGGATGCGACTAGCTCGGGGAGTCCTGTACATTGTTCGGTTTCGGTTGAGCCCATGCAGCAGGGCAGCTGGGTGACATTGAGGCGGCATAGTCGCGGGTCAAAACACCACTCTTCCGTTCCGATCAGAACATCAAACAGGTTCTCCCCACTCAGTGAAGCACCCACTGAGAAACCTGATGAAAGTGCTCTAGTTATTGGCGATTCTATTGTACGGAACGTGAAAATAGAGACACCAGCCACCATAGTCCATTGTTTACCAGGAGCCAGAGCGCCTGACATCTTGGCAAATTTAAAAGTGCTGGCTAATGCTAAACGTAAATTCAGTAAGATTGTTATCCACGTCGGCGCTAATGATGTTCGACTTCTCCAGTCGGAGATCACTAAAAATAATGTTAAAGAGGTGTGTGAACTTGCAAGTACGATGTCAGACACTGTAATATGCTCTGGTCCACTCCCTGCTTACCGGGGTGATGAGATTCATAGACATCCAGCCATTAAGTGACGACAGTCTGCTAAGTGGTGACCGCAAAATAACATACACTGCAAAAAATCAACATGCAAAAATGAGGAATTAAAACACAAAATAAGAAAAAAAAACTCAAATCAAGCAAAATTATCTGCCAATGGGGTGAGAAAAATATACTTGGTAAGATGTCTTGAAACAAGACAAAAAAACCCATCTTAAAACAAGAAAAAAATCGTAGTAAATTTAGATAGTTTAACTAGATTCAAGCAGTACATATGTCTTAAAAACCATGCAAAAATAGTAAAATCTAGCATTTTTATCTTTTTATTTTTGGTTGGTCTTAAAATACTCTTTGCAAGAACGTCTTGATATGAGAATATACATAAACATTCTAAGAGTGTCAAGCTTATTCTAAGAGAAAGTTTTAGTTTAAAATAAGTATTTGAAATCTTAAAATAAGATGGAGGTTCTCTTTCAATCTAGACTATAGTGCTAAAAATAAGCTGATAAATGTGAAAAAAAGAAACAAAAGCAATAAATCAGGTACAACAAATATGCTCTTAACACTGCTTTATTAACTCCAAATGCAAGAGTAACACAAATGACTGTCCAAAACTGCAATCCAACGCATCACATTACAGCAATTAGGCGGCCTATAGAAACAAAGTCTGGTTGATGTATACATCGCTGAGACAGTACTACATATAAAGAGAAAAGAAGAAAAAAAAGAAAGAAAGAAAGAAAAGCAGCATTTTTGTTCTGGTTTAGAATTACAGCAACTGCTATCCATAAGAACCTGATTAAAACAAGAGCTGTGAACCATTACTCATCAAGAAGTCTGATTTAGAACTTTATCACTACTCCCCAATGAACTTTTTCCACTCTGAAATGGCTTTCTTGTAGGACGAAGTTGCATCACGGCCATGGATTGCATCTGAAATCACTTCTGTCTGAAGCACAGACAGGAGAGTTGCAACACACTTTGGGTACACAAGATGAAAAGCATAATAGTATGCCAAAAGGTAGAGCACACCTTCATGGAGGTCTTCTTTTGGAAAGGTTGTAACAGGTGTAGTACCAATGGCCAGCATGCAGTTGTTCTCAGACACAATCAGAACGGGACAGGAGAGTGGTCTCCCCTTGAGCAAGGAATCTGGGTTTTCTGTTGGCTAGAAACACAAACACAAAAATGAATGAACATTGCATAACCACTCCTCTATTTCTATTGGTCTTGTAGAAGTATAAAGTTAATGCATGTCTTACCTCAAGGACGTGCAGCATTGCTTCACTTGCTTGTCCCATCTTTTTTGGCGGGGCTACAGGTGAGGGGAACATCTCTGGAAGAGCCTTCATCATGGCTATGGAGTGTTTTACTATTAAGGAGAACAAAGAGTCATATGATTTACTGAAATGAATGAGTTGAGCATGCATTAAGAATTTCACTTTGCACCTAATCTTGATTAATTTGTAAACAATTCTGCATTAAAAAATAATGATATTTTAATAAAAAGTTATAGAAAGTACTGGACTTGTTTTTAGTTGAAAGGACATTCCTTTGAAGACCTCTCAGTATGCTTTTTTAAATAACTGGTTTGAAAGGAATGAACAAAGCAATGTCAAGACTGCACAACCAACACAAAACAGACCACGATTAAGGCCATTAACTCTTATAGTAGTTGCAAATCTATGTATTAAACTTAGTGCTGGGCAGTATACCGGTTCATACCGAATACCGGTATTTATTTTTCTTATGATATGAATTTTTAAAATACCGCAATACCGGTGTTATTTAAATAAAGTTCGGAACGCGACACACTGTTTGAGAGGGGTCTCTTTTCACTATTGCATTGTGGCGAGGACACAGCAGTTCTGAAGCTGTAGAACGTGATGACAGAAGAACTCATCCACAATATCCACCACCCGCTGCCATCAGCTCCCGCGTCTCACACACACGAGCGCGACTTTAGCACTATATTTAGCAACTTTCAGACCCTTTTAGTGGCTTTTTTCCATAGAATATACAAACTGACAAGCCTAGCGAATGTTTTGGATAAACCTCAGCTATGGTTCAGTTGGAAGATGTCTCCAGTGCTGCCCCGTGAGTGCGAGATCTGACTCCCAGCGCAGTGTCACCTCTCTCGGCGTCTGTTCTGTGCAGCGAGCGGCAGAGAAGCACCGCATTCATTTGGCCGTACCGCGACTGTTTGGAATTATAAATATGAGCATAGTGTCTGTTAATATTATGCACTTTTTGAAACCGGTATAATTTTGAAAAATACTGTGATATAATAGGAGCTAAAATAAATGATCAAATATATTACTTACGTGATCTAGTTCTCTGAAACATGGATAAGCTTGCAGTATTTTTGACGGTCTGTCCTGATCCTTCAAAGTATCTGAGTTGATGAAGGCTCTCCGAGAATCAAACTCAAGGTCAAGTAGGTGAGCAACTGCCTTCTTGTTAGGCTTTGGTCTTTTATAGATCTCTTGGAGAGTACGGTAATGTCTTGCCTGGCTTTGTTGACTATCAGTGTCAGAATGGTCTTCATCTCTTCTGTGGTCAGCCTGACTGAATGGTCTATCTTGGTCAGCTGATCCTCCTTGTCAAAAAAGAAACCAGTATAAACATTGATCCACAAACATTTATATACAAGTATATTCTCAACATTTTGTACACTTACCAGCAGGGAATATTGTGCTCTCTGATGGTGATGTGCTGCTCTCTTCTGGGTCCAACATTACAGTTGAAGCACTGCTGCTTTCTGCTGATTCTAATGTGCAAGTACTTGAAATCAAGGTGCCTTTTCTTTCTTCTTTGTGGTGTTGGACCCTGTTTCTTCTTTGGGGTTCTCATGTTCTGGAGTCTTTTCATTAATTGCTTGAAGACAGAATCCTGTTTGAATATGATACAAACAGAAACATTCAAATTAATTTATCAGATGGCTCATTTGTGTGTGTGTGTGTGTGTGTGTGTACGCGTTTTTGTGAAAAGTCAGGACATAGATGTGTATAATGACGAGGGTATGACAGGTATTACAAGGTGAAGGTGACATCTCAGGACATTGACCCATGTCCCCACTTTCCAAAACGCTTATAAATCACTCAGAATGAGTTTTTTTGGGGAAAGATGAAATGCACAGAGTCTCCTGTAAGGGGTAGGTTTAGGTGTAGGGTTGGTGTAGGACAATAGCACATACAGTAAGTACAGTATAAAAACCATTACGCCTATGGAGAGCCCCACTTTTCACAAAAACGAACATGTGTGTGTGTGTGTGTGTGTGTGTGTGTGTACACACAAACATACACAAACATTACGTCAAAAGTTTTTGAACAGTAAGATTTTTTTATATTTTTTTAAAGAGGTCTCTTCTGCTCACCAATATTTTATCCAAAATACACAAAAAAGTAGTAATATTTTGAGATATTTTTACCATTTAAAATAACTGCTTTCTATTATATATATATATATATTTTTTTTTAAATGATTTATTCCTGTGATCAAAGCAAAATTCAGCATCGTTACTCAGTCACATGATCCTTCAGAAATCATTTTAATATGCTGATTTGCTGTTCTTGAAACATTTATTTTTATTATTATTATCAATATTTAAAACAGTTGAGTAAATTTTTTCAGGATTCTTTGATGAACAAAGATCCAAAGATCAGCATTTATCTGAAATAAAAAGATTTTGTAACATTTGATTTTGTTGGGGGGGGGGGGGTAATTCAGTAATTCATGCTTTTATTTAGCAAAGATGCATTATATCGATCAAAAGTGGTGATAAAGACATTTAATGTTACAAAAGATTTCTATTTCAGATAAATGCTGTTCTTCTGAACTTTCTAATCATCAAAGAAACCTGAAAAAATTCTACTCAGCTGTTTTCCACATAATAATAATAATAATAATAATAATAATGGAGCAATGATGCTACAAATTCAGCTTTGAAATAACAGGAATAAATTACTTTGTAAAATATATTCAAATAGAAAACAGTAATTGTAATGGCAAAAATATTTCGAAATTTTACTGCTTTTGCTGTACTTTGGATCAAATAAATGCAGGCTTGGTGAGCAGAAGAGGCTTTAAAAAACATTAAAAATCTTACTGTTCAAAAACTTTTGACTGGAAGTGTGTATGTGTGTGTGACCCTGGACCACAAAACCAGTCGTAAGTCGCTGGGTTATATTTGTAGCAATAGCCAAAAATACACTGTATGGGTTAAGATGATCAATATTTCTTTTATGCCAAAAATCATTTGTTCCATTAAGATATTTTGTAAATTTCTTACTGTAAATATATCAAAACTTTTGATTAGTAATATGCATTGCTAAGAACTTCATTTGGAGAACTTTAAAGGTGATTTTCTCAATATTTAGATTTTTTTGCTCCCTCAGATTCCAGATTTTCACCATACATCAATGGAAAGCTTATTTATTAACTTAAAGGAACACTCCACTTTTTTTGGAAATAGGCTCATTCTCCAACTCCCCCAGAGTTAATAAGTTGAGTTTTACCGTTTTTGAATCCATTCAGCCGATCTCTGGATCTGACGATAGCACTTTTAGCATAGCTTAGCATAGATCATTGAATCCGATTAGACCAGTAGCATCGCGTTCAAAAACGATCAAAGAGTTTCGATATTTGTCCTATTTAAAACTCGACTCTTCTGTAGTTATATCGTGTACTAAGATCGGTGGAAAATGAAAAGTTGTGATTTTCTAGTCCGATTTGGCTAGGAACTATACTCTCATTCCGGCGTAATAATCAAGGAACTTTGCTGCCGTAACATGGCCGCAGCAGGCGCAGTGATATTACACAGCGCCTGAAAGTAGTCCCCAGCTATATTATAACTAGGTACCTAGCTGGGGACTACTTTCAGGCGCTGCGTAATATCACTAGATAAGGTTGATTAGCTTTTGTCAGCTACTTACATGTTCCAAACAAATTTCAGATTAAATTGCTACATTGTCAAACACACAGCCCCCATCATATATCAATATCACTTACGCCTACATCTTCAGGTGTCGCCGCCATTCCGTCCACTGTGCAGTGATTTAACTATGACCTGCGCAGCATTTTATACGTGCAGAGACATTTTATGTATATTAGAAAACTCATTCTAATTCATTCCCACTCTTCTTCGGTGGTAACTTAACCCAACTCCGTGCTTCCTGTAATGAGAGCTGTCAATCAAGGTACAAGGATGTCCCTGTGGGTGTGATTACGATGAAAGTTGACCAATCATAAGAGAGTCAGTGCCCTCCCTTGGTTCCGCCCCCAAATTGTCAAAAGTCATGTAGACTCGAGGGAGCAGAAATCCACTGTGCGAGCAGAAGCCCGCTGCGCGAGCAAAACAGCACTCCGCGAGCAGAAGCCCGCTGCGCGCAAGCAGGATTCCACTGTACAAGCAGAGTTAAGCTATGAGAGTATGCCAGGCGCTCGCGTGCAGCTACCTGTACACCTCTCGGTTGTTGAATTTGTGCGCGAGTACTTTTATCATGCCAGCTGAAGGTTCATTTTTGCGCGTGTGAAATGACATAATGTGCTCGTGAACATGTCTTACACGCTCATAACTTTTGACTAATAACGCCATAGCACTCTCCACTGGATAAGGCTGCTAGTGTGTTCATCAGTCCCTGTAACATCCAAACAAGATTTAATGTTAGATCTGTCATTTAAGCTTATGTAATGAAAAAAAAAACAAGCAAAAAAAATAAATAATAAAAAAAAAAAAAAATATATCATAATGTTGATTTTGGATAGCTTATTTGTTATCTTGTTTTCATCCAACACAAATGATCATTAATTTGTCAATGTGTATAATCGTAGACAAATAAAATCTAAACATTTCTCTTCAGTTGTGTAAATCTGTTTATTTAAATGAGTAAAATGAGCATTTAATAATGTGTTTTCATCTGGAAGATGTATTTTTTACATTGTCACAGAATTCCGTGTAATGTTCATGGACTTAATTAACCCCGAATCTGTGGTGGCATCACGGAATCGCCGAAAATTCCATGATGTGCTCACAGAAGGCATCAGACGTGGTCCATGCACGGATTCACTGGTTCAACACCAGCGCTGCATCGGACCACGTAAAAAGAGTGACTGCGATGCAGTTATATTTTGTATATAAATGTATACTTTCACTGGAGCACCTGACCCACCCCTACCCTATCCCTACCCAGTTCTGAACAATAATGATGACGATAAATTATCGCGTCGGCATATTGATGCTAAGGGTTTCCTATTTAAAGTGTTGAAGCAGTGGATCCGTGCGTGGAGCACGGCTGATGCCTGTCACTGACTCACGTTGGTATCACTTCTGTGAGCACATCACTGAATTTTCGGCGATTCCGTGATGCCACCACAGATTCGGAGGTTAAGTTTGATTTTTTAAGAGTTTCATCTGCCATACTGTCTATAAAATGTCCTCTGTCAGATATTAAATGCACATTTAGGAAATGTTTGTGTTGCAAAGAGTGCATTTGCAATTTTTTTTAACAAACGTTTATCTGATGTTTGTACACAGTTAAAGCAATGCTTTAAAGAAAACGATGTTTAACAAATCTTGAGAAGTATGTGTGCTTAATGATGCGCGACTGGTACTTTAGGTAGCCTATATGAAAATGAAATGAAACGTTTTACAACAACTTAATATATCTAATAAATCAATATTCAATACAATGTCTTAAAACCAGAGTCTCCTCGTCAGTTATCAAATAAGTGAAATTCAAACACAAATAACAGCTGTGTTGTACTTACACTTGAAAACAGCTGCGTCTCTGTCCTCTGTCATGTTCGTAAATGACGATTCCTCCCCGTTGCCTCATGGGAAATTAAAGTGTCCATCAGATGCACACTTCAGAATCTGGGCGGGAGCAGTAGGCCATCCAGGGATTTTCTCGCCTACTGTTTTATAAATACGGAGGTTTCGGACATACTACTCTTTTCACGTACTGTTTTCTCCTACTAAATAGTAGGCAAGCAGGCATATTCAGACGCAACATTAGTATACGCACGTCTGAATCTCGCGAGAATTTGTACATCACCCATGTATTTCTCGCCTACTATTTTATGAATATTGAGGATTCGGACATACTATTTGTTCACCTACTGCTTTTCCCCTACTATATAGTAGAGAAGTATGCGGTTTCGGACGCAGCCACTGTGTGTATATTGTTAGGACCCATTGGATTGCATTTTACATGACTGAAGCATACTCCTGACCGAAATTATGAAACTACTGTCATAGTAGACGTTTTATTGTAAAATTGGTCAGATATTGAAGCTAGATTTCTAAATCTTTCTAATGAATCACTTACTTGTCCACCAAATTACGATGCATCACTCTGTCCTTCTCCTCATAACGCACCCAGTCAAATTCATCCATCCAGGAATCGATACATTTCCTTCTTCTTTTTTTTCATAATCCGTGTTAGACTCTGGGGTCCTTTTTGTTGCGTTTGATGCTTTACCAGGCGTTTGACCGGGCTGCGCAGGCTTAAGAAACACGACTAAATGGAATATTTCTTATATGTACAACACACTTACTACTACTAACCATGAGCCTACTAGATACTGCATACTGCATACTTACAACATACAACTTACCCTACTTCAAAGTTCATGTGCATGTCATACACATATCACGTCTCACGTCTCATATCTCATTTCATGCATCTACCCTGCCTACATCCATCATCATCTGCAGTTGTTTGTTTTTAAAAGCTGTGTATGTCCTTGCTGCCACATTGAATCTCCAGCATTCCTGCAAGTACTTCTTATAAGCTTCCTTGACTGGTAGCTCACCACGGACATCCTCCAACCCAAGCTCCAAACTACTCCACTTCATAGAATTGTTGGCTGGCAAATAGCGAGGGCATTTTTGCTTGATGATCTCCACATCAGCCCCCTAAATGCATCGCAACAACCTCTTCAACAGGTTCCTCAACATCCTCTGGCAGAGCTCTCTTTGGTTTTGATCCTTTAGGACTTGTATCAACCTTGACTTCCAACTTAGGTGGAATTGTCTCATGGACGCGCCACAACCTCACACCACAACTATGGATGTGTTCATTGTCTGATGAAGAGCTTGTAGGCTCCTGTGGTGAGAACTTAAAAAATATTTTTTCTACTTTTGGAGATGTGGTGTGCCAACTTTTCGCTTCCTGTCTGACATTGTTTGTGGTTGAGAACCCACATTGAGCTTTTGGCCCACTGGATGTGCGCACTTTGATTGGAACAAATGTGTGAATTTCAAAACAACATTTGCATAATACATTGAACTGACTTACCAAGAGCTGGTGCTTTTCTGTCAACACTGCTTTGGACACGGAGGACTTCTTGAACCACACAAGCACTGCTCTGATTCGGGCTGCCCATTTATCAATGGAAGAAATTTTGTAGATTTTCTGCCAGATTCAACGTATGTGCAAAACATCCTATTTTTAGGATCTGTAGCTTCTTGATCGCAGCATCCATATTGCCAGCATTATGAACAGTCACAGCTACGATCTTGCCTGGCTCCATCTCAAACTCTTCCACTATTGCACCAGTTTGGGATTGGTACACTGCCCTGGTGCGGAGGACCTTCAGTTTTACACTGGGAGGGAGGGAGGGGTATATTTGGGGTTGAGTGCCTTGCACATCTTCCTACAGTAAAAAATGTTTTTTCATGTTTTTTCAATGTTTATCATTATTGAATTATTGTGTTGCTGTCTATTTTATTGTGGAGTGATGGGAGTAATATACAGCTCTTTTATAATTCTACTATATCCTACTATATTTAATACAACTCTGTATACACACGGGCATCAGACGCTCCAAACAGCTTGTTGTTACAGAGGAACTATTCACTTTTTAATTATTAAATTAATACAATATAAAGATACATCCCAAAAATCCTTTATAATTATTTATTTAATATGTATTTTATCATTTATTTATTTTTCACTTGGTAGATCTCGGTGAGTTTCTCATTTGAAAATTAGATCCCCACACGAAAAAGGTGTGGGCACCCCTGTTTTGTGGGGTTTTGAACGACATGGGGGTACGTGATTAATGACAAAATTTTCATCTTGGGGTGGAGTAACCCTTTAAGCGTGAGCTTGTAGCTCGGTGTAGAGCGAGACAGACAGGCACATTTCACGCGTGAGATTGTGAATAATGAAAATGCAGGTAATGTCTTAAAGGGGACCTATTATGCAAAAATCCCTTTTATAAGGTGTTTGAACACAGTTTTGTGGCCACAGTGTGTGAAAACAACCAGCCTATAATGTTAAAAATCCACCAACTCATTTTTTTATAAAACCAGTAAATCATGAACAGTCTTTCCAAACGAGCTGTTTCAGATTCTCCCTCTGTTCACGTCACTGAGGGGGAAAGTACCGCCCATTTGTGACGCTCTCTGCACTATTAGCATAAACACAGCCCTGAGTGAGAAGCTGCGGTCCGCCATTACTGGAGATATATACAATGTAACCACCAAAGAGGCTTTACAAGTGCTGTGTTTTGGGATGCACTAATGAACACAGGAGTCTCCATAGACTCCCTCCATCTGAGCCGAGGACACTGTGGTTAAATTTCATTTTTGAAGGAAATATCCTGGAAAAAATCGGTAACGTCCCCTAAATGTTTAGGAATCAATACCAACGCTTTGTGCGCAAGCTTCAGCTCCAGACAAAGTAAGTATCACACGTTTGTTTTCCAAATTGCCTTTCTGAAAGAGCTTCTTGGCACTCTGTAAGGATAATTGCTAAAGCTATCATTGTTTTCACTGATTCTGCCTACAAGTGCTGCCAGAATGATCGTGAATAGGAATGTGGTAGTTAAAAGTTGCGTATGAAAGCAGTGTGAGTCGATTGCTTGAAGCTGTAGAGCTCATAATCAGAAGTGGGACTTATAAAGTTTGTGATAGCATGAGACCAGCTATGTTGTTATTTTTATCCCGCCGTGCTCCCCGTCTGTGTAATTCATAAACACGAATTTATTATGAATTTATTATGCACAGTATAATCAGACGACTGAGTTTGAAACAGAGTATGTTTTCTGTAAAGATAACAGGCTTGTACTAAGGGAAGTCGTGGCCTAATAGATAGAGAGTTGGACTCGTAATCCAAAGGTTGTGAGTTCGAGTCTCGGGCCGGCAGGGATTGTAGGTGGGGGGAGTGACTGTCCAGCGCTCTCTCCACCTCAATACCACGACTGAGGTGCCCTTGAGCAAGGCACCGAACCCACAACTGCTCCCCGGGCGCCACAGCATAAAGGGCTGCCCACTGCTCCGGGTGTGTGTGTGTTCACTGCTGTGTGTGTGCACTTTGGATGGGTTAAATGCAGAGCACAAATTCTGAGTATGGGTCACCATACTTGGCTGTATGTCACTTCACTAATAGTGGAATGTTTATTTGCTAGCACTGCTAATGAGGAGCTTGAGCTCTTGAAGCTCCGCCCTCTTCTCCGGGAGCAACAGCTCATTTGCATTTAAAGCAACATACTCAAATACAGCGTGTTTTGGCTCATACCCTAAAAGTGGCAATTTTAACAAGCTATAAAAATGTATCTGTGGGTTATATTGAGCTAAAACTTCACATATACGCTCTGGGCATCAGAGACTTATTTTACATTTTGTAAAAAGGGGCATAATAGGTCCCCTTTAATATTATTGCAAATAAGAAATGTTTAGTCAGTTAAAATGTGCAAGATATTTATTTAGCAATAATAAATAGGAAATGTATTTTCTTAATTTGTCCAGTCCTGAAAGCAGAACCAATAGCATCAGAGCTCATCGATACTATGGTCTTTCATAATTTAGCACCAGGCCAGTTTAATACCGGGTTTCGGTACCCATCCCTAATCTTCACACATTACAAACCAGCTTGTCTTTTTTTCTTTTATATGTCTACAGATGTTCATATTGAGAGTAACATCTCTCCTGCCGTCTGTCTCAGTCTCGCATTTGAGGATGCATTCAGTCATATTTCTGAATAACTAGTTTGTTCCAGTAGAAGAACAGGACATGTTTTATTCATGACACAATTTAAGTGTTTATCTATCTTTACGTTGACAGTCACATAAAGAGTATCTGGTGTAAAAGAGTTTTCCCATGAAATCCCAACACCAGTCTTTTTGGCCGACCACGTCTGCAGTTTCTTCATCAGAGAACAGGACACACACACCCGGAGGTTTCTCAGCTCACTTCCTTTAGTCACAGTCTGTCCTGAGAGAGAGCTTTCCCTTCAGTGAAGCATTGTTTACAGTAAACAGTTAAACTTACTGTACATGTATCTCACAGATGTACACTTCTGCTTCACAAACTTCTCCCTACTGTATAGTAGCTGAAATAAATATGTGACAAAAGAAGTATGTGTGAATTCACAGTACTCATGAAAGAGTAGGCAAAAGTACCCAGATGACCTTCTGCTTCCAGCGTGATTCTGAAGTGTGCATATGATGGACACTTTATATCCCATGAGGCCACGGGAGAGGATTTATGAATAACAGTGACACAATTTACTTTCGTAGGTCACATGGCAATAACAACATGGTGAATGTAGTACTGTATGTCCAGACTACATTTACACTAGTAACAAACTACATTTTTGGAAAATTGATACTTTTAAAAGTAAATTTAAAGGTGGGTAGTTTTACCTTAACTCAAGTACATTACTAATCAAAAAACTACTTTGACTTCACTACGCTGGGTAACGAACCTCTCGTTACTTCATATTAATAATGATGAATTAAAATAAAAACGGATGGTGAACTATAAACAAACAGTGTGACAGGTTTGTTTTTTTGGTGTAGCATGCTCACACTAAACTGAGATATGTGGTTATGTACGCGTTATAGTAATAAAGGAGTAGTTTGATTTTCATTTCAGTTATGAACTCATGGTTTCACTAGATTCACTCGATTAAGAGCTTTGTTTCTGTATAAACGACAAAGTCACACCAAAACAAACCTGAGATGGTTATCTGACCTCTTGTACGTGCCAATTATATGTACCAACCACTATGTCAAAATGTTGCACTTCTCGAGAATTTATTTTTGATATCAACTAGTCTGAGCAGTGCTGTTTCCTTTGGATCAAAAACCCAAACATCAGGGCTTACCTGCCAGTGCCACTCATTATTTTCATTGCAAGATAGGCTGTGCTTTTGGTGGTGGTGACATGGCAAGCTTCCAGACTGTCCTCCACGGTGCACATTTAGATTGTGCTCAGGTGTCATAGTCTGTTTCTGTTTCCAAACCATGTTTCAAGTTTTCCTTAAGTTTTAAGGAAGTCTTTGATGAAGACTTGGAACTGTTTTCCAAACAAGGATAAGTAAGGCAAGTCTGGTGCATCGGGGTGTTTTGTCATTTTTAAAGGCATGTCGGGAGGACACTGATAGGAGAGCAAACTCCCACGGGGTACTGGACCAAAGCGGGGTTCGGAGAGAGACCCATTTGTAATTCCAGTAAGCAGGTTTGCCATCAATGGTGTGGGTGTAATCTGGCTAAGAGCAGCTCTTGAGGAAAGCACAGAGAGATCTGGCAATGACCTCACAAAAACAGCTGACACACTAAATAAAATAACAGCTTGAAACAGCTTGAACACAATATATCACTAATTAAGTTGATATTGTTAGGTCATAGAGTAAGATAAAAGCTTCTATTCAATTTCATACCTGTGTGGGTTATGTAAAGTCAAACATAAATGAGCACATGTAAAATAAGTGATTTTAATTTCAACTTCCGTTGTCTAAAATTACATTTGTTAATGCATTTTCAGTGTGTTTAGTGGAATATAGTTGTTACACCCCATGGGCCATGGCTCAAAAGGATGCAATAAAAACAGGGACACACTAGAAAGCCAAAAGTAGAATACAAAATGTATTAACAAAACCAAACTATAACAAAAAACAAGAGCAATGTAGAATGTAACAGTCAGGAATCAGTAATGTAAAGATTAAATGAATGCATGGAAGTGTAATGTAGTGTAGTTATGTTGGAAGTGCCAAAGAAACAAACTTAAAGAAACAAAATCAAGTGCAATGTGCAGCTCTCCCGTGGCCATCCATCCAACTCGCCCGGAGGAAAACCCCACACAAGACACAGCTCGTCACGTCCCTCCACTTAAAACAGGGTCTGTCACGAATCCCTGGAAGAAACAAACAAGGCAATAACCACTCAACAAATCACACCACTCCCAATACTTCAGGACCTCGGACAGCGACCAGAGAGAGAAGGAAACTATTTAACTGTAATCTAATAATTATCCATAGGAGTCGTGACAGTGCATCAGCTACAACATTCGGACATGGCGGATGTCAAGGGAACAGGTCTGCAAAAACACAAAGAACAAACTTTGATTTGGGCAGTGAAGGGAATTCAAAAACGTCAACGGGTTATGGTCTGTATAAATAAAAACAGGTTGACTCGAAAAAACATAGACGTCAAACTGAAGCACCCCTTTCAATAAATTGGATAAACTAGATAATAAAATAGTCCAAAGTGCAGCTGCTAGAGTCCTTATCAGGTCAAGAAAATATGATCATATTACCCCAATTTTACAATCTCAACAGTGGCTACCTATTAAGTTCCGTATCAGTGAGTGCGTTCATGCAAATGTGGTAACCCATTTTCCTTTATCAGAGTAAGGTCATAAATGGCGGAAGCATAAACCAGTCGACCCGACACCTGAGAAGAGATGATGCCAGCCCCCCAGAGGACCTCAGATGATGCCAACCCTGAACCAACATACAAAACTACCAAATTTTGCTATAAGTTTGATCGCAACATATAATCATTGCTGTTAATCATATTCACTGTTTGAATACATGTCAATCCCCAACTGCTCCCCCGGTGCCGCAGCAAAAATGGCTGCCCACTGCTCGGGGTGTGTGTGTGGGTGAAATGCAGAGCACAAATTCCAAGTATGGGTCACTAGCATAGTGACACTGATAAACTACTAAATGTAATGTAGAAACTTTCATTTTCTGTGAAGCTGCTTTACTAAATGTACATGTAATACTTACAAATGATCACATTGTCACATTGTATGATACCATATGCATACCATTTACAGTAGGGTCGCCAACCTTAGAAAAGGAAAATAAGGGACAATGAATGTCATTGTAGTGTCTGCTGGTAAGTATGTGTATAAAAAAATGTTCTCATAGATGTCACGGTTCATAAATCCTATGCCTCTTTCTCGTCTCGTGCTCGTTGTTTATGTGTGTGTGAGAGTGTGTGGGCGTTGCCGACTTATCAGCGCTGATCGTCGATCCAATCATCATCACCAGCTGCAGCTCATCACACCACCTTTAAATACTCACCACTTTCTCCTCTCCTTTGTTAGTGAGTCCCGGTTGTGTTGCTCTGTCTTCATTCCAGTCTGGTGTCTTCGTTCCTGTGGATTATCACTCTGGATTCGTCATGTATCATCAGCACTTCTCTTCACGGCACTCATCTGACCATCGAAGTCCCTGCACCACTATCCTGTTTCTCTCTGGACTGTGTCTATCATCATTTATATGGTCTAATAAACGGAGAGTTTACTTGCAACTTGTTTCCGCGTTTCTATCATGACAATAGATGAACACATTTATTTTGCTTAACCTATTTAGGTACACTTTAATTCTAAAAATAATTTTTATGTAATTAAACTGAAACAAACAAAAAAACATTGGCCTTAGAAAATTGTACCACTGTAGAATTGTGACCTAGCTTCTTAAAGGATCATTTTCATTAAATACTTAGGTATGCATCTACAGGACATAGTTAGATACCTTAAATGTACACATCTGTTGAATATGCAGCATGATTGGATTTGATTAGGGTATAAATGCTGATTAACCATAACGGCACGCCCCGTTTTTATAGCATCAAATTACTAGCTAAAATCAAACTTATCACAAATTGAACAATTGAACATATATCAGCGCAATAACAACTACCTTAAATGACCAAAACCTTATTTCGGAAAATTGTATTGGAAAAGTAATTAATTTTTTTATTTTGACTCAAGTCCCATTGGTTTACATGGAGAGGGCGGGGTTTATGACCTGTACTGCAGCCAGCCACCAGGGGGCGATCTAACAGCCCGCAGCTTCACTTTTCAGGACGTGTGAGGCACACCCGCCACCAACATAGAAAATCCCACTTGGTGAATCATATGGATTGTTTACATGCTTTAACATACAGGACACAACTGTCAAGGTAATCTCTAATATTTACATTACAGACTAAAGAAGTATACGAGTTAAAAAAATGAAAGTACATTTGCATATCTCCACAAAATTGTGTTTCTGTCACATCACAAAGAAGTGTTCGCTAGATCACCTGAAGCAACTCATTTAAACAAGTTACATATACAAGCTGGGTTAGTTAGTCTACCTTACCTGGACTGTAGGTCGAGTCTTCCGAGGGCAAGTCCTCGGGGAAACCGACATCCACACCGTTATCCTCAGGGTTGGCAATAGGACGCTCTCCCATAAATGAATCGATAATGTCATAAAACTGAAAACTGGAGGGGTTGCTACCACTTTTACCATTCTGTGATTTAGCCTTGAAGAGCGCTGTTTTTAGTAACTTCCATCTGTTTTTGATTTGCTCGATTGTTCGACTGAAACCTCCAATCTGCATTTCTTCAAACACCTCCTTAAACAGCTCGTTATTGCGGATCTTTCCTTCGGTCCAGTCTCTCCACAATTATTTTCTCTTTTAGTATGTTCAGTAAGTAGTTTGTTTCCTCCATCGACCAGTTCTTTCTACCCAACGCCATCTTTACAACTAAAGATGTGAACGTGAACTTGCGCGCTGCGTGTCAACATTGCACTGCGCATGTGTCCCAGAAACTTCTGAATACGACTGAGAAAGTAGTCGGATTCAAGTGTTGACATGGTCATTTTTAGCTGTTGGATCGGATTAGAAAAGGAATAAACCACCCCTTCCAATCCGAATAAAATTTCATTCAGATCGAGCTCAATCGGATCGATTAAGGTGTTTACATGAACGTTTTTCAATCCGATTGAACCGTCAATGCGGTTACAAATGGATTATTTGAGTGCATGTAAACGCAGCCAATGATGAACTGACTTTAATTGAAAAATTGAGTGTTTGCTATTGTCCTCTTACATTATTGCAGTGGTTCTTAATTCCAGTCGTCACGCCCCTCCGCTCTGATTCCAGTTTGAAGCCAGTGTATATGTTCCATGTAAAGGCATTGAAGTGTGCAAGACTTGAATTTAAATTGTGTTTATTTACAGAGGTATATTATGTCACGCTTCTCTAGTAAGTGTGGTCTGTGTGTGAAGACACTGCAGGATATGGTGAAGCGCAAGTCCGTGAATAAATGTTCTGAAGTGAAGAAAACTTCGAGGGACTTCCAGTGCTCAGGGAGTAGGGACCACTGTGTAGGGACCATATCAATGAGAACAGTTCAGACTTAATAAGAATTTGTAGATTCTTATTAAGAGAGATCTACTATTTAATTTATTAACTAAAACTGAGTTTCTGCACAAAATATGAGCACAATAAATAAAATTTCAACTTTTTCTTAAAGTGCATTAAATTCAAACAGCCATGAGTGTAATGGATTATGTTGATGGTAGGTTAAAAACAACTCATTGTGACTGTCAGAATGTAAAACTTTAATGAAAACGGTTAAACTAATTTCTTTTAAATCAGTAATGAAATCTGGTTTGTATTTCATTATCTTTAATAAAACTGATGGTATGGAATTTGTGCTGAAATGTGACTAAACATCTCTTAAAATCTCACATTCACAGACAGGTTATCATTTACTGAAATCTGATTCATAAACATTTTATTCCTCATAATAGCCCTCTATGGAATAGCAGATGCTTTGTGAAACTAAACA
Source organism: Acrossocheilus fasciatus (assembly GCA_036784905.1). Lineage (NCBI taxonomy): Eukaryota > Metazoa > Chordata > Actinopteri > Cypriniformes > Cyprinidae > Acrossocheilus > Acrossocheilus fasciatus. The sequence goes on along the minus strand of CM071941.1, from coordinate 33,007,022 downwards.
AATCTGTCTTCTGTAAGGAACATATCTCTTTGATCTTACTGATTTCAGCAGTAATGCACTTTTATATGAGCAATGTTGGGCAGTAGAAAGAAAAATAGTTAAAGGGTTAATTCACCCAAAAGTGAAAATTAGCCCATGTTTTACTCACCCTCAAAGCATCCTAGGTGTATATGACTTTCTTCTTTCAGACAATATTCAGAGTTATATTAAAAATGATCCTGTCTCATCCAAGCATTAGAATGGCAGTAGGTGGGTGTTTTTGTTCAACAGTCCAAAAGTAGTCAAATAAAGTGCCCGTAATAAAACATGCCTCACATGGCTTCGGGGGGTGAATAAAGGCCTCCTGTAGCAAATCCTTGCGTTTTTTGTAAGAAAAATATCCATATTTGCCTTAGCACTCAGCATACCCTGCTAAAAACGTCACCGCTCGCCACTGGGTTATAGTGTGTGTTAAGGGCACTGCACTTTGGTGTTTTTAAGACCTGGGACAAGTGGCCAAGACCGCAAGTCATCAATTATTAATATTAGCATTTTTCCAAATTTGGCTCTCAAGGAATTCATTTTTTTTTATCTCCAAGTGGTTGGTATGGCAATGTAGCATTTGTTCTGTTACAGAAACTGCTATGTATCGTTGCTGCGTTACTCTTGTAGCTAGCAGCTGTTTAAGAGCATGTGTCTCATCAGGGTTTTCTGATAACTCTGAGAGAATGCAAGATGCTTCATAATAGATTGCTTTAATCAGTGCTGACTTTCAACACCTCCAGGACTAGATGTGAACACCTGAAGTGCATCTGGGTTTTCACCTTGTACTTTGGCTAGAAACCATTGCCGCACTTTATAAAAAATCTGTGACTGTTTCTCATTCAAAGAATGCAGCAAACCCATCACATCTTTCTAAGTCATAGATGGGTTGTTTTCTAATGTGGAAGCACCAACATTTGGTAACAGATCTTTCTTTTTTTGTTGTTTTTTCTTTTTTACTCTCCAGATGTTCTAAACGCTCAAGTTCTGCTTCTGGACAGATTTGGGCCCAAGCATCTTCTCATAAGGTCCATGTTGTTCTTAGTCCTCTTTGCTTCTTTTTCAAACTTTGCCATGTTATTGGCATTTATTACAATATTTTTATATGGACTTTTCAGCGAAAAACAGGTCTATTTACTTTAATAACAATATAGATGTGTCCAAAAAACATTTAGGGAACAACAAAAATGGAAACCATGTTATATAATAACAAAATACATTAAAAAAGTGACTTTTTCTGAAAAATTTATTTTCAATCTGAGTATGAGCAACAAACAAACAGTGCAGCAAGTTTTGAAATAAAAATTGTCTTTTGCAACAAAAATAAAAGCAGTGCGAATAGTTCACAAACTACACACAAAATGAGTGAGAAATATACAGAGTGCAACAGAAAAAATAGTGCAAATGATCTTTATGAACTATATAAGTATTATTTACATAATAAAATGTATCGATTCGCTGGCTGCACTCTGTGTCAGAATCGATTTTACCAGGACATCGCCTAATAACGCGAAGACATGAATTCCAGTGCTTTATCCGATATGTACTGCTTTTTCATCCTTGTTTTTGGTTTGTTTTATGCCAAAGTGCTCTGTCTTGTGTTTTTCTGGGCTTTTTCAAAGAGTGCTAATGTGTTATTTTGTGTTTGTTTTCATGCACGCACGACACACTTTACTTTCACTTTATGTTTGCTCAAATTTCCAAAGAATCATGCTAAATAATGGTTCAAAAGACCAAAACCTATGTTTATTGGTTGAATATGAGACAGTTTGAACCAATCTGGCCACGGGGGTGGGACTAAGTGTCAACAATCGTTCCTGTATGGCTCAGAGGAACAAAATGCATTGGTTTCTTCTGACGAATCAATGTTGTCAAACTGTGATGACGTAATCACGTACACTACAGAGCCTCTGAATATCAAAACGAGACAAATGAGATACCTCCGGAAAGCGAAAACAATCCCTGCTTTTTAAAGCACTCAGATAGGATTAGCTGTTCAAAAGTTATTAAACATTTAAGAACAATAGTTATTTTTAGCCGCGGGCAGCTGTCTCCTATGTTGCCAATTTGGGGATTTTGTCGCCAAATTTAGCTACTTTCTCATTGTTGCTGTGATTTTTATTGATTTTTGCAACAAGAAGCTATTTTAGCTATATTTAAATAAAAATATTGATTTTTTTTTTGGAGATTTTTTTATTTTTTACTTGGCCACACCCTGCCGTAGGCCCATGACCTCTCACGTTTGCTCTCAATCATGCCAAATTGAGTCTGCGCAGTGAACACACATCACTACGGCACGCCTGCCATGATGCAAACCACCGTTTCATTATAAGCATCAAGATGGCGGAAAAAAATATGAGCAGCACTTTAGAAATCGCTGGTTGCAAGAACCTGCATTTAAAGACTGGCTTCAGCCTATTATGGGAAATACATCAAAGGCTTTTTGCAAATACTGCAAAGTCATACAAAATGCTAAGAAGTCAGATCTCATTAAACATTCACTGACCTCCGAGCACAGCGTGTGCAAAGCCTTTTTCTGATCAAAGGCAGGTGCGTATGGACTCATTTGCATTACCTAGAAATCTCTCTGTTGCGGAAACAGTGCAAACAACAATAGCAGGAGAAGAAGCCATTACTCACCGTGATAGATGAATGATTCACCTACCTCTGTTGTTTGATGAACTTGTGAAAAATGGAGCGAGAGAGAAATGAAATGGACCAAGAAAAAAGAAAACAATAATAGACGCGAATGGAGCCGCGAATGACAAGCTAACCAGCTAACGAATGCTAACGTGCTGCACATGTGCTTCACATGGGGTTTTAAATTAAAAGCGAACGATCAAATTAGTCAGATTAGTTTGATAGATAATATCAGAAATGTGCTGGGAATTAAGTTATATTTTATCACTTTAAACAACAGGGAGTGAAAGTAAGACACAGATCCAACAGAAAAGCGAAGCTACACAGAGCTAGAATCGCAAACCTCTCAGCAGCACGGCAGACAGGAGATAGACTGTATATTAATAGGCTGTATATTAATTTATTGAGAGAAAACCAGCAGTTCTATGTGAAATCAGACATTTGAGCCCCCCATATAGCCAAAATGGCATGATCATAACACCCCGCGAATATTCGACTGTGAGATTGGGAGTTGAATTAGGCTCCTCCTATCGAAGCACTGAATCTTTAGCCCCTTTCATGTAGCAATACCAGTAAACTGCCGTAAAATTACCAGAACGACTTTACCGGTAAATTCAAAACTGCGCTGTTCACACAGGCAACAGGATTCCGTATTTTTTCCGGTAAAGCACCATTCACACATCGGTTTTAAATTACCGGTAAATTCTGTGACATCGTAAAACAGAAATGATCTCTAAATGGCTGCGCCTCACGGTGTTGTGTTTGTAAACATGGAGGGGTAAACGCGATCAGTGTTTTTGTTGATGTTTTCATTTTTGTGCCAAATGTTCACGTTCATGATGCTTCTTTTGGCCCAGAGACATCGCACGACTTCAAACACAGCGCGGAGTAAATGCGTCATCTGCATCAGAATGTTATGAATGTTATGAATTTCAACGGCTCTGGATTGGCCCGGAGTAGACGTCTCACGTCACCGCGTTCTGAACGCGTACGTGCTCATTCCGGTAATTTTCCTTCTGCGTTCACACACAGAAGAATTCCGGCAATTTACTGGTAATGTTACAACTTCTCATACCGGTAAATTGCCGGAACGAATTTACTGGTATTTTTAAAAAGGTCCTGTTCACACATGATCTCTTTACGGCAATTTACCGGTAATTTTCCACAAAAGTCTGTATGTGTGAAAGGGCTTTTTGACTATTCGAGGTCACCCCTAACATGCAATTTATTTTATTTTTCTGATTTATTTTTATATTTACAAAGGGAGAACCTGCACCAGCACCACTGACAGATGAAAAGGAGATGGCCACAATTAAAATCCAACAGGGAAAAGAATAAGTGTTACTTTTGTATTTGTAGGAAATGATGACCAAATTAATTGTGAATACTTTGTGTTTATTTAACAGCTGTGGTGGTGGTTACAGCATATCTCACACTACCCTTCCATTGCATACAGTAATCAGTTTCATTTTCAGAAGGTGCGACAATATGTGTGTTATCAATGCATCCAACCACACTGGAAAACCTAAAGGAAATTCTAATTATTAGGTTACTTCAACAGGTCGCAGCAAGATGTTATCAAGTGAACTTCATTTAAAAGTGGTACCACTCAAATAAATATGCATGTGGATATGGCAAAATAAAGCAGTTGGGGGTTCGGTGCCTTGCTCAAGGGCACCTCAGTCGTGGTATTGAGGTGGAGAGAGCGCTGGACAGTCACTCCCCCCACCTACAATCCCTGCCGGCCCGAGACTCGAACTCACAACCTTTGATTACGAGTCCGACTCTCTAACCATTAGGCCACGACTTCCCACAAAATGTAACTTCCCACAAAGTAATGCTGCCTCCTCATCTACAGGATCCCGTGTAAAAAGTCACACTTACCGTGTCTGCATGATGAAAATGAAAGTGGTGCGGTGAGAAATTTTGTTTCCATTTGCATTAAGATTATTTTTCTTACCCCACTGGCAGATAATTTTACTTGTTTCCCCCAGGAAACAAGACTAAATATCGTATTTGATTTTGTTTTATATAGAAACTGCATCTTGATTTAAGAATCTGTAGATTTTTGTACTTGAAATAAAGCAAAAATCTCAGCAATAAAAGCATTTTTGCAGCATTAATGAAAGAATGAGGTATTTAAACATTGCTTACACTTTAAAAAGGGGAGGAGACCCAAAGAAACTCTAGTTTTACTGAAGAAAACCTGCTCCCGACCTGGGGTGCGTTTCCCAAAAGCATTGTTAGCCAACTATGGTCGCAAGTTCCGTCGTTACTAGCATAGTTCAACTATTCAGTGTTTCCTGAAAACATAGTTCAAACGCACGTTCGCAATCAGCGTCACAAACTTGCATGGTTTGAACTACAGCTCTCGACCTGTGGTTAGAAGCATAGTTTCTTGTTAGTAAGATATATGGGCTTAAATAAATATGCTCTTGGGCACAACAAGCAAGCTAACATGCAGTACTATCTGTATCTTCCATTCTATCTAAATATGAAATGCAATTTAATTTTTGTAAGCGCCATTTTTGAAAAGTGCATAAATGCCTAAGGGAACCCAGGAGGATGACGTAAGAGGGAACCCGCGATGAATCAAACATCTAATAAAGCACAATGACAGGGAACAAAAAATAGTAAATTAGTCATCAGGTGCCATGTTCAGTACAGCAGCATCTTAGAGATCTCCAATCAGTTAAATAGCAGAAGTTATTCCTCCAACACCTGCGTGTGACGTCATTAACAATGGCCCTGTGTTGTTGAACTAATGTGGTTGAAACGACGGAGATGCGACCGTGTTCAGGAAACAGTCGTGACTAGTTAGTTCATTTCCAAAACAATGCATTGTACTATCGTACTAGGAGTTACTATGGTTACTATGGTAACTTACCGAAAGGTTTAATTTTTTCTTTTATTAGAACCAAAAACCCCAAGTTTTTTCTGGGGTTAACAACCTGAGTTTACAACAAAACCCGCTTTCTGGAATACGACCCTGGAGGTTTGTGACACTAAAACAAATTCCTTGTATGTACAAACATACTTGGCAATAAAGCTCTTTCTGATTCTGATAATAATTTAATACAGCTAATTAATATCATATTTTGTCAGAAACTGAAGCTGATTTCATTGCTGGGAGGAATCAATTATATTCATGATTCATAAAGCATTCAGACATTTCACATATTCGTCAGCTTTATTTATACAGTGATTTGTACAGTACAGATTGATTAAAAGCATCTTTACAGCGAGAAACTAGAAATAGTGATTACATATTCATCAATTAAAATCTGATCTCAAGATGATTCATTGTTTTATTATTTTGTGCGTATACATGAATGAGATGTTCTGAATGAATGACTGACCTGACTGTCTATATGAGGATTTACTACACACATTTATTCTGATTCATCAACACAGTTTCACTGAGGATTCATAATAAGGATGATACGCAAACCCAAACCCAGGATAGAGCGGCTGAGTGAATGTGGTCTGGACTGTGTGGATGAGGCTCATTGTGTCAGAGACGCTGTAGAAGGACAGAGTTCCTGCGCCGTGATCCACAAACACTCCTGTTTTATAGTAATGTTCAAACACTCTTGTTCTACTGATGATGGGCTTCACAGAGAGATCAGTCTCTATGTTATTGTGTCTGAATGAGTATCTGTCAGGAGAGCAGAACAAACTCCAGGACTGATCATTATATCCAAACACACTGTCAACACTTTCCATCTTCCTGCTGATGCTCTTATATGACACCACTATACGCACACATCCGCTCCACTGCAGCTCCCAGTAACAGCGTCCACACACACTCTCTCTACACAACGCCTGAAAATTATAGTCATCAAATCTGTCTGGATGATCCGGATACCACTGACCTGGGGAAGTGAATGTAATCACTCTGTTGTTCTCAGACAGACAGAGGTATTTATTCACTGTGTTCAGATCCAGAGTGAGCTGACGGGAATCTGATGGAGATAAAACACGTCAGAATCAGGAATCATGAATAACTGAACTCTTCATGTTCAGTGTATCATCAGTGTCTCAGTACAGATGACCAGATATCTGTGCTAATCATCATTTACATCATCAGTTATAAACTCTTCTTTCAGCTTCTACAGAAGAACATGAACACACTCAGTCAGTTTTTCTGCTGGTTTTCTTACTGACTTACATTGTAGGAAGTGGTTCCTGGTCCTGGGAACAATGTTGGTGAATGTTTCTGTGGAAATCAACAGACATGAACAGTGTGATTCTCATGATCCTGCATCCATTCCTAACACATTTCTAATATGATGTTCTCCATGATATGAGATGATGATGGACTGGTTTCTGAGAGCAGATGAATCTGCAGGACTTTACCTCTGTCTGAGATCTTCTTGAGCGCCTCTCTTCATAAATGTTCAACGCAAAAGCATATATTTGGACAAACGTCTGCTGTTTACAGACCCAAATCATCATAACACAAGAGCCACTTAGGTTTGATGTTATCAGTGTGATCTGATCTCTGTATAAATGATCAGTGATTGCTCTGTTCATCATACAGTGATTACTTCAGAAAACTGGATTACTTAATGTGTAAACAACTGTATTATATGTCAGTTTAATTATGCTTTTAAACCACTTGTTATAATGTCAAAATTATATCCAGTATAATTATATAATGTGTTCATATAATGCCCTGCAGTTGCTGCTTGCATTTTTGTTTTCTCTGGCATCTGCTCAAGGAGTCCATATGACTAAAGTAAGAATAAACCCCGACAGTGATTTTATTTACCATCGATCGGTTCTGATTCGGCTCCAGCAGGGGCAGGATCTTCTCTACTGCTCTCAGCTGGAGCTGTATCTGAGAGAGAAACACATCAGAACGAAAGCACAGCGACATTAAACCACACAAACACTTCAGCAAAACTTCAGCTCAAAGCCAACAGCACATTCATTCTGTCAAAAACACCAATTATAGAAACATGTATGATATATGAAAAGAATCTTGTTATATTTTTAAAAATAAATTTTTAATTTAACATTTTATTTAAAGACACAGTCAACAATTTCATTTCCACTTTATCACCTTGCTTGTGTTTGTTCTCTAACTCTTCAGCCAGAGGGTTTAGGTTCATCTTCCTCAGGATGTTCACCGTGATCTTCACAGCTTCTTCTGGTCTGAAACGCTCCATCATCAGATCCACTGTATCAGGCGCGTCTGCCTTCTCCAGATCAGCAGCTGGAACGCCGTAATGATTCCTCAGGTTCCGCTTAAACCTCTTCAGTTTTTCTGTGACTAGATCATCCAGAGCGGCCAGAAGCTGGTCTGAAACAGACACCATCACCCTTCACTGGACAAGCAGAAAGAGTCAGTTTTATTAATGAGCACAAACTATTGTATCAGTTAATATCTCAATACTGGCTGATGCTGAAGGTCTAGAATCAGTGTGAACTTTAGATCTAGACAGGTCAGTATTTTATGAAGCAGTATTTACTAACTTACCGTCAAAAATGAGGATGTTTGTAGGCTTCTCGTTCCACCTCTGAACTGGCATCTCAAGGAAAAAACCTTCAAAACTCATTTCCTGATAAACAAGTGAAACCAGTATTTCAAGAGACATGAGAGACGCTGTGGGTCAAACACACATACAGTATGTTATAGCTGATGTGTGCAGCACACTGAGAAATGACTAACGCTGAGATAAACAGTCACAGACAGACAGAACGAGGGGAGACACTTTTCTCTCAGGTAGAGGGACCAACACTGATTCAAATCAGTTCATTAACATTTCTATTACCTGAAACAATGGTTCAATAGTTTTGTTAAAATATTACTGAAAATATTGGCATTTATTAGCACTTATTGATTTAGCACTCTATTTTCCAAAGCGATTTACAAATAAGAAACATCATGAGCAATTTCTCATTCTGTCAACACTGCACCGGAGGAAACCGTACTAGGCCGGGATACTACGAGGTGTTTGTGTTCCTGTCACTCTCATCTTCGTCTTATTATCATCACTGCAGAACTTATAATTACACACAAGCTCAGGGAAAGATGGTTGTATCTTTAACAATGAACAACATAATGACAAAACAAAACATAACAATAATCGGTTTGTGTACATCATAGTATGAGATTATATACACAGGAATATCTTTGAATAATCATAATATTCATATAATCATAATGCGTCAAAAAATGCATTTATTGTTGTTGTTTTTGTTATTTACAAGCCTGAGGGATGAAACCAACAAGAATTTGGCTGTAGAGTACGTACTCTTTTAGCACTCGTTAAGTAAGTACTTACTGAAATTAAATACCTACTCATTGAGTAAGCGCTTTCGGGAGAGCAGCATGGCCAACAAACACTCAGCCATTAACAGTCATCGTGGACTCACCTTTCCAGACACAAATTCAAGTTTTCAGATTACATTTCTCTTGCATTGTACACTCACACTGGGACATTTCAGCACACTTGGATTCTTGGACTGTTTTAGGGTATGGTGCAATGGACTGTATGCTTTTAATGGCCTGAGTTTTCCTGTTTTTATTGTGTTGTTTTAAAGTCTCATGTGAATATTGTAAATACACCATTCTTATTGAAACGTATCTCTCTATAACACCTACAAATCTCACACAGTAAAATCTGAGCCCATTTTAAGCCTCGTAACCAAACCGATTTGCAGTGTTGGGGAAGACACTCTGAAACTGTAGCTTGACCAGCTACAAAGTTACTTGTAAATGAAAGTAGTTAAGCTACAGTCAAGCTACCCTTCTGAAAAAGTAGCTAGCTACATTGAAACTACTTTCAGTTTTTATTTGACTATGACTAGCAGTTGACTATTAAACCTGTTCGATCCCTATATCAACAAACCTTAAGAATTTTAGACAAGAAATCAGTCAGCTTAGTTTTGACAATTTTATGAATTTGTCTCTTATTAAAATGGTTTTCAAGATGTTAAAGGATAACGTTTGTGACAATACAATTACAAAAAGACCAGGGGCCGGTTGCACCAGCTGGACGTTCACCCTGTTGTAGGACTAGTCATGCGTCATGAACTGTAATGTTTATTGTCTTTTCAGACAGGATAAGTGCTATCAGTCGCGAAGCTCAGTGTAGGCTATACCACGCTGCAGACAGTAATTGACCTAACACAAAATATATCTTTGTACGTAATTATGCAGTAAAATGTTACATATGATCTAGGATTATTAGAAGAAACTGTACCATTCGTCATGTTGCTCAGAGAACAGTATATATGCTTGTAATATTTTTAGTCCATTCATTATTTGTTTGCGCACCTGCCATCCAATAATCGCAGTAAGTTTTGTGCTTTGTTACTTTTAATCAGAAATAATGTATTAGCTTTCAAATTCTCTCAATTTTATCACAAAATAGAAACTCTAAATGTGGTTTTGACGCTCTTTAATGTGTTGTTCATTGTTGCACCTCAGTTCAAACGGATCATGAGCCAATCATCTGTTCCTCTTTGCTACTAGTTATCGCGAAAATAAACATGAATGAACATCAGAAAATTGTTGAAAGAAACAACTTACTGAAATGTATGATGTCTCGTAATCACTCAATCTGTTATTCAGCCACAGAAAGACATCAAGAAAACATGTGAACATTGTCACGTTTACCTCAGGAAAGACATTCATTGTACATAAACTACAGTCAGCTAGAAAAAAATAACTCTAGAGAGAAGCATTGTATTACATTCATTATATTTGACTTAACCTGCCGCCTTCATTTTTAATTTTTGTTAACAGAAATGTTATGTTTTTCGTGTTTGTTTTTATTTCCTGTCAGTGTGCAGGCTCTTTTTATTAAGTTATATTTTTGGGCTTTTATGCCTTTAATGGACAGGAGAGTTAAGAGCAGACAGGGAAGCATTGGGTGAAGAGAGGGGAGCGGGATCAGCAAAGGACCTCCAGACAGGAATCAAACTCGGGTCGCAGTTGCGCTATATGTCCGCACACTAACCACGAGGCTAAATGTTTTTATATATGCTGTTTAAACGAGCATTCTCACAAATACCCCTGTAGTGTTTCACAGAGTTTTGACTTGTTTTACAGACTCTGTATTAACATCGTGGTTCTGTTACGTGATACTCCCTATCATGATTACACACAGTAAGAACTGTTACATTTTATGAACAGAATATCAGGAATGAGCCACATTATGGGAGCGGCAGGAGACAAACACTGGTCATAAAACAGTCCTGTGCAGGACTATAACCCACAGACTGACACAGGAGAACTGGATGATTACAGACAGATCTCAAATCTGCCATTCATCTATGACAGGGGTCACCAAGTTTGGTCCTGGCCGGTGTCCAGCAGAGTTTAGCTCCAACCCTAATCAAACACACCTGAAGCAGCTAATCAAGGTCTTACTAGGTATACTTGAAACTTCCAGGCAGGTGTGTTGAGGCAAGTTGGAGCTAAACTCTGCAGGACACCGGCCCTCCAGGATCAAGTTTGATGACCCCTGATCTATAACATACTAGAAAAACACTGTCCTCTCATCTATGCTGTTGTAGCAGCACTATGTTGTTACACCAAATTATAAATTTTAGTTATTTACTTTATTTTATTTTTAATTATTATTTTTTAGGGGGTAATTTGTTTTTAAAGAAGGTTGTGCACAATTCATATAGCAGTCAGCAGCAGTGCGTGAAGTGAGCAGAGAAAAGGGATGAAAATGATGTCCACTCCAAAAATGACACTACGTGCCAATAAGTGACCTCAACCCAAATATGCCAACCCTGCTTTGTGTGGACCATTCTTTTATTAAAATAACCAAAAATCAACACAACGCAGAGGGACAACCGCTACACTGTGAAGTTTTGAATATTTTGTCAGCTTCCATGTGCATCACAGAAAAATGTGACAAACAAAAGAAGCATTTATTACACTTCTTTCTCAAAAGGAGAAAATGTTTTTCAGTCTTATTTCCTTGATTTTACCACAGCATTTGCATCAAACCCATAGTAAAAACAAAATCAACCGTAGTTTTACTACAATCACCATGGTTTAACTATGACTGTTGCAGTAAAACCATAGTAACTACAAAATTTACCATGTTTTCAAAAACTATGGTTACTATAGTCATGGTTACCACAGTTTTACTGAAGTATTGCTACAATATTACTATAGTAAAATATGGCATCAAAACCATGGTTTGAAAAAACAAAATGTTTACTACAGTCATGCTTGCTACAGTTTTACTATAGTAAAACCATGGTTAAATGTTGTATAAGTATAGCACTTTTCACAATACTTATCATTTCAAAGTAGGTTAGCAGAAAATGCATGTTTCAAGGTTACAATTTAAAAACATCCTTTCATCAGCCAGAGGTGACTGAGACTCACTGAGGAAGACCATCTTCTGAAAAAATACCATTCTCAAAAAAATGTCCATGTATAACAGCAGTTCATAAAACAAGTCATGTGTTCAGTGCTGTCAGCATCGAAGGCTATCTTTATGGCAAAAACTGAGTTACAATAATACAAGATTTACATAAACACAAAATAGAAACCAGGCAAACAATAATTAAGCCGTTAAAATGTTTTAAACTGCATGATAATAAATTCTAAAATCTTTTCTAATAAAATCTTACTAAAGTCTCTAGTCATGTGTTCAGTTAAACAATTAAGTTCGACCATTTTCAATCCATTTTGTATTGTTACAATGTTGGTAACATATGCAAAAGAACTTATGTTACGTATGTAACCATGGTTCCCCGAGGGAACGAGACGCTGCGTCGGAAACGCTTTGGGAATGCCCCTGTGTTCCCACGCTCTGAAACACTGTGTAATCCGTCCGAGGGAATCCCGGCTGACGTCACCAGTGGAGATGACGTAGCGACCAGGAAGTTATAAAAGCACCTGCGGTGGAGACAGCGGCTGCTTCAAAGTGAAGGAAGCGCTTGCAGGGGTGCAGGAAGCAGTGGCGGATCTAGGAATTTTTAGAAGCAGGGGCCACAATGGGGCCACCATTTACAGAGAGGGGCCAAGTTTACCGATCAAGTCTTTGGAAATTTAACAATAACAGCTTAAATATTTCCTTGTGTGTGTGTGTGTGTATATATATATATATATATATATATACACACACACACATACGGAAATATTTAAGCTGTTATTGTTATATAGATAGATAGATAGATAGATATAGATATAGATAGATACAGCTCTCTATCACTTTCACGGACTTTTAGATTAACTGTTCCCTCCTGGTGGAATGACCTGCCCAACTCAATCCGAGCATCTGAGTCCTTAACCATCTTCAAGAAACGGCTAAAAACACATCTCCATCTTTATTTGACCCTCTAACTCTAGCACTCTCTATTCTAATTCTATTTTACTTATCTGTCTTTTTATTTAAAACCACACACACTTGACCCCCAATCAATTTCATATTTATTCTCTAACTGCTAGCTTTTTTTCTCTCTCTTCTATCTACTTGTTTTCTTTAAAAAAAAAAACAAACAAACAAAACAAACAAAAAAATCTTGCTACGTGTACTGCTTTAGGCTAACTGAGACTTGTCATAGCACTTGAATGTTGTTGCTCTTTTGGTGATTTTGATTGCTTCCATTGTCCTCATTTGTAAATAGCTTTGGATAAAGTGTCTGCTAAATTACTAAATGTAAAAAAAAAAAAAAAAAAAATTATATATATATATATATATATATATATATATATATATATATATATATTCATTAAGAATAACATACGTAATAAAATATAATACAATATTTGAGGAAAAACGGGCTTCCCTGCCGATTTGGAGTTCGTTTTCACACTTTGTTGAGTTTTGGGTTCCAACAAGAAAATTCATGAGCATATGATAAAATACAGTATGTACAGCTTAATGTTGTTCTTGAATATTGTGAGAAACTGACACCACACATCTTATCGTAAAAAAAATAAATAAAAATAAAATCAACTACTTTTGTGACCGCTGCTGAAAATTCATTCATATCAGGGTCTTTGCTCAAGAGGTTGAATCCATCTACTTATTCGGCAATTACTTACTGACATGCTAAATAACAAGGCTATATACATTATTATTGGGACATGTAACATGTATTGCATTCTAAATGAGGTCTCTTTCGTCTTAATTTAAATTATAAATATACTTTTGTTCAGTGTTAGATCATGTTAGTTCTTAATGATGCTACATTGTTTTATTTTAATACTACAAATGAAATAGTATATAAAAACATTTACATAGGAAATTAAAATGCTTTGTTCTGTATTGTTCTGTGTTGTTAACTATTGTTCAACCTTATTGCAGTGTAGAAATGGAACATTATGACAATTTCATATGACGATTATAGTGACCAAAATGATCACGCTATTGTTAAAATGTACTGGAAATGTCTAAAAAGTATAACTGTAGTGTCAATTTAAAGACGACTTGGCAGCTTGTTGTCCTTAAGTCAGAAAAATAGCTACAAGGGCTTGAATTTACAGTTATTAGAAATATTATTTACATTAAATACCTTTGACAGAAAATATAAAATTAGCCTTGTTGCTGTCTAGAAACACAATGCAGGTAAAGCCACAAATCTGACCATGTTCTTTTTCAAAGCTGAGGATAACTATAACTCTTAAGTTTCATGAAATATTTTTTCCCAACCACGATCCAGGAGGCCCCCCAAAAGTTTTCCATGTCTCCTTAATCAAACACACCTGATTCAGATCATCAGCTCATTAGTAGAGACTCCAAGACCTGAAATGGGTGTGTCAGACAAAGGAGAGATGCAAAATGTGCAGTGTTGGGAACCACTGATCTATAGCAAAAAGGTGGCCAAAAATTAGAGATTAAGCAGATATTTGAATCAAATGTTGGGTCAATAGCCTATTAGACAAGGACTTGATTGTCCTGTAAGTCCAGCAGCAATTACCAGGCCTTTGGCTCGCTTTGCAGGCATAACATGTAATGTTGAAAAAAACAACAAACAAAAAAAACAAATGGACACATCACAAAATTTGTAATGGTTTTACTGGTTATGGTAATTGGTCACCTTCTAAATCCTAATGGAATATGTCCCACAACACACTACAGAATATTTTTTAATGGTTAAAAGTTGATGGTTTGTAATGTTTGTAATGGTATTTGTGATTCATTTTTTTTCAGCTGGGTTGCCTCATTGTTTTTATATAATGCATTTTAAATCATTTTAAAGGCTGTTGTTGGCTTAGGTTTGTTTTTATAACCACAAAAATATTATCTTAATACTTCTTATTAAGTAACAAAACCATGGTTAATTTGCGGTTCCCAAGAACCATTATTATTATTTATTATTCGTGTTAAAACCATGACTAACTTTTGTAAGTGAACATGGAAGCGCTGAGAGTATATTAGACGCGTTGGTGGTGGTGAAATTATTACCGACATTAAAACACGTTATTGACCTCAACACCCAAAACAGTTTCACAGGATTTTGAATGTAGATTACCTGAAAGTGACGCACGGGCTTCGTTTTCATCATTTTTTTCCTTCTCTTGGCGCCGGATTGCTGATGTCTTTTCACGGGCATAGTTATCCATCAATTATGATAATTTGCATTCAGCCGCAAACATGAGGTGTGAGCGGTCGCGGGTGCGGGAATGGCGCGTCACTTTTTTTTCTTTTTTTTTGAGCAACTGGATGGTGCCCCCCGGGAGATGGTAACCTACGCAAACTGCGTACTCTGCGTATAGGGAGCGGCGGTACTGATGTCAGTGATGATTCTAAAAGATAACGCGCTTGTAATGAACGCAAATTCCACCCGAGAAACCGCACGTTTTTATTTTAGAAAAAAAGTTTGCTTTGTAAAGTAGGTTCAATAGCATTAAGTTAAATAGTGCAAATTCTATTAATCGATTGAACTGTGCACATTCGTTTTAGACACTTACTGCAGGCTACGTTATGCTCTTGCGCCGTCTATGCAATAAATGCACGTCCTTGAATGAGCAGTGTTTTGTATCTGGTAATGTCAATGATGCGGGGCTATACATGTCATATGTATATAAATACCTCATTCATTCACATGTCATATGTATATGTACATATATATAAATACCTCATTCATTCATTCATACATACACATGCACGTTCATATTTACAAGTAAAGCTTGTTAAGATGCGGTGCACAGGTTGAATTTTAAACGACTTAATGCTAATGTAAATCAGCGATGAGTGACAGGACAGGGGCACTTCAGGGGCCAATCAGATTTCAACGGGGGCCGGTGCCCCTCTGGCCCCACCCCTAGATCCGCCACTGGCAGGAAGTATGGCATGCGATGCAGTCTCTCGTTCCCTCGGGGAACCATGGTTACATACGTAACCTGGGATGTTCCCCTTCGGAAACGCTTTGGGAACAACAATGCCCATGCCACCATCCCGACAAATCCCTGCCTAGTGTGGAACGGCACAGCTTAGGCAGAGAGGACTGAGGAGCCAGGAGTGGCATCAAGGTCAAGGCTGTAGAACCTGACAAAGGTCAGAGGGGTGGACCATCCTGCAGCGTTACAAATATCGTGCATTGAAACACCAGATGAGAAGGCCTTAGAGGCCGCCATACCTCTAGTAGAATGAGCCCTGACCCCCAGAGGTGAGGGGAGATCAGAAGACTTGTATGCAGTGGTAATAGCTTCCACTATCCATCTTCTGAGGGTCTGCTTGTTAGCAGGAAGACCCATCTTATAAGGACCGTAGCACACAAACAGTTGGTCCGACATTCTCCACAGGGCAGCTCTGTGGATGTATGTGATTAAGCTCACAATTAAGCTTTTCCTGGTCAGAATCCCGAAAGGGAGGTGGACAGAATGCCTGAAGAATAACTGGCCGTGTAACCACTGAGGGCACCTTCGGGACATACCCCAGCCTGGGGTACAGAAATGCTCTCGCCATACCAGGCGCAAACTCGAGACATGATGGAGCCACTGACAGGGCCTGCAGGTCACTAACTCTCTTCAAGGAAGAGATGGCTAAAAGAAATACAGTCTTGACTAAGAAATCTCAAAGGAACCTCTTCCAGGGGTTCGAAGGGAGCTTTAGAAAGGGCCTCTAGAACCACAGCCAAATCCCAAGTAGGCATCCTTGGGCGAACCGGAGGCCTCAGCCTCCTGGTACCCCGGAGAAATCGTGTTACTAACGGGTTCCTTCCTAGAGACTGCTCACCCACAGGGGCGTGGTGAGCAGCAATAGCGGCCATGTAGACACTCAACGTGGAGGAGGATAACCCTGAGGCAAATCTGTCTTGCAGAAATTCCAACACTGACCCGATAGGGCAAACTACTGGGTCTAGCTGACGGCTGTGACACCAGGAAGTGAACAGTTGCCATTTAGCAGTGTACGATTTCCTCGTAGAGGGAGCTCTGGACTGGAGGATGGTCTCCACAACCTCGTATGAGAGACCGGATCCTATGAGTTGTGCCCCCTCAGGGGCCACACCCACAGTTTCCACAACTCTGGGCGGGGGTGAAAAATGGTGCCCTCTGCCTGTGAGAGGAGATCCCTCCGGACGGGGATCTCCCATGGAGAGTCTTCTAGAAGGGCTACCAGGTCCGCAAACCATGGACGGCCCGGCCAGTACAGGGCTACTAACAAGAGACGAACCCCGTCCCGGTGAACTCTCGCCAGAACTCCCGGAAGCAGAGCAATCGGGGGGAAGGCATAAAGACGAAGCCTCGGCCACGTCTGTACCATGGCATCCAGCCCCAGTGGAGCTGGATGAGTCAGAGAGAGTCAGAGAGAACCAGAGGGGACATTGTGAGGTCTCTCGAGATGCAAACAAGTCCACCTGGGCTCAACCGAACTTCTTCCAAATCTGCTCTATCACCTCGTTGTGGAGCATCCATTCCCCGGGCCTCAGCCCCTGTCTCGACAGGATGTCTGCCCCCTGATTGAGGTACACAGGGATGTACACTGCCCTCAAGGAGAGCAGTTTCCCCTGGGCCCACAGAAGGATCTGGTGCGCCAGCCTGTACAGGGGGCGTGAGCACAGACGACATGGAGCCCCCAACATGGGGCCTTGTGACAGGAACCACGGTTTCTTCCACATGTCTAAGGCATGTAAGCATCGCCGCGTGACCTTGATCATGCGAAACGGGTTGCCCCTCGGAGGAAACCCCGTGGTCCTGAGCGACCACTGCAAGGGTCTCATGTACAGCAGGCCAAAAGGTATCACGTCAGACGCAGCTGCCATCAGACCCAACAGACTGTTTACTGACTGTTTACCGCGTCACCGAACAGGCCAGAAGGCGAAATAGGGGTGTCTAGTAGAAAAACCCTGTCTTTATCGTTAATATTAGACAGGGTCAACCACAGATGTCTCTTTGTGGCCACAAGGGCTGCCATAGACCGCCCAATTGCTCTGGCGGTCTCCTTTGTAGCCCGAAGAGACAAGTCTGTGGCTCTATGCAATTCAGCGATTATCATCATTCTTAATATCTTCTCCCTCATCCATTTCTTTTAGCAGGTCAGCCTGGTATGCCTGCAACACCGCCATAGTGTACGCTTTACCCACCAAAGCCGAAAAAGTCCAAAGTGGCTTGGTGGGCAACACCGGGGCCTTAAGGGAAGATACACCACCAGGCGAAAGATAGCCCGCAAGCGTATCCTCGGCCTGGGGAATCTTCCCATAACCGCACTGCCAGTGTGGAGGCAGTGACTTAGGGCGCAGGAAGCGGTCATTTAGCTTGCTTTTAGAATGCTCCTGTTGATCTTTCTCTGCTGGCCAATCGATGTTTAACTTGGCCACAGCTGTAGTCACTACCTCCAACAGCTCCTCTAACAAGACAGACTGTGGTGGCAAGTCCACAGACTCGTCTCGATAGGCGCTCGTATCATCTCCCTCCTCAGAGGAAGACAATACAAACGCCGAGCCCTCTCTGAGGGCGGAGGAAACTGTTTCAGAATGTGCCTCCGTCCCCAAAGAGTGAGAGCTAGATCTATGCCAGATCCATCTGCGATCCCCACGATTTAAGGCGCCGCTCTGCCTCAGCAGAGGCGGGACCCGACCTGCGGGGAACGCTGGCGAGATCACGCTCCTCAAAAAGACGAACACAATGCAGACAGTCAGCTCCCTCGAGAGCTGACTGCGCGTGCTTCGCTCCCAGACAAGCAACGCAAAAACTGTGTGTATCCCCACCCGTAATGTAGCGAGGGCAGGGAGGAAAACACAGCCTGAAACGCTGCTTGTCAGACTCATGTTTCTTGCCAGATGCCATATCAATAATAATATGGGACAAACAACAGTAAATAGGATGTAACACACATAGAGTGCTTACTGAACAACAGAAGCTGCCGTTGTCTCCACCGCAGGTGCTTTTATAACTTCCTGGTCGCAAGGTCATCTCCGCCAATGACGTCAGCCGGGATTCCCTCGGACGGATTACACACGTGTTTTAGAGCGTGGGAACACAGGGGTGTTCCCAAACCATTTCCGACGCAGCTCAAGTTCCCGAAGGGGAACAATGTTTATTCTTTCTCTGAGATGCAAAAAAAAGTTTTTTTTTGTCATTTTGTCAAAACCCGTCATTTCATTTTGCATCATCCTGCAGAGTGTTACTTACAAATGAAAGGGGACATATAGGTACACATAACTCAGAGAAAGAGTAAATATTGTTCACTTACCGATATTAGAGACATTGCAATAATACTGGTAGAGATTAGTCAAAATAGTCTGCTCTCTTATCGTACTTTGATGTCAAGTGTATGTCATGTGTTCGGCCCGTAGTGTGGAGTGTGTTTCTTATGCTCCATACTATGTATTTTCTTGAAGTCAGGTATACATTTTTACACTTAGATTCATCTTTGAACAACTGATGTTATGTATTTTCCTATTTTTTAATTGGCTTCTTATTGTTTAATTATATAATTGGCATGACACGTTTTTATCTGACTAATAATAAATTGTTATATTTGATTTATTCTGATCTCTTCTGAAATCATTTTTTCAAGTAGATTAATGTGTAATGGTATTTCCGCAAATCTGCGTTCAGGACAGATCACACCAAAGCACTAATGGATGAACCATGGGGAACACCATGAGGGAGACTATGGATCGCTGGCTTAACACGGTGTAGCTCTCGTGGTTATAGGAAAAAATACACTTTTTGATGTGAGTATGCAGGCGCAGCTCATGTAAAGGTATTATAACACTCTGCATCCTCTGAGTAAGTTCAGAACTGACGAGTTTGTGTCCGTGGATTCACTAAAAAATCAGCCGAAGTGTAATTCCTAAGCGATACCCGGTCCCTAATGAACGAAGAATTGAAAGTATGGGATTTCCAGAATAATCAAATATCTAAATTAACACGCATTTGATCTAATGATCACTTGGAATTGGAGTCAGATTGAATGTGGAGCTAGACTAAAATTGAAACTAAATCCAGATAAACTCAGAGGTGCAAGTAAAAGACTGAACATGCATTAAACCTTCGACCAGGACGCTGGATTGCGCTGTTTGTGCGGGTGGATCCTTACAGGCTGAAGGACCTTGCTAGCAGGGGCTCCTCTGAATACCGAATTTCCAAAACAGCCTCTGCTGAAGAACTTGTTCTTGTCACAAGACCTGCAACTTGTTCATTGAAATCACCCCACACCAAGCTTTCTTTTGGTGGTAGTGATGCTGCCTGTTGCTGCTCTGTTTGATGTGCTGAGGAAGACAATCTCACTCTCCCAGCGGCATTTTTGAGTCTCTGGAAGGCTTAATTTGCTGAATGATCATCTGAAAAGGCCCTTTGCTTCTGAGAGCAGATGGTGATATTCCACCTTGTGGAACCTGGTGGCCATGTCTTTGGTAATTGTCTCGAGCATGTCCATGATAGGTTTTCTGAACCCTCCTGATCTCAGGTATCTTGTGCTTATTTTTTGGAAACTCCGTGAAAACAGAATCACCTTTGAGGCAGTCACATAGCTATAGGGATCAAAAACAACAATTAAATTTAATAAATGCAGTATAATAATTAATAATGAATAATACACATTTTCCTGCATTACTGTGGCAATAATAATGTAATTTATCTTTACATTTTACAGTCTGCAAAAGCGGTTTGCAAAACACACAGTCTTGTGTGGTGATGATGGCATCCTTGTTATCAAGAAACCTCTGTAACATATGGAGTTCCATCGTGTTGGGCAGTCTTGTTTCAGTTTTAACTCTGGAAAACCCATCTGCTGCGGAGTTGCCTGAAGTTTTTCACCTGCCACTGTTTCGGTGCATGTACTCCACAGTTGCTTTAATCTTATTCAGTGTATTTAGGATTGCACTGAGTCCACCCCTAACAATCAAGTTAACTGTATGGGCAAAGCATGGCAGATCCTTCCATGAGGTTTTGTGAATGGCTAGGCTTATGTTGTGAGCATTATCAGTAACACAAGCTACTATTTTGTCAGTTATGTTCCACTCTCTGTCAATTCTTAAAAGATTGTCTGCAGTGTGCCTTTCAGCAAATTCAAAACTTCAAAAATTAATTTTCAATGAAGTGGCATGTAACTGACAACCTGCTAAAGAAAAATAAATTTAAATATTCATGTTCATAATTTACAGGAATATAACATTTTGGATATAAATGTAATATATACTGAATAATGAAAGCACTATGCAGTAAGAATAAATGTGTGAGTGATAGTCCAGCTTGTTGACACCTCCCTTGCAGCGGTTGGAGTCTGTGATGATGATCAAGGGCTTCTTTTCCTCTGTCGCTCGGTGCTTACAGCAGCACATTCTTCCCACATTTTGTTATATAAAACTACTGTGAAGTGCTTAATTTGTAAATGAACAATTGCCGGATCCAAAACAGCAATTAAAAGGCACCGTGACTGACGCTGACAATACAACTTCAGTTTTCCAGGAACATTCAATGATGTCACTAAACAGTGATGCCACAACTATAAGAGCATCGTTCACAAGTTTCTGCATGGACCTAACTACAGCCTAGGGCACAGATTTTCAAACCCTGGGTCAAAAATGGGTCGGTAGGATGATTTAAGGAAAATGTAAGTGTAAGTTACATTAAAAAAAAAACATTTGTTTTCATAAAAATAAAATACAATCATAGTTTATTTCACAGATGAGCAACTTGGGTCCTGGAGGGACACTGTCCTGCAGAGTTTAGCTCCTGCACTAATCAAACACACCCTGTATATTTCTAGTGACCTTGAAGACATTGATTAGCTTGTTCAGGTGTGTTTGATTAGGGTTGGAGCTAAACCCTGCAGGACAGTGACCCTCCAGGACCAAAGTTGCCCATCCCTGGTCTATATACAAAAGGTGTAATGCCGCATTCCAGGCAACCTGTAACCGTGTTTTTCCGGCAGTCAAACCCGTGACTTCCCACCCGTGAATTCATACTTCCAGTTCCGCGCTCTGACGTCACATAGCCTGCAAAACAACAATGGCAGCCCCTACGGATGCGGTGTTTATGCAAGTGGTACACGGTGAGAAATAGACTTTAGGACAATACAATGTTGCAATCAAATTAATAATAATATAATGATACACACACAAAAAAAGTATATCGCCACATGGAAATGTTGGGCATAGCTAACGCTAGGTAAACCTGAACTTGACCATGCAAACGATCATGCTTATAAAAAAGAATTATGTAATGTACAATTTCTCAGCATAGCGAAATTAGGCATACCATGTATAGCTAGCCATCTCACAGCGTGCCTGATCTCATGCTTTTATCATTAAAAGTATAATCCATGTACATATGCTGTACTGAAATCAGCTTCCATTCAAACACAGCGTATCTAGATGAGGAGATGCGGGAATTTCTCGATGTGGACAGAACCCAACCCCTCTTGGCTCCCCTATACCAGTCCCCCCAGGGGTTATACTTTCTGGATGAAGGCCAGACTGTAAGGGTACTTCTACATCTTCCACCTGGTATGTTTTGTCAAGAACTTGAAATTACAGTGGTACAGTACCTGCTTAAAGTGGTCACAGTTTATAGTGATCCAAAAGCTTGGGACAGAATCATTCCTCTATAAATATTTCAATTTGGCTATAGTAGTCAGCTATTTATATCAAAAAGGGACAAAATCAACTTAATTTGATCTGGGTGGACATAATCACTATAAGAGGATCCCATTGTATTGTATTGTCAGCATATTGTTGCCGATTATTATAGTTAACCTCTTCCACTCTGATTGCCCGTGGGCGGGCAAAAGAGCTACGTCATTACATTTAAACCTATTTTTTTTATGTTTCTGGAGATACTATCACCCCATATATAGTATCATTTAAAATCTTAAAACCTCATCTTTACACAGAATATAATGATATTTGTGTATATGGAACACAAATAATGAATATAAAGCTTTAAAAAACAATCGTCACAAAATAGCTCCTCCCCCAAAATGGCGATGCAGAAATGTAAATATGAATATATATATTTTATGTACCTCACAAAACAGAAAAATCATACATCAAAAGAAAGCTCTCATTCTCAGAAATGTGACTGTGTCGTTTGTTTTATTGTTTTAACATCATAATTCACATTATCTCCATAAGAATCGGGCAGTAAAATATGATTTCTGTGAAAAAACAAAGACAAACGTCTCATTTCTGCTTCGATTACAGGTGCTCTAAGCTAAAATCAGCCACAAACACTATATCATCTTTACCCTAGGATGTTTTCTTTCAAATGAGCCCATTTGTACTTTTCTGTGAGCTCCTCTTGGTAAATAATCCACTGTTATGTCGCGGATGTCCAGAACACAAAATGCGCTCGACGGGAGAAACACGCGATCTAACGTTACACGCGATCTACACATCATCATCAAAGCGTGCAAGGGTCCTCTAATCATGACTATTATATACATAATCAGGCACGTGTTCAAAGCTGAGGTTGTCCGCTCTCCAATCACATGCCAATCATTTATCTAGTAGTCCAATCACATGCTGAATCAGTCAATGAATCATGAATGAATCAGTGGAGTAGGTGGGCGGGATCACGACCGGTTTGTTGTTGATGATAGGCGAGTAGCTAGTAACAAGTGAATGACAAGTGACTGAGACGACTGACAGAAAATTTGTAGATATATTTGTATTTAAGTAAAGTGCTTTAGTATGTATTAAAAGTAGGATTTTTGAGGTAATATTAGTAAAAAAAAAAAAAAAAAATTGCATTTGAGCATTAGAAAAATCCAAAGGACACATATATGCACTAAAAATGACACTTTGCCTCCCTTCAGTTATATTTGAATAACTCTTGTTCAGAATGTGATAGAGAAAAAATCTTTTTTTCTGGTGGATACTGGCACATAGTGTAGTCAAACAATATAATCAGCAGGTCCCCAGAGCAAACAGAACCTGAATCACAGATTTTCAAAGACAGGATTCTAAAAATAAAATAAACAAAAACGCCTATTTTTTTATGTTTATCGTAATATTTTAAAAGCATACAATGCTATTTGTGATGTTTTGCAATCTGATTTAGTAAATTTGAAGGGTTTCCTGTACAATGACACTAGCTTTTTAAATTTCCTACACTGTATGTGTCTAGGGTGAATATTTAAACTTGGGTGTGTTAAATTCAGGCGGAATTCCAAAATATGCCTTAGAGTGGAAGAGGTTAAAAGCTGTGCAGTTATATCCAATTGCATGCTGTTCTTGACAGACAATTACATTGTGGGAGGAAATGGCCGGTGTGATGGTCAAGTAGACATTACAACAATCACTGCTAGTACAGCGGTTACTCTTGATTCCAATGCTGCTAAGAACGATTAACAGAGACACACTACTGCAACGCTGTATACACTGTATTCAATGGGTAAAATTTGAGAAATTTAAATAACATCAAGTACAAAAGTACATTAAGAAGAACAAAATAGTGAAATAAAGTAACTGAAGTTATCAACCTGGTACAACAAATAAATATTTTATTCTAAGAAAAATTGCCTTGAATGTGCAGCTGTAACAGGGCGTGAGACGTGCGGATCCAAGTGTCACGGGTGACAAATTTTGTGCAGGCAGGAACCTGAAATGGAGCCCGCAGGGTGCATTTCCGGTGGGGGACCGAGGAGCCTGCCGGCTCCAGGTGTGTGGGCGGATGACGAAATTGATGACGGGAATTGCGATCAGGTGCGGGAGTGAGAGGAATAGAGAGGTTGTATGATGATTGGAACTTTCGTGGAGGATTTAAACTGCATTGAGTGACTTGTGCTTCGCAGCCGCTTCCCATCTAGCTTCGCACCAGAAAGTGGTGGACGAGACCCCATGCCTGCGCCTTCTCTGCTGAATGAAACACTTAATACTGTGGATGCATAGATAGTACACCAGTAGGAGAAACAACAGCAGAATTGCTATGTCCTTGATCCACAGCCAGGGTTTACCTAACAAGTCTCCGAACCATGAAGAATTGTCTTCAGTCATCTGGTGTAATTTTACTGAAAGATCAAGGATGTCTCGTTGGATATTGTTCAAGTTCTTGGTTGGATCCATTAAACCGGTGCAGCATTCAGGGCCGATAATGGTACAGGCTCCCCCTTGTGTTGCAAGAATGTAATCCAAGGCCACTCTGTTCTGTAAGATCATCATCTTGTGTGAAGTGAGAGTGTCCGTGATATTGCCCAGGGCCAAAACCGTATCATTGGCCAATTTCTGTACAGAATCCGACAGGCTTCTGACTTGATTGAGAGCCTGCATGGAGCATTAATCCCATCGTATGGCGTCAAGAGTTCTTGACCACCACGTCTGTACACAAGTGAGTCCTGGAATGCAGCTATCTTTGTTGGTAGAAGCTGAATTTTGTAGATGTGGAGAATTTGAGGTGGAGTGTGTATTTTCTCTGATAGCTGGTAGAACATAAACCAGGGTGCACCTGCCGTTGAATTGGCTGGGTAGGATGCTGTAGACAGAAGTTCCACATAACCACAAAGTGCCAGTCGGTGGAGGAATCATACACAACTGATTTATGGCAAAAAGTTTCGGTAGGGACGGGTTCCCGTAGAGACACTCTTTTAAGTCATTCTCCTCTTTTGTATCTGAGGTGGTAACGTACACATTGAATTCGGTTCCTCTTTTAATCACAAAGCTGCAACGTTCACGAGGAATTTCACCCAGTGTAGTCGATGCTGGAGCATAATTTTCCATGCACCAATAGAACATCCTTGGCATGAGTAGATCTGTCATGATGGGAGTAGCTGAAGTTAGTTTGCAGGATGGTAGTCCAGGAATGCAACACGTAGAAGGTGGAGGAATTGTTATGTTGTGACATTTATCCTTGTTGTATAATCCACTGGTATGATGATCGAATAAGGTACACGTATCACATTTGGAGATAGGGTGTGCCACCCAAGGGATTCCTGCTCCTACTGAAGGTGCGTGTGGCATGCAAACATTCTTTCCAGCAAACAAGGCATTTCTTGACATATTCATCAGCTCTAAGAATATGTTGTTTCTGGGGTCTACACTTAGCGTGATGTCCATGATGGTTAATAACACGACAATCTTGATCATGTTGATGGATGACTGAAGTTCCTGTATGTGAGTCTCTGCGTTGTGTATATATATATTTTTTTTCTTTGTTCTGTCTTCCGTGACAGTTGGCTCGGTAGTGGGTCTTGTTGTTGGCTTCATACGCAGGTGAGGGGTTTGGCGCGTATGGGTCTGGGGACAGCCATCAAGTGGTATCTGCACAGAGGAAGAAAGAAAAACAAAAGACAGAGCAGTATTTGTTCTAAAGACTGCAAACATTAGGGTTGTATCCTCTGTTCTATCTGAGTCTGCTATTGTTGTTCCTTCTTTCCCTGGTTCTTAATTTATGAGACACCTAAAGGACAGTGAGGAGAAGGATGGACTATTGTATGGGGAATGACCTATAAGGTTATCTTCACCGCAGGGTTAGCCCCCGTAGCCTGATGCATACGGTTCTTCCCTGGGTACCTCACTATTCCATGTGTCCTATCCTTTCCCTGTAGGTGGAGGAACAACTTTACAGTGTGACACATGAGTCCAAGTTTTCCTTCCCTGACACAATACTGCAGCTGCTGTAATCAACATCACTTGATGTGGTCCGTACCACTTAGGCTCTAATGGCCTGTTTCTGAACGACTTTATCATGACCCATTGACCTGGGATGATAGTGTGTCCACCTTCTGGCGGAGTCTGCCAACACGACTCAACTCTCTCTCTGGCACTCTGTACTGCCTTTGTGAGGTTTTCACAGTAAGCGATCAGGGCATCTGAAGCAATGTGAACATCAGCATTTCTAAGATCAATCACACCTGGCATCTGCATAGGACGTCCAGTAATAATCTCATAAGGGCTCAGTCCTACTGATCTGTTAGGTGACGCTCTCATACTACACAGTACTGCGGGCAGTGCTTCGACCCATGGTACTCCTTCCTGATGCATTTTGCTTAGCCTGGTTTTGATTGTTCTGTTTGATCGTTCAACCTGTCCTGATGCTTGTGGCCTATAGGGACAGTGAAGGTTCCACTTAATCTTCAACATTTTAGACACTTCCTTGACTACCTGTCCTGTGAAGTGGGTACCTTGATCTGAGTCAATACAATCTGGTAATCCCCATCTGGGAATGAAATCAGTGACAAGACATTTAGCAGTATGTGCAGCTGTAGCACGCCCTGTTGGATAAGTTTCTACCCATCTTGAGAACTTGTCTATTACTACCAAAACATCAGTTTTTCCTTTACAAGGGGGCAATGATATGTAATCAACTTGCAGGTGACGAAATGGCCCTGGTGGAGCTGGGGTAGGTGTTGCTGGTGTGGTGGCTGCTGGTACATCATTATTTTTCTGACATGTAACACATCTCTTGACTGTTTCAGTGGCTATGTTTCTGAATTTTGGATTCCACCATTGATTTAGAAACCTGTGATTCATTGTTGCTGGACCACTGTGACCCAAATTGTGTATTTGTTGAGCCAAATATGGCAACAGTGATTCGGGAGCAACATACTTTCCCCCTTTGGTCCAGCAGCCGGATGAATCCACAGTGGCTCCTTTGTCTAACCATGTCCATGCTTCATATAGAGGAATGTCTTTATACAGATCAATGATTGATTCAGGAGGTAGAATTGTCTTCTGTGCTGTACTACCTGAACATACTTGTATAGTTGCATAGAAACAAGCCTGTTTAGCCGCTACATCAGCAACAGCATTACCTTTAGCTTCCGTAGTATTAGTAGTGAGGTGTGCTTTCACTTTGATCACTGCTAATTTCTTTGGGAGTTTCATGGCAAACATTAAATCTTTCACTAATCCAGCATGCTTAATGGGGGATCCAGCAGAAGTTAAAAATTGTCTGGTTTGCCAAATGACACCAAAATCATGAATTACCCCAAAAGCATACCTGGAATCTGTGTAGATATTTGCAACTGATCCTGAAGCTAGCGTGCATGCTCTTGTTAAGGCTACTAGTTCTGCAGCTTGAGCTGAAAAATGATCTGGAAGTCGACCTGAAGCAACTATTTCAGTGGTGGAAGTTACTGCATATCCTGCTCGTCTGTTACCTTCAATAACTTGAGCTGAACCATCAACAAACAACTCCAATTCTGCGTTCTCTATTGGAGTTTCTGCTATTTCACTTGTCGCTGCATATGTAAGCGTAACACAATCATGAGTCATTTCACCTTCACCCTCTAACACACTTTCAGTCATTGCAGACATCATACACGAGGATGGGTTCGTGACTGGTGCACGCTGTATAACAATGTTCGGGGCTGTGAGAGTTGCTAACCAATTTCCCCAACGGGAGGAGGTGACAGAAGTGACTTTTGCTTGATTCATTAGTGCGGACACTGCGTGAGGGCATTTTACATTTACATTCTGACCTAGCACCATTCCTGATGAAGCCTGAAGCGCTAGATGAACTGCTTGTACTGCTCTGAGGCATGGGCCCATACCTTGAGCGACTATGTCAAGTTTACCAGAATAGTAATGAATTGGGCGTAAGCTGCCCCCATGATCTTGCATTAGACATGCAGTCATGAAGCCTAAGTGTTCATGGACATAAAGCACAAAGGGTCTATCAGATTGGGCAATTCCTAATGCTGGTGCTTGACATAGTGCTCTCTTCAAATCATTATAAGCTTTGAGATGAAATTCTTCCATACAAACAGTATCTGAATCTTTACCATGGCCTTTCAACAAATCATAGAGAGGCTGAGCCATTGAGGCATAGTCTTCAATCCAAGGTCTACAGTAACCTGCTGTTCCTAAAAATGAGCGGAGTGTTTTAATGGTAGTAGGCGGAGGTATGGCTTTGACTGAAGCTGCTCGATCCTGTGTAATGGATCTATTTCCTGCACCAATTGTTTGACCCAGAAATGTGACTTGCTTTTTAGCAATTTAAGCTTTGTGAAAGCTGCATTTGTGTCCTTTTTTATGCAAATAGTCCAACAATGCTGCCAATTCAGTTTGATGTACCTCGTGGTCCGTTGAGGCAAGCAAAATATCATCAACATATTGAATCATAGTGGATTGTTTGACTGGACATTCTGGGTCACACAAATCACGTCTGACAGCCTGATGGTAGATGGTTGGCGAATTCTGAAATCCCTGTGGCAACCGTGTCCACTGGTATTGTTCGTAGTCAACGGTGAAAGCTAACCATCTCTGGCTGTCAGAGTGCAAGGGTACAGAAAAGAATCCATTAGACATATCAATTACTGAAAAAATCTTACAATCTAATGGTAAGCCATTACAAATTGTAGATGGATCTGCCACTAGGGGGGTGATTTTATCAATATGTTTATTGGCTACTCTGTAGTCTATTGTAAGTCTCCATGTCCCATTTGATTTCTTGATGGGCCATATGGGTGAATTAGATGGACTGTTGGTTTTAACTAGCACTCCTTGCTTCAGCAACTTTTCTACAATAGGTTTGATTCCCTGTATAGCTTCCTTATTAATCGGATATTGTTTGGTGACCGGAGGTGGATTTCCTGTCAATTTGACTGGTTCTACACCTGTCAACAAACCACAATCATCCTTGTCTTTAGCCCAAATTGGATGATTCTGTAAGAAAGCATACTCAGGAGTGGATGAATTATTGGTAGAAACTTGTGCTGAGGAAATTTTTATGCTAGCAGATTCTGAGGACATGTCTAACGTTAGATGTACTTGTCTCAGTATATCCATGCCTAGAATTGCACCTGTATTTAATGGAGCACATAGCAATTTTGTAGTCAGAGTTTTTGGGCCAAATTGTACCTCTATGGGTGGGGTTTCATACAAAACAGAATCTTCACCTATTACACCAGTTAAACAAAGTTTACTTTTCTTGTACGGGATGTTTAAATTTTTATCCAATTTTGTAGGAATTACTGTAATTTCTGCACCTGTGTCAAGCAAAAAATCAATCTCTTTCTCTTGTATGCTACCTTTCACAAAAATTCTTTTGTCATTGTGATGGATTACAGGGGAAAGGTAGCTACTCACAGCCCCAACAATTAGTTTTTTTCCTGGTCTTGTTGTGCTCTTAGCAGAGCCTGTACGAGCTGTCCTAAAGTTTCAGTGGTCACTGGCGGAACTACTTCAGGGTTATAGGCAGGCTGAGGAGGAGCAGAATTATGCATAGCATTTCTTTTACTATCTTGCAACTTCTTCCTACACTCTTTCTCCCAATGTCCTAATTTTTCACAGTAGTTGCATTTGCCTTCTCTTTTAGACCATCTATTGTTTTGTTGTGTTAAACGTAGCTGCTGCTACTCTCACTTTTGCCTTGACATCAGCATCTCTTTCCCATGTAGCTAACCTGTCTAGGTTACTTCTGAGAGTTCTGTTAGACCAAGTTAAATCTAAGAATGGTAAAGCTTTTCTGTATTCGGCTACAAGGCCATCTGACCAGATACGAACCAGGGGTCCCTTGTCATCTAGCACACTTTCAGGGTCATCCACTATTCCACTGTAAGTTACGGCTGACTGACAGAACCTTTCAGTGTATTCGCTCACAGTTTCTTCTTTCCTTTGTACACAGTTAGTAATTCTAGACCAATCTATTTTGGGTCCTAAGATATCCTTTAGGATTTTCAAAATACCTTCTCTTAAATCACCTTTACTTGCATGTCGCAGTTCAGAAGTAACAGCAGATTCAAAACTGTTGAATTCCGATTCAGTTAGAATTTGTGACATCAGCTGCGTTACCTCTGTTAAGGACATGTCGTAAAGGCGCATTTTGTTGATAAATGCTCTCCTAAATTCAGAAAAATTTGTGCGTGCCGAGGGTAAGCTCTGAGATAGTCTCTCTATATCTTGAGGTCCTAATGCTTTGGCAATAGTTTGTACTTGGACAACAGAAGAGTTGGGAGGAACACTGTCAATTTCCTCAATTCCTTGAAATTTTCTCTTAGCGCCACACACATTGACCGACTTTTCCGGCGCATCAATTACTGATTGGAGAGCTACATCTCTTTCAAAGAATGCTTGTAAATCAGGGTAAATGTTATCTGGCTGATTAACTTCCTCATCAGTTTTTGCGGCAGCTTTGTTGCGGTTCAATTTCTTAGTCAAAGAGGATATTCTAGCACGGAGCTCTTTGTTCTGTTCTTCCAGTTCTGAGTTTCGCTGAGACTGTTGTGTAGCTAGCGCTAAACCAAATTCTCTGTGGCAGCAGATAATGCCTTTCACATTGTTCTTGCGAATACATGCTCCTAACACTTTTTTACACTCATCTACAGACCAAGTCTTGTCTGGATGGATCTCATATTTCTGAGTTATTTCTTGTCTAACTTTCTCAGTGATTATTAGGTTCATTTGTTCCCCTAACAGTGTTTTGAATTCACTATCTGACCACAATGGAGTCGCAAGACCATGCTTTGCTGTTGTTGGAATCAGCTTAGCATTTCTTCTAACCATTTTGTGAGTTTCCTTGTTACTGCACAATCAAAAACACTAAAACTTCTCTGCTCAACAGAGGGTACACTTGTTAACACAGCTTACTATTGTTAACTTTTCAAATTACCAACACTTCACATTTAACTTCCCTGCCTAAACAGAGGGTAACCAATATTATTAGCATGAAATCCTAACCTTCTCTGTGAAAAGAGGATAACCAATATTAGCACGTGATGCTAATCTTCCCTGCCTAACAAAAAAACAGAGGGTAACACAATATTAGCATGTGATGCTAATCTTCCCTGCCTAACAAAAAACAGAGGGTAACACACTATTAGCACGTGATGCTAATCTTCCCTGCCTAACAAAAAAACAGAGGGTAACACAATATTAGCATGTGATGCTAATCTTCCCTGCCTAACAAAAAACAGAGGGTAATACACTATTAGCACGTGATGCCAATCTTCCCTGCCTATAAACAGAGGATAACCAATATTAGCACGTGATGCTAATCTTCCCTGCCTAGAAAACAGAGGATAACCAATATTAGCACGTGATGCTAATCTTCCCTGCCTAGAAAACAGAGGATAACCAATATTAGCACGTGATGCTAACCTTCCCTGCCTAGAAAACAGAGGATAACCTTCATCTCTAAAAGGACCTTTTTAGAGGATAACTTAGCTAACAAAACCTACAGCTGTCTGTTAGCTCGTCTCTGTCGACGCAGAGGATAACAAATTTTTACTGGTCTTAAAGGTTCTTTTGGATTAGAGACAGCACTCACCCACACCCTTGGTTGAAAGAAAAGTTCAGTCTGGAACGAAGTCAGCTAGAAGTTTTCACTGGATTCCAAAAGATGCAGTCTGGAAGCAGATCTTTGTTTTATCTTGAAGTTTTCAATCTGGATTCTGGAGAGAAGCTGGAACTCTATCCGGGTCACGGCACCATCTGTTGTGAACTTTTATCTTCTAAAGTTTGTTCCACTTTTCGAAGCAAAGACCAGGAGACGTTGGGATATCTTTTCATGCAGAAGTTCCTCTTTATTGAGAAGAGAACTCACTGCTCTTCGCTGTAGTCTTCCAAGTCTCACTGAAGCAGTGATACATTGTAGTGTATATACATTTAGGGGGCAGTGCTTAGGATTTGAAACAAAGCACCTGGGTGACGACCTTAAAGCATGCAAATGAAGTATTCAGACATAGCATCCTGGCCCATTTAACCACTCCTAATCTAATCAGCCTAACTGCCCAAAGATTGAGACAGGGGCCTCAAAAGCAATTACAAACAAAAGGCAAGAGTCTCCGTCCTCTGGCTCATTTGACTTACAATAAGAGAACAGGACCTGACAACCTCTTGCTACAAACTTTGTATATCACCGTCATTCAATTGATGTCACCATCTTCACCATAAATGCTAAATACAATGTATATAACTTCTTCAGTTTGTACATTATTTCATTGGGATCTAAATTGAACATTTTAATAAATTTGTAATCCCACAGCTGTGACGCAGATGTACTCCCCCCTCCCTCCTCCTCCCTCCTCCTCCCTCCCCCTCCTCCCTCCCCCTCCTCCCTCCTCCCTCCCCCCCCCTCCTCCCTCCTCCCTCCCCCTCCTCCCTCCTCCCTCCTCCTCCCTCCCCCTCCTCCTCCTCCTCCCTCCCTCTGGATCTGGTGTAAGAGAATGTTGAAGCCACTATAGTAATCGTTTTAAAGAGTTGTTTTAAGTGAATAAAGAGATTTCTTTTTTTTATACTTACCTTTTTTGTCTCGCTTGTTGTGTCCTGCGGTGCGGCTCCTCACGGTGGTGTGCAAGTTAGTGGTTACGGCCGGTTGCTCAGGTGCCCACCCCGTCTCGGCCTGTGACACAAGTGCAAGCTTTATTTAGAAACAAGGTCAAAATACAAGCAGGGTTGAACAACTGGCAAACAGGTATATAGAGGGCTAGATGAGAGTTAATCCGAAACGTGAGCAATAATCCAGGCAAGGCGCGAACAATATCCAAAGGGCAAGGCAGAGAGATAGTCCAGGTACACAGAAATAATCCAGGCAGGGCATAAACAGAGTCCGAATGGTGAGACAGGGGTAAATACAGGGAACACAGACTAGAAAAGAAGAAACAGGTTCTGTATCGCAGCTAACACTAGGGGAGTGATAAACGCAGGACAATACAGGAACTGAACAGAAACACGTAATGGCTCGGTAAGGCAGCTAGCGCTTGAGGAGTGCTAAACGCAGATCAATACTCTGCAGACTAGATCAGGATCTGAGTGTGTTTATATGGTGTGTGTGTAATAGCTTTCAGGTGAGCGTGTGATTGGTGACAGCAGTGTGATGATGACAGTTGTGTGTTCAGTGCAATGGATGATGGGAAATGCAGTCCAGTGTAATGGGCAACAGTCTGTGTTGTGCGAGAGTCAATATGAAGGAAGGGCGACCTCTGATGGTGAGTGGACAGAAGACCATGAACCGGATTCGTGACAGCAGCAAAAGGAAACTTGCAAAAAAGTAGATCTGTTTTTGAAAATTAACTCTTCAAATGTTCTCATCCTCACACGTGTCTGTAGGTCCGGTGCAGAGGTTGTGGAGCATGCAGGCTGACATGATCAGCATGACCACCACATCCAGCCTGGTGTTCTGCAGATCTCTCATTCTCCTCCACTTGCATTTGACCCTGCCAAAAATTACAGTACACGAAGTCAGCTCACACACCAGGAAACGGGAGATAGGCTCTGCCCCATGGGCAGTTACTTACCTGCCAAAAGCTTGTTCCACCACAACATGTCCTTTGCAGATCTGCGTGTTCCTCTGCTGGTCCTGGATGGTCAGGGCACCATTGTCCCGCTTTAGCATGATAAAAACCGGGTATTCGCGATGATGTAGGCACTGTCGCAGAGTAGCATGTATCTTAAGATAAGAGTACAGATTCCCAGGGTGGGAAATTTACATTTTAGGAGCAGCTGTATTGTGAGCAGTTTTGACCAAAAGGTGGGCAAACTGACACACCAATTTCAGGACTAATTAGGACCTTTCTGTCAAGACTGCAGCTGAGCACAGAGCTTATACAGGTGGTACTGAAAATGATTTGTATACACATAGCATCAGTCTTCTCCAAGATGCTACAAAATACTCACCTCCCCATTTTTTCTGCCCATCTCACGAAGAAGGTAGCCTGACTACGTCAGACATCGTACTTCCGCTCAATTTCAGTTCGCTTCTGTACTCAGTCTGATATAGCAAACCATCTCCCAGTTTATCTCTGGCTTCGCAGCAGCCGGGCCAACCAACGAACAGAGGGCGGGCTGAGAGGCGTGACGTAGACGCTAAACACTGAATTTAAGATTGTAGTTTAGGTGAGGGAAATCTAAAACGACAGCGGACATGGAGACACGGGACGCTATTCTCTTTGTTGTGGAGAATATTCCCGGCATTTGCCAACTGAAGCCTGAACAAGAAGAGTGTTTGGTTCACATTTTGAATGGAGGTGATGTTGTGGCCCTACTCCCGACAGGTTTTGGGAAAAGTTTAATTAATTTAATTTACCGTGGATGCATAGATTTACTTCACATAATCTGCAAAAGTCGTTCACAGCCATCTTCACTCCGGTATTTCGCTCGATGGTTTTGTTTTCGCCACATACCTGTGTTTACAGCAGATGTTCGAGGCAGCTGAGCCGGCACATAACATACGTCATAACCAACCGTTATGTGATTGGCTTATGGGTACACCAATGATTTTAAACTTCAGACAAGCGCCCGCCCACGAGAAAGTAAATGCTTTTTACTTTGCTTTTTACTCAATTATGCCCTTCCAGACTCTGTCTACGAAGCAAAGCAAAGTAGCAGAGTTTGGTATTACCAGGCTACAAAGAAGGTGGATTTCCTGAGGATCCTGGAGTCATGTACCCTGCCTGAATATCAGAAGTGGTTTATTGCTGTGTATGCTATGCCTTGAAGGAATGCTTGTGGTATATTGGTGCATAACAGTTACAGGATTCAATCTACAATTACCAGGTGCTCCTACAAAGAGCTTGAACAAAAGACCTTTTACTCAGTCGTCTGGAAACTGTCTTTGGTGTTTCTGAGACTGTTTTAACCTGGTTTAGATCTTACCGCACTGATTGTCAACAGTTTGTTTATATGAGTGGTTCACGGTCTGAGATGGGCTCTATCCGTCCAGGTGTTCCTCAAGGCTCAATTTTAGGCCCCTTACTTTTTAGCATTTACATATTTCCACTTGGACTGCTTTTAAGATCACTTGGGCTTAATTATCATTTTTAAGCAGACGACACTCAAATTTATATTCATTCTATGCCTGGTCAAAATTGGGATATTCCTTTTTTAACACACTGTATCTCTGAGATAAAAATATGGATGTCCAAAAACTTCTTGTGTCTTAATAATAATAAGACTGAGGTCTAGCTTATTGGCTCCTCCCATCAGCTTTGTAAAGCTGGTTCATTAATTTTAAACATTGATGGCTCTGTTTTGAAGTCACAAACTAAATAAGAAAATATTTGATGAGTTATATTTGATTCGAGTCTGTCTTTTGACTATCATGTGCAGTACACTTTTTTCATCTCAGAAATATTGCTAGACTCCGTTCTATGCTATCCCTCTCTGTGACTGAAAGGCTTATTAATACCTTCGTTCTTCCTCGCATTGACTACTGCAATGCACTTCTTGTTGGGGTTCCTAAAACCACACTTAACAAATTGCAATGTGTGCAAAACTCAGCTGCTAGGATCCTAACTGGTGCCAGGAAAAATGAGCATAATATACCAATTCTAAAGTTTTTGCATTGGCTCCCAGTCAGGTTCAGAGTTGATTTTAAAATCCTTATGCTCACATGTAAGGCACTGCATGGTCTGGCCCCTCAATATCTGCACTTTTAGCTTTATATACACCCAAGCGTCATTTATGATCCTCACAAGCTGGTTTATTGGTAGTTCCACAGACACAGTTACGCTCTGTAGGGGACAGGGCTTTCTCTTCCTATGCTCCTAGGCTTTGGAAATTACTCCCTCTACAAATTAGAAATGCACAGAATTTAAGTATTTTTAAATCTTACTTTAAAAACTCATTTTTTTAGGTTAGCTTAGTCTTGATTTTCATATTTTAGTTTGTTTTTAATTGGTTGTCGCGTGTTGTATTTTGACTTGTTTTATTATGTAAAGCGCATTTAGAAACTTTTAACGGCGCTATATAAAAATAAAGTTATTATAATCAAAAATATCTTAATTTGTGTTTTGAAGATGAACGAAGGTCTTGTGGGTTTGGAACGACATGAGGGTGTGTAATTAATGACAGCATTTTCATTTTTGGGTGAACTAACTAATATTAAATGATTTGCGTTTTGGAAATTTCCATTTTACCTCACTCTTTTTCAAGGTTAAATTTACACTTTGCGCTGGCATTCACACTCTGCTTCTGTGAACAGAAAACATCGGCTACTTTAATTTGATTGGCCATCTGAATTATTTTGACACCTTTATTTATATGGCGATTTTAACAATACTGTAGCAAATTAGCTCAATAGGGAAATGTATATAAATAATTACAATTAATTATGATTAATTACAATTATTTATATCAGCTGCCAGTAGTAACTGTAGCAGAATTAAATTGCCATCAACTAATTTGTTCGTCCAGCGAACATTCATTGTAAGTTCATGTCAACTCTAAGAAAGGATATATTCGTGGCCACAGAAAATACCTTCCTACAGTATTAATGCATTAGAGCATGTAGCAAGGGTCTAAATCATAAAGGAACATTATTCACAAGCAGGACCAGAAACTCATGTAATTTGTGCACAAAAGTTTTATTAACTAAACTCTAACACACATAACTAATCTAAACAAACAAACATACAATCACTCATAGATGGGGAAAGTGCAAATAAGATTTGATGGATGAAATCATCAGGAAAACCAGAGAATGAAAAGAATTTATAACAGGGTCTATAGCTTATACTAAACCTCTGTCTCGTTTAGTTGAATGTACGATACTTGCATTGCCTTAGTCGTTGACGAGTGTCCGGATGCAGTCTCGGGTGAAAGTCTTGATGGTTTCAAGGTTTTGGACTTGCGATCACGTTCTGCCGGGTTTGAAGAGTGATGAATTCCAAAGATGTCCTGACTCGATGGTGATTGGAAGTTTCTTCCCAGGTAGGAAATGAAGAAGAGCTAAGAGAGGCATCTGCTGAGATCCGAGGATCTTTGGTTGAATGGAAAGTCGAGGCCGAAGCCTGGCACACTTAAGGGTTCCAGGAGAGTTCTAGCTCATATCCTCATCTTCTCAGAATATAAAAGAAGCTAAAAATCTGTGTCAAGACCTGCCAGGCGCGGTTGTGGTTGCGCCGGCTCTGGGACTCAGTCACTAGAAGACGAGAAGGTGATGAGAGATGAGTGAAGAGACTAGAAGCTAGACGGATCACTGAAGTGAGGCCTTTTAAGTTCTGTGGAGGTTACACCTCTCGGGGGTCAAAGAGCCAATGGTGACTTGCACTTTCGAAGGGAAAGTCTTTACGACTCTGTTTTCTTAGCATAGTAATTTGCATATGCAATTCAACTGGGTCTTGATGCAAAAACCACTAAAGATTCTTAGATCACTAATAGGTTGCATATATACCAACATATAATATACTCTCTCATTTAGATCATCAGAAGACGAATTCATAGATACTAAACATGGCATAGATAAGATTACATGAACGAGTGGTTCTATCATAAGCATGCATAAAACAGTATACAATACAAAAGACCATATACAAGAAGGTAGTAATCATACACAATGACCTGGGGATATGCAATTAAGGCCATAGAAAAATTTGTCCATGAATTAATGTAAGAAGTCATTTCCTATAGCAGTATGTGTCCGTTTTAGAGAGAATCGAGCAGGGGGGAAGATTCTCTCTACATACTTTTAGGTCGTAAAGTTTATCTGATCTGGCTTGCCATGGTAACCAGGGGCCTGTGGTCCTTCACAGACATCCTGGCACTCAGTATGTTTATTGGGTGAGGGTTCTGTGATTATTTGTTAATCTGATGAAAAATTTATTTGTTAAAGCTAATGAACAATTGTGTGTTGGATTAGTCCAAATGCTACAATACAGATTGTGTACAAGCAACTTTACAGTATTAAATAGGTAAAATAGCGTGTAATAATGCAAAAGGACAATAGCTGAACCAGCAGTTCAATTTCAGGCTGCAACACAGGTCAGATTGTGCAGAGGACCTCAAAACGAACATTGGTATGCAGTTTTCTCTATTGGTTGCCATCCCCTGGCCTAAATTAAAGGGAAACCATAGCAAAGAAGATGGTCCGGTGAAGAATAAAAAGGTAAAGGATATTAATACAGATAAAAAAAGATAGTCGTCAATGTTGATCAGATGAATCTCACTTTCAGCTGTGGTGTGTGAAATTAACATTGTTTTCTAAAAGATAAACCTTTTGTATCGCCTTCTTTTTCTAAACCTCTTGGTCACACTATGGAAATCAGAATTATCTTTACAGAATGAGTTTGCAAATGCCGTTTCAGGTCTGTGTGATATGTGAAACTCTTTTCACACTGAGTACACTTGTAAGGCTTCTCTCCAGTGTGAACTCTAATGTGAATCCTAAGGTTTCCTTTAATTGTGAAGCTCTTTCCACACTGAGGGCAAGTGAAAGGTTTCTCTCCAGTGTGAATTCTTATGTGCTCCTCCAGCTTTGCTCGTTTTGTGAAACCCTTTTCACAGTGAGGGCATGTGTGAAGCTTCTCTGCAATGCGACGTCGTACACGATTCTTAAGGCGATTCCTGTCAGTGAAACACTTCTCTCCAGAGTGAATCTTCATGTGCTGCTTAAGGTTTCTTTTATATCTGAAACTCTTTCCACACTCATCACAATCAAAAGGATTCTCTCCCTTGTGAATTGCCATGTGACCCTTAAATGTTTCGTTTCGTGTGAAGCTCTTCTCACACAGTTCGCAGGAGTAAGGCTTCTCTCCAGTGTGAGTCCTCATGTGGACATTAAGGGTTTTTTTCAGTTCAAAACTCTTTCCACACTCAGGGCAGTTGAACGGCTTCTCTCCAGCATGGATTTTTAAGTGGATTTCAAGGCTTTCTTTTTGACTGAAACTTTTTCCACACTGTTGGCAGATGAAAGGGCGCTCTCTTGTGTGAACTCTCATGTGGCTATTCAGATTTCCTTTTAGTGCAAAACTCCTCCCACACTGTTGACAGGAGTAAGGCTTCTCTCCAGAGTGAACTCTCAAGTGACATTTAAGATCTCCTTTTAGTGCAAAACTTTTCCCACACTGTTGACAGGAGTAAGGCTTCTCTCCAGTGTGAAATCTCATGTGAATGTTAAGACTTCCTTTTAGTGCAAAACTCCTCCCACACTCTTGACAGGAGTAAGGCTTCTCTCCAGTGTGAACTCTCATGTGAATGTCAAGACTTCCTTTTAGTGCAAAACTCTTCCCACACTGTTGGCAGGCATGAGGCTTTTCTATAGTATGTACTCTCATCTGGCCTTT
Source organism: Acrossocheilus fasciatus (assembly GCA_036784905.1). Lineage (NCBI taxonomy): Eukaryota > Metazoa > Chordata > Actinopteri > Cypriniformes > Cyprinidae > Acrossocheilus > Acrossocheilus fasciatus. The sequence continues at coordinate 32,967,042 of CM071941.1, read as the reverse complement.
AAGGTTCCTAGTTTCTGTTTCATGAGTCTGCGAGTCACTCAAAGATTTTTCCCCAGTCATGAAGTCATGGCACTTCTCATCCTGATTGTTCACTTCCATTTCATTCAGGTCTTGACTCTCCTTTTTCAGTGGCATCAGGTCTAATGTGAAAATAAACAAAAACAAGTTAACACCAGTTTATTTGTACAAAGCAACAGACATGAAAAAGATGTAAACCATCAAATCCAACATGTATGCTAGGTCCTATATCCTAACCAACTACAAAACGTTTAACCTGTAATCTTAAAACCAAAAGACAAGGTTATGAAACAGCATGTTAGATATAAAGATTTTCAAGGCATTTTTACTTTTTAATTGAAAGTTTAAAAAGGAAAGGAAGAAGGGGACAGGATTGGGAAAGATCCACGAGGCAAGGCAAGACTCGAACTTAGGATGCCCAAAGCGCAACAGCACTAGGGTTGTGCCGATAGTATTGTGTATCGACGATAGTCAGAGATATCGCCTGTTGCTGATGCCTATGATGATAGCAAGACGATTATTATTATAATCCATCAAAAATAGGGCTAGGCGCTAATCTTTAGCGAAGCAGCACGGACAGCCACTTCTGGGATGCTTCAGAAAAGTGTGCGGTGCGGCTGGTATAAACACAGGCATTGACTTGAGTGGCCGCGATCAGCTCCGGTGGCCGCATCAGACCCGTAACGCACCGCAGACGTGTGCTGTTGCTGCAGTAACAAACACAACTTTAACACGCATCTGATTGACAGTACTTAATTAAGAGTGTGTGGTTTATCTGTTTTTTTTTTTTAATTTGTGGATATTTCCAGCTAGTTTGCTTTGTAGATTCAGTTTAACAACATAGGCTATTACAGCGGTTCCAAATCCCAATCCTCGCGCCCCCCTGCTCTGCATATATAACACACCTGATTCAGATAACCAGCTTGTTAGCTGGTTATCAAGAGAGCTACGTGCATGAACTGTGTTCCGATTGATATGATCCTACACTGTGTTCATTGCTCCCTATTCCCTGAGCAGGGGAAATCTGTTGAAGTTTACTTCACTTCGGAACATTCATTCATGGATTTGCGCTACGTCGCTGCCTGCAGCATCTTCACACACAGACGAGTGGACATCATATACCTCTGTAAATAAATACAATTGAAATTCACATCTCGCACACTTTAATGCACTTTGAAAGGAACATATACAGTTGTTTTGAACTGGAATTATGGTGGAATATCCTGTGACGTCCACTTCGTAGGGCACTTAGAACAAACTAAGTAGGTGGGGTGGTTGACTGGCTTTGGGAAACGCTGGGCCATTAAGTTAAAGTTAAAGACTGCCCGCGGTGACTCAGGACGCTGTTCCAAATCCTGCCACGCCATAGAGGACCACTCACATAGTTTTCCATAAACTTGTTGGCAGAGGCTATTTACACTAATCCCGCCCACCAATGTGTGATTGGGCTAGTCAACACTACAAAAGATGGCTGTTGATTGTCAGCTCCAATGGTCGCAGAGGATACAGCGCGTGTTCTACTCTTTTTTGACGCAATCGACCCGGGTTCGAATCTGCCTTCTGGAAAACTTTTTTCTCCCTTATCAAATATCATATCATATCGGAAAGGCATTTATTTTCAATACAAATTACAGAAATAACTGAAAAGTTGAAAATAAAGTATCGGTTAGGGTTAGGGTTGGTATAGGGAGGGCTTATTGTCCCAATAAAGCAGCATACATTTAATAAATTGAATTAAAACTATAATTTACATTCAATACGTAATTACTGCATACTGTTTTAATGAACTACAATACTGAGGTGCAGATAATTGCAATAAGTATTACAAATAGCAGAAAATCCTGCTATTTCAACATAGTGAAAATAGAATCTATAGCTATTTGCACGTAGTGTAAATAGCATCTTTCATTAAAGGGGTCCTATTATGCTTTTTCACTTTTTGAATTTTAGTCAGTGTGTAGTGTGTATGTTTGGGCATAAAAAGATATACAAAGTTACAAATCTCTAAGCCCACTCCAAAGGGAGATTTAAAAAAATCCCTTTTCAAGAACTACAACGAACGGCTCGTTTGGACTACAGTGTTGATTTCTGGTGTTTGTGATATCACAAAGCAGTCCATTAGAATATCATTAAAATAAATCCTGCCTACGGAAATTCGAATGGTTGGGGGGTGGGGAGAACGCTTAGTTGAGCACTGCACGTTTCAAAATCAAAACCCGGTGTGGGTGTTTTTATATTACTGTATTTCTGAAGGAAACCGACTGTCTTCAGAAAATTTTGATGTCATTTTCATTTCATCTTGCACGTAATGTCTGATAAAGCAGTGTTTGTGAGCGGAGCTCTGCTTTGTGTACAGCGTTACTGGGGAAACCTCGATCTCTACCACTCCAACAGTGCCTCCTGCTGGCAGAGAATGAATTTGCATATATATGCCGCCACAAACAGTGTAAGTCTGTGGGACTATGGTATAAATAAATTCAACTGTATAACAGTTTCACTGCAATTCATGTTATAATGCTAGAATTATCCTATCTAAAACAATTTAGCCAAAATCAAAACAAATAACGTTACCACTTTAATATGTCTTGTAATATCCGTGCGTGCATAGGTTCTGCATGATCCTCGTTCAATATTCTTGGGGTCTGAATTGCTATGGCAATATTGACGAACTTGCTGTTTTGGCAAGGGGTGGGGAAGTACTGAAACACCGTCGAAGCTGTTCACCAATCACAACGCACTAGGACATCTAATCCATCCAATCACAGCACATTTCGTTTTTCGGAAGGCGGGCCTTCATCAAACCCGGAACTAATCGAGCCGTTTGTGCCAGGATGGGGAGAAAGGTATTGTAATAATGTAAATTATATGACAAATAATGGGATTTTCTAACCACCAAGCATGAGAGCATGTTCTCATACAACCCCAAAACAAAATCAAGACTTTGTAAAAGAACATAATAGGACCCCTTTAAGAAAATGTGCTTTTTGCACTTAGTGCAAATAGCCGCTGCCTTCCATAAATCACATTATATTTGCCCCAATTTGGGACTCCCAAATTATTGTTAATGTACATAATGACTTAATGACTTCATCCTAGGCTGGAAGACTGTGTATTTTGCATCTTTCAGGACATCATTTGTCTTTCTATCCATATGCTTTATATAGATAGCTATATATAGAGCTATTAATATACATAGATAATTCCAGAAGTGAACTTTTATGTTAACGGTTTTGGATTGCAGTCTTGAACTAGATGCAATACCTGTGAGTTGGTGCTATGCTTCTCGTCCAGTGTGCCTACCTTACGTTCTTACCCTGCCCATGTATTAAATGCAAAAGCTGGAGGCAGAGTCATGGGATCATCTTGACTGGGTGAAACTGGAGACCGGAAAACCTAAGGTTTATCAAGGTACTGACTCCCTATTACACATCGTATACATTTTAAAATATTGCTAATAACTTAAAAAGCCCTGAATGGTTTAGCTCCTCAGTACTTGAGCGAGCTCTTTAAGAAGAAATCTAATAGTTCTTTACGTCCCCTGCAATCTTAAAACTCTGGCCATTTGATAATACTTAGAAAATCAAAATCAACTGCGCGCAGCAGACCCTTTTCCTATTTAGTGCCCAAATTCTGGAACAATCTACTTAGCGTCGTTTGGGAGGCAGACACACTCTGTCGGTTTAAATCTAGATGAAAGAACCTTCTCTTTAACCCGGTTTACACACATTTCTATAAATCAAATCCGTTAAAGGATTGTTAGGCTGCAATAATTAGGTCAGCCAGAACCAGGAATACTTCCCATAACACAATGTACTTGTTACATCGTAAGAAGAATGGCATCTACGCTAATTAGGGCCCAAGCCCAAAGGGGTGAAGGGCCGTATTGTTTTCCTTAGGATTCTTCTTCTTATTATTATTCCTCTAATTTTTCCTTCAAGGTTTTTGGTGCCCTTAACATGCTCAAAAACTCTCGAAACTTGGCACACACCTTGGAATCTGCAGCCATTAGGGCCAGGCAGAGACTGGTACATAGGCGTGGCATTAAGCCGGACAACTTTCTAATTTTAGCTACGACCAACAGGAAGTCTGCTATTTTGATTTGAATTTTTGCAAAAGTATGGCTGTCAATTATTGCACACTAGTCTTATGAAAATCATTGAATTCACACCAAACTTTGTCAACAAGATTGCAAAACACTGAGGCACATAAATTGTGAACAGATTTTGGATATATTGAACGGTGTTGCCGTGGCGATTTATTAAAGTAACAGTCTTTCATAGGCTTGATGGTTTGGATTAACACTTTAATTGCTGTATCCCTTAAAACCAGACTGCCAGAGGGTTACTGTAAATGCATATGCCCGCTGTGCCCCTTTTTCTTGATGCCACTGGGGTGGCGGTTGCACCAATGGCTTGGGTCCGTCATCGCTGCTTACAGCTATATTATTAGTCTGTTCCTTTCTTATTCCGAGCTCACCGTAGCCACCAGATCCAGTCTGTATCCAGATCAGATGCTGACTTGACGGCCATCGGCACAGACCACGAGAACCCAAAGAGTCATCTGCTCAATTCTGACTTCTTGTACTCTGGAATTAAAACATGTCATGCTGGTTTAATTTTGTTTCCTTGCCACTGTCGCCTCTGGCTTTCTTAGTTGGGGACACCTAATTTCTGGCATTATTGTTGACTTGCTTGCACACTGATTGCACTGATCTATTTGAACTGAGATAAGCTAGACAATGACATCACAGAATCAATGATGAACTGATTTCATCTGGAAAATTGAGTGTTAACCATCATCGACATACTATTTTTCTGTTCAATACTTTAAAGCTGCTTTGACAATCTGTACTCCCATGGTGGCACAGGATGGTCAGACTCACTGTGGGGCTTGGGCTCTGGGCCAGAGGTGGCTATAGGCTCTGGCTCCATTGGGGCATCGGCTCTTGCTCAGTGTTCATGGTGGGCATGAGCTCCCTATCTGCTCTGGGCTCTGGCATCATAACCATGTAGCGGGGGTACACCAGCTTGGCTCTGGAATTGGCTGCGTGACAAGTGCAAGGTGGGGCTTCTTCCGCTTCACCCACGGTAAAAGAAGCTCCATCTACCCACAATGCAAACTTGGTGTACTCTTTCAGTGTCCAGCAGGTATTCCCTTCTGACATCAGGAAGGATTTCACCATTTAGCCCACGCCTGAAGCCCTCTGTGTGGGTGATGTCATCACACCTTGCTCAGTGGCAGATGTTGACAAATTCCTCTATGGCTATGTTCACACTGTGAGCCTTAAGGCTGATTTATACTTCTGTGTGGGACCTACGTCGTAGGCTATGCGTCAGTTTTGATTTACACTTCTGTGTCGTTGTCTATAGAATGCCGAAGCTTCCATAATTAGAAATAAATAAATGTACAAAGAAATGTAAAAAAGCAAATATAAATAAATAAATATATAAATATTAAATTATAATTTTATTTCCTTATGTATTTTTCTTTATTTTATTTTTTCCACATTTATGCATTTATTTACGTATTTATTTCTTTATTTACGTATTTCCACATTTATTTATTTCTACATTTCTTTGTCCGTAGGGTAATGAGGAGGGCGTGTTTTACCTCAGGAATAGCAATCGAGCCAGAGTAGTGGAGTGGTAAGATTTGAGGCCACAGTGACACCTTTTGGTGTCCAAACGAAGTACAAGAAGTGTAGCCTACATGACGCGCCTGTTGATAGTGTGGGATGAATGACTTAAATGGGCAATATGGCCAAAATCTTATATCACGGGTTATTATTTCCACTTCACGTGGGGGGTTGTTTTGGCTGGGAAGCATGCAATCTGTGATCGCGTGCATTTGCTGAAGCTCGTGAAAGCGTGCAATCGCTCTCTTATGCACGCAGTTTTTTTAGGTTTCACTTTCAACGCGTTTCAAAGATTTGGGATAGAGGTATCAGTTACTGTAGAAGATTTCCACTTTTCCATTTTAGTCTAAAACATGTTTAATATTTGCGACCGACATCAGCGATTGTATGCAGCTATGCAGTGAGATGCGTTCACTGTCAATCATCATTCAGCATTCATTTTGTAATTTTGTCTAATATTTTTTATTTTGTTCTTATTGTAAAATATTTTGTTCTCGTTGTGATTTATTCCTTGTTTTTCATTTAATTCGTAAGTTAACACTGCAAATTAAATGGTTTTGTTTTTTTCTGCAGTCGAAGAAAGTATAGCCTAAATTATGTCAGTGATTTCTCACATTTTAAAGATTATCAAGAATTCTTCTTTTTTTCAATCTGCAGTCTAAGAAAGGTTAAGAAAATAGAATTAGCCTATATTTCTAGACTACAGGCTAATTCGATTCTTAACTTTTAACTTAAAATTTGTTATGAAGCATTTTAAATGAACTTCATAACAAATAGGCTACTGAATTTTCATCATAAGAAACATACGAACATAACAAATACCCTAGCTTCAAAATGCTATTCAAAATGAAATTTTATTTTGATACAGCTACCTCTGAAATGCATCCAAAAACAATCAAAGGGCCATTGGGGTGTTTTCAATGTAGACATTGTTTGGCATGTCTTAATCTAAAAAAGTGAATAAATTTGTGAGTTATTCTAGGAATCAAGAATTCGAAATTAGACATTTTATTTCTTGTCGTCCAACCAATGTAATATATTTACTTTCCTGTACTTGTGGTCTTCAATATGGGAGGAAGACCAATCGATAATTAAGATTTTGTATTAAAGAATACAGAAGTGACATAAATAGAGCCGACAGTAAATCACCTGTTGCCTGACATTTCACAGAGTTAAATCATTCAGTTAATGATCTGTCATTTTGTGGAATAGATATGGTACTTCCAAAGCGTCGTCATACTAATTTGGAACGTAAATTACAACAAACTGAAAGTAATTGGATTTTGGGTCTTAACACTATACAACCAAATGGTTTGAATGAAGATTTCAATGCGTCTAGTTTTTTTTATAATGTATTTGTTTATTTTTTTTGTTCACGTTGGTCAATTATATTATGTTGGATTGTATGGAAATTTTGATTGATATTTCTTTGATTTTGTATCTTTCTAGATATCCTCTGGATATATTTGTAAATTGCCAATGAAGTAGGCTAAATGGTCTGTCACTGATTCATTAATTGATTAGATACACGTGTGTTGAGATGTGAAAAATGAATTGGAAAATGAACCGTTTCAATAGTATGTGAACACTGAGGAAGGTCCTGCGTGACCGAAACATATGTTGATTTTAACATGCACTTTTTTACACTTTATAAGAATAAAAGAAGACAGAACATTGTCCTCTCATCTGTGCTGTGAAGTTTTGAATGTTGTCAGCTTCCATGTGCATCACAGGAAAATATGACAAACAGCAACAGCGTTTATTACATTTCTTTCTCAAAAGAAAATCTTTTTCAGTCTCATTTCTTTTTAAATGTTAGGATTTTGAGGAGTGAAGGTGTTTTAATCAGTTATTCATGTCTAGAGAGAAAGTAATTTTTACATGACCCTGAATTAATTGTGAGGATAACAAAGAAAAAATAAGAATAAATTTTAGACAACAAATCTCACACACATTCACACTTTTGCTTTTTGCAAGTGTACTGGTATATGGGAGACAAAAAGGGGTTGGCAAGATGAGAAATTCCAAAATTTTTAAAAACTTGTTTTAAAAGCATGCATCAGGTATTTTAAAATGTACACGGCGTGTTTGTTGATTTCATGTAATAAAAAATGACCGAAACACATGCATCATTTTTTTTTTTTTTTTTTTTTTTTTTTACAAAAGTTAAGACTGAATGTACATAAAAAGGTCAAATGGTGTAACTACCAAAGAATGAGAAATATTAAACATTTTATCCACCTAGATGGTATGTAAGCTTACTCACAAATAAATATTCATTTTAAAATATCAGTTATCTCTAAATGTAAATTTTAATGCTTTTTTGCAATATACTGTATGGCGGGTCATATGCTGAACACACATCTGTTTTCTAAATAGTCTTTGACAAATTATGTAAAAAAAATATTAAAAACCATATTATTATACTGAACTAGATGATTACATTTTATTAAACATTAATTTTCCTGTATATAATTATATTTTTATGAAAAATACTGGTTATGCCAATTGATACAAACCAATTACACCACTTGACCATGTTGCTTCTACAGCCAAAGGCCACTGTTTGTTGAAGAAATTGACACTGAAAATCAAGCATAACTCAACAAGTTCAGCTGAAGTGCTTTTTTTCAATACTAAAAAAAAAAAAACCCCGCCAACTCAAAATGATCAGTGATGAACAGTGAACTCATGTCTTGTATTGTAATTTTAATTTTCTTATTGTAATTTTGTACTGTATTGTGGCATCTATTGGGGAAAAAGGGGCTCTGTTGTATAATATTAATTATAAAATATCAGAAATTTAATTAATTGTATTTTGCAGACTGTTACTTTGGTTAACATTTTTTATCAGTGAATTTATTTTCAGATGTAGACACCCACTTCCTTCAGCCACATTATTAAATCAGTTATGCATATACGCATTACATTATATTATATGATACTATATATTGCTTAAAGGGATAGTTCACCCAAAAATAAAAATTACCCCATGATCACCCCGTTTTGAAAGTTTTAAATATGGATATCGTGCTTACAAAAGCACATTGATTAGCTTCAGGAGGCCTTTATTAAACCCTGGAGCCATCTGGAGTACTTTATGATGATGGTTGCAGTTTATTGGACTTCTATTGGACTACTGAATATCACCCATTCACTGCCATTATAATGCTTGGAAGAGCAAGGATATTTTTTGAATATAATGCTGATTGTATTTGTCTGAAAGAAGAAAGTCATATGCACCTTGGATGGCTTGAAGGTGAGTAAATCAAGTGGTAATTTTCATTCTTGGGTGAACTATCCCTTTAAAATGTTAAGCGAATGGAACAGAAATATGCATTAAAGCTAAACATTTCAAAAACACTAATGCAACATAATTATTTTATCCTAGACTTACAGAGAGTTAATAATGAAGTTATATATTTTTTGAGAAAGTGTTTTTTTTTTATCTAACATTAAACACTTGACAATAGTTTCAAATAGTAGTTTAGTTTATATTACATCTTTAATCAGCATCATAAACTAGTGATATTTGACTAAACTGGCCCCTAACATAAAGGCTTGTAATAGGAGTCAAATGGTGTAACCGGTTACACCGCTTGACATTTCCATTTAAAATCAAATTTGACAGGAATTATCATGGACACCTATGCAAGTACATAGCCTTGGTGGGAATATTTCAAATGATATTTTTAAAGTTAATACTCTTTTTTTATAATAATGTATTCCTGAGGTCACACCATTTGACATGTATACCTAAGAATTTTAGACCATGCAATTTAGACAATACCCTAAAAATGTCAAATTATCTCACATTTTAAAGAGAGTTACTAACCTTGGAATACAGGAGTTAGTATCACCATAGGTCCTTCTCTGTGATATAATTTCCTGTCACATGACCTTCTTGCAAAATATTAACAAAACGGCTCCTTGAATGATGGTTACACCGCCTTGACACTCAAGGAATTTGACTTGACTCCCATAATTCCCCAAATTAATTAGAATATTCAGAACAATGGTGCTCCATTTACTTTTATTTACTATTAAATAGTACTAATTTAAGATTAAGCCAAACTATCTGATCTGGTGTTTTATTGAGAATTTCACCTTTTTTTTTTTTTTTTTTTTTTTTTTTTTAAAAAAGCTCAGTTATTTGGTACAAAGTTTTTACGGTTACACCACATTGACATTTTTTGCAATCATCCCCCAAATATTATCTCAAAATAAATTAAAACCAGAAATTTTAGACTTGGTCCACAAAAAGAGAATGTATGCAATTAATTTGCACATTTATTTTGAAATTTTAAACCTTTTAAATTTAATTAAACCACATGGACACAAATAATTAGCGTCACGTCATTGACTCAGATACTGTTGCAAAACTTGTTTTGTTTTGGCTATTTACTGTTTATCATCGTTTAATGTGTGAGATAAATGACTGATGAAACTGACCCGTTTGTTCCTCAATATCTTCATGTTTGACTTCATTCTTCATGTCTTCATTCTCCTCTTTAATAAACATCATCTCTGTTTGTTTCTCAGTATCTTCATGTTTGACTTCAGTCGTCTCCTCTATAATAAACATCATCTCTGTTTGTTGCCCAATATTTTCTTCAATCATCACCTCTCCACTCTCTTCTATAATAAACATCATCTCTGTTTGTTGCTCAATATTTTCTTCAATTATCACGTTTTCACTCTCTTCTATAATAAACATCATCTCTGTTTGTTGTTGCTCAGGATCTTCTTGTTCAACTCTGAAATCTTCTTCAATCTTCAGGTCTTCACTCTCCTCTTTAATAAACTCCATCTTTATAACAGTGTGCTTCAGCAGGAGTTTCTCTGTGTGTTTAAGATGAGAATAATTAACAGACAGATCTCTGTGCGTCTCAATCAGCTCTAGTTCAGCAGCACACTAGTAAGAGAGTCAGAGTTAATGACCTGATTACACTAAAACACTCAAAACTAGCACTGCAAAATAATAAAAGAATGCAAATTATGCAAAATCTTACCAACTTGAAATCAAGCTTTTTGTTTGTTTGTTTTAAGCTCTATTCGTTTATCATGACCGGTCAGTGAGCAAACAGTGTGTTTGTGATGAACAGAGACTGAAAGGTTTCTGTTCCTCATGTTTACTCACAAAAAACGTTCATTATTGTTGTTAGAAGTGTTGCATTTATTATTAACTCATTTCACAGTTCTCTATTTAATTGTCAGGGAGAGTTATTTTGATATAATGACCTTAAATGATTAAAAACAAACCTTTCTCCAGCAGAAACACGGATGCAGGAGCTGACGCAGCCTTATGACGTCACTTCACCACACCAAAATAAAAGTCCCGTTCACACGCTAAAAATAATAATAGAAATTCACACAGAAAACACATTCAAACAATCAGATAATGGATTCATTTAAAGGATAAATCAAAGGGTAACACTTTAGAATAGGGAACATTTATTCACTATTAACTACGACTTTTCCCTCTATAAATTCCTAATTTGCTGCTTATTAATAGTTAAGGTATTGGGTAAGATGTAGAATAAGGTCATGCAGAATTAATATGTGCGTAATTGCTACTAATACATGGCTAATATTCTAGTAATATGCATGCTAATAAGCAACTATTTAAGAGACCCTAAAATAAAGTGTTATCAATCAAAGCTATAAATACCACTGATATTGTTAAAAAGCTTCTGGTTAATATCTAAAAGTGATCAGAATTATAACACCAACTACTGAGCAATTGTGATATTCTCAATCATGAATAAAGTCAAGTATCTTGAACTTCATATTATAAAGGATTAGAAAGAATTTAAATATTTCAAACACATTCATTTGTAGTTTATTATTTAATTTGTGGTTGTAAAGAGATCTACACTTTAATTTGTTAACTAAAACTCAATCCTTATTATGATGAATAAATATCCATACTTTCTCCATAGATTATAAAGGCAATAAATAAAATCTCATTTCTCTTTGTTTTGTTTAAAGAGGCAGTGACTGTAAAGAATTACACTGATGGGTTTAAAACTATTTATTTTGTCTGAATGAAAAACTTACATAAAAATGGTTAAAATCATTTCCTCTAAATAGTAATGAAATATAGCTCGACAGGTATATCCATACTTGCAAACTCACAAGAGATCAAAAAGGTGACATAGTGCGGAATATAAACTTTGTAGGGGGTCTGGAGGCTTGATCTCTCAGTTGATCTCTCAGAATCACGTCACGTCTCAGCTGATCGTCCAGAGTCTCGTCACGTCCTGTCTGTTGCACCCAGAATCTTCGAGATTAATGAACTCCTCGTCTGTCCTGTCCTGTCCTGTCACGGCTATAGAAGCCGTCTGCGAATCCTCGTCCTGTCCTGTCACAGCTATAGAGTAGAGCCCTGCACGGGCCTAAAATTTAGGCCCTAGCCCGGCCCTGGCCCGGGACGCTCAGGCCCTAGCCCGGCCCGTGTCCGACAGCTCATCAGAATTCTCGGCCCGAGTCCGACCCGAGCCCGTCTTTTTTTCCCCTTCTCCCAAAACAGCTTATCTACTACTGTTTCAGCTATTAAAAGGCAAAGTGATTGTATTTCGTTTCGTTATTTTATTAAGTTAATTTAGAAAAACGTTTGGAGCATTTTTTTTATTCGTTAAATGTAAGTTTTTGTTTTTTAAAGTTACGACCAAGCGGCCAGCGGCAGACAGCGAGTTGATCATAGCCTATGTTTGATCAATTTAGCTTTCTCAAATCATCACGACTTCTCTAAAATTAAATCTATAATTATAAAACAGCTCCACAATGTTAGTTTAAACACTTGACCTAGATAAATGTGCACTGATGCATATCCAGTAGTTTGTGCGGAGAGTGGAAGCTGAACAGGACGCGCAAGAACGATCACTTGCATTGGAAACATTTCAAAATACGCTGTCATTTTTGCTCATAAAGGTAAGAGACAAGAGTAAAAGGCTACGTTGTTCGGAACTGTAAAGTGTCTACTTTTATTTTTGTGCACTCACAATATCAAAAAAACGTGCTTTTATAAAAAAAAAAGAAAAAAAGAAGAAGCAGTTTCGGTTTTGAGCAAGCGGAGCGCTTCTGAAAAACCGAAACACAGCATATAGCCTACTTGCATCACTGACTTGATAAATATAGTATCTATAGAAAGCTTTGAATTACTACTTTAAAACGAAATAATTCGAATCGAAAACAAAAACTCTTTCATTATAAAATCCCTAAAGATGCATTTCTCTCTAAAGGCGCATGCAGTGAGGAGATGGCGAGTCAGGATCATCATCAAATGTATGGCTGATCAAAAATGCAGCTTTTCCCGAAGCATTGGGAACTTTTTGTAACTCCACGCTCCAACTTCTTCCTGATGCTCTGCATGGTCACCTGTATGCTAATGTGTGCGTTGCGTATTGCTTAGGCCATGTATAATATTTATAATATAGTCAGTATTTAATTAGCCATGTGTGCTCTGCGCGTATATGGGCACAATAAAAGGAGAGAAGCTAAATGAGCCCGAGCCCGACCCGAGCCCGATCTGTAAAAAAAAAAAAATGGCCCGAGCCCAGCCCGAATGGGACCCGACGGGCTTGCAGACCTCTACTATAGAGGCCGTCTGCAAATCCTCGTCCTGTCCTGTCACGGCTATAGAGGCCGTCTGCGAATCCTCGTCCTGTCACAGCTATAGAGGCCGTCTGTGAATCCTCGTCCTGTCACAGCTATAGAGGCCGTCTGTGAATCCTCGTCCTGGCCTGTCACGGCTATAGAGGCCGTCTGTGAATCCTCGTCCTGTCCTGTCATGGCTATAGAGGCCGTCTGCGAATCCTCGTCCTGGCCTGTCACGGCTATAGAGGCCGTCTGCGAATCCTCGTCCTGTCACAGCTATAGCGGCCGTCTGTGAATCCTCGTCCTGTCACGGCTATAGAGGCCGTCTGCGAATCCCCGTCCTGTCACGGCTATGGAGGCCATCTGCGAATCCTTGTCCTGTCCTGTCACGGCTATAGAGGCCGTCTGCGAATCCTCGTCCTGTCACGGCTATAGAGGCCGTCTGTGAATCCTCGTCCTGTCCTGACACGGCTATAGAGGCCACCTGCGAATCCTCGTCCTGTCCTGACATGGCTATAAAGGCCGTCTGCGAATCCCCGTCCTGTCACGGCTATGGAGGCCATCTACGAATCCTTGTCCTGTCCTGTCCTGTCACGGCTATAGAGGCCGTCTGCGAATCCTTGTCCTGTCCTGACACGGCTATAGAGGCCGTCTGCGAATCCTTGTCCTGTCCTGACACGGCTATAGAGGCCGTCTGCGAATCCTCGTCCTGTCCTGACACGGCTATAGAGGCCGTCTGCGAATCCCCATCCTGTCACGGCTATAGAGGCCGTCTGTGAATCCTCGTCCTGTCACAGCTATAGAGGCCGTCTGTGAATCCTCGTCCTGGCCTGTCACGGCTATAGAGGCCGTCTGTGAATCCTCGTCCTGTCCTGTCACGGCTATGGAGGCCATCTGCGAATCCTTGTCCTGTCCTGTCACGGCTATAGAGGCCGTCTGCGAATCCTCGTCCTGTCACGGCTATAGAGGCCGTCTGTGAATCCTCGTCCTGTCCTGACACGGCTATAGAGGCCACCTGCGAATCCTCGTCCTGTCCTGACATGGCTATAAAGGCCGTCTGCGAATCCCCGTCCTGTCACGGCTATGGAGGCCATCTACGAATCCTTGTCCTGTCCTGTCCTGTCACGGCTATAGAGGCCGTCTGCGAATCCTTGTCCTGTCCTGACACGGCTATAGAGGCCGTCTGCGAATCCTCGTCCTGTCCTGACACGGCTATAGAGGCCGTCTGCGAATCCCCATCCTGTCACGGCTATAGAGGCCGTCTGCGAATCCTCGTCCTGTCACAGCTATAGAGGCCGTCTGTGAATCCTCGTCCTGTCACAGCTATAGAGGCCGTCTGTGAATCCTCGTCCTGGCCTGTCACGGCTATAGAGGCCGTCTGTGAATCCTCGTCCTGTCCTGTCACGGCTATAGAGGCCGTCTGCGAATCCTCGTCCTGGCCTGTCACGGCTATAGAGGCCGTCTGTGAATCCTCGTCCTGTCCTGTCATGGCTATAGAGGCCGTCTGCGAATCCTCGTCCTGTCCTGTCATGGCTATAGAGGCCATCTGTGAATCCTCGTCCTGTCCTGTCACGGCTATAGAGGCCGTCTGCGAATCCTCGTCCTGTCACAGCTATAGCGGCCGTCTGTGAATCCTCGTCCTGTCACGGCTATAGAGGCCGTCTGCGAATCCCCGTCCTGTCACGGCTATGGAGGCCATCTGCGAATCCTTGTCCTGTCCTGTCACGGCTATAGAGGCCGTCTGCGAATCCTCGTCCTGTCACGGCTATAGAGGCCGTCTGTGAATCCTCGTCCTGTCCTGACACGGCTATAGAGGCCACCTGCGAATCCTCGTCCTGTCCTGACATGGCTATAAAGGCCGTCTGCGAATCCCCGTCCTGTCACGGCTATGGAGGCCATCTACGAATCCTTGTCCTGTCCTGTCCTGTCACGGCTATAGAGGCCGTCTGCGAATCCTTGTCCTGTCCTGACACGGCTATAGAGGCCGTCTGCGAATCCTCGTCCTGTCCTGACACGGCTATAGAGGCCGTCTGCGAATCCCCATCCTGTCACGGCTATAGAGGCCGTCTGCGAATCCCCGTCCTGTCACGGCTATGGAGGCCGTCTGCGAATCCTTGTCCTGTCCTGTCACGGCTATGGAGGCTGTCTGCGAATCCTTGTCCTGTCCTGTCACGGCTATAGAGGCTGTCTGCGAATCCTTGTCCTGTCCTGTCACGGCTATAGAGGCTGTCTGCGAATCCTTGTCCTGTCCTGACACGGCTATTGAGGCTGTCTGTGAATCCTCGTCCTAAACTTGTGCCTAAACTTAGGATCACTTAAAATTGGAGTCAAATTGAATACGGAGCTAGACTAAAATTTAAAATAAATCCTGATAAATTCAGAAGCTCTAGTAAAAGACCGAGTACGCATTAAACCTTTGACCATTCCACTTTTTGGACTGGCGGGTGGATCCTTACAAATTAATCTGATTTTGAACAGTCTGTTCACCCTATACCAGTCAATGTTTAGCTGTCTGCTTATCTGATTTCAGTTAACGAGTCTGTTTTTGAACCATCTTCCTGTCCAGTTTCAATCTATGAACTTGTTATTTACCCCACTAGTTCAGTTACGACCCCAGAAACCTTACCTGAGCTCCCAGTAGGCTCTAGTAGCCTTGTCACAGCCCAAAGACCCGCCTTTGAACTCTAAACCCTGCCTGTCGTGAGCTCAGAAACTACAGATGCACTCCATGTCTGGACCATACCCCTGTCAGTGCTAAAGGAACGGTTTATGAACTGTCTGTTTACGTCAATGAGCCAGATTTTGAACTCTGTCCGGATTCAGTCAATGAATCTAGTTGTGAACTCAACCAGTCTTTGCCAATGATTCCAATGATGAACTTTTTGCTCATTCAGTTGTCACCAGGGAGAACATTTATGAGGTTTTTGTGTTTCCTGCCTTGGTCCTTGAGCAGGGGCGGACTTAGTGATTTGGGGGCCCAAAGCAAATTTCAGGTACGGGGCCCCAACAAAATAACTATAATGCTCTTTTACGCGTAACCCTTATTTTGCTCGCTAGCTCTCTCTCATTATAGTTATAGCTATTATTTATTGTATTACCCCTTCACAACTTAAGTAGCCTAAATAATTAGTCAACTTGATGCTGTTCTAAAGCTACCTTATTTTTTTCGGATAACAAAAGAAGACATTATATTAAAATAAATGCTTGCACTTGTCCATTTAATGAATTGTAAACTTCTTCAATCGTTTTCCAAAAAGGATTCAAATGTCAAAAATTATCCCATGCAACTCGTTCCATATTCCAAGTGTTCTTAAGGCATATAATAGGGTTTGCCGAGAAACAAATCGAAAATGTAATCTATTAAGTGAAAATCTCCAGTCATTGCATTCGTGCATTTATACGAGTTTTTAGTTTATAGTTCATTTGCATTTATTGTCCTCGCTGGCGCGCCTAGGAAAAGCACACAAGAGAGTCATTTTGAAACATCAAGACAAATAAAATTGACTTAAAACACAATAATTTCTATACTGAGGTGAATATAACCATTCTGAGACAGTCTACAGCGTAGAATGTGCGCAAAGACCGCTCTGTCTATAATCACTAAAAGCTGTCACTCAATTCAGTTCATCGCGATCTCACGACGTTCCGTTAATGAGCTCTCTGCACAATGAATCTCTTATTTACATCTTATCTACACGTTGTTATAATGACAGGATTCACAAGCTTGCAGAACTCCGCACCTGACAAAAACTCGCCGTTTTGAGTGGTGAGTGAACATTTGACGTTCTCCATAACACAAATACATACTGCTGCATTTCCCAAATATGTTTAGTGAATATCAGACGGGGCCCCCTGATTCCCCGGGGCCCTAAGCGGTCGCTTACCTCGCCTATTGGTTCTAATTATAAATGAGGTTTTACCTCACGTGAGTTGGACTACCGCCAAATAGTACAAAATGATTACAGAAGTTTTGAGCTGCAACAGTTTACGCTTGAACTGAATAGTCCACTATTGATTGCCTTGTTATATCGCCCACCTAAATACAATCCAGACTTTTTAAACGAGTTTGCAGATTTTTGGGGTGAATTTGTACCAAAGTATAATAAATTGTTAATTCTTGGTGATTTTAATGTACATGTGTGTTGCACAACAGACCCTTTAGCTAAAGAGTTTATTACGTTGATAAATGCCTTTGATCTAGATCATCATATAAATGTTCCTACCCATCAGGGTGGTCATACCCTTGATCTTGTGTTATCATATGGAATTTCTCTTTATGATCTGGAGATAGTGGACAATGGGTTTTCTGATCATAAATGTGTTATGTTTTCTATTCCTATATCATCAAACTTTGTGCAACTCAAAAAGCAGGTCCGTAAATCACGATTAATTAACTCTGCTACTAATATAGTTTTTTCATCAGCTTTCTGTGATACTGTGCAAGCTATGGATGCAAACAAGTGTGAATTAATTGCAGAGGAGCTTTTTTCTGAGTTTAATTCTACATGTGTGAATGTTTTAAACACAGTGGCTCCTGTAAAGACCTTAAAACCTAAACCAAGAGTTGACCCATGGATTGATGACAACATACTGTACGCTCCCTGAGGCAGTTTTGCAGAAGAGCAGAGCGTAGATGGAAGAAAGATAAATTCCAGGTCTCTTTTGACATATTGAGGGATTCATTGTTAAACTACCAAAAGGCTTTGAGAGCAGCAAGATCAAGTTATTTTACGAAACTTATTACTAAAAATGATCATAGACCAAGAACTCTTTTTACTGTTTTTAACGCTGTTATCAATCCATGTGTATATGAGTATTCTGCTGTATCAAAGACTCTGTGTGATTTTCTTACATTTTTTGTGAATAAGATCAGTGACGTTAGATTGGGGATATCTTGTCCCTCTGTTGATCCCTCTATATCTATAGTTTGTAAAGCGGTTTCAGCAATTTGAACCTATTTCTCTCTCCCATTTTCAAGAAATAGTGGGTCAATTAAAGCCATCAGGCTCCTTAATGGATGCCATCCCTCCATTTCTTTTGAAACAAGTTTTCGATGCAGTGGGGCCCTATCTTTTAAACATAATTAATCGATGTCTGGGAACATGCACGGTACCGGAAGTTTTAAAACATGCAATAATTCGGCCGTTCCTAAAGAAACCAAACTTAGACTTAAATGTTTTGGCTTGGTTATCTTTACATTTTCTCAATTTTAATGAGAATAAAACTGAAATCATAGTTTTTGGCTCATCTGCTTCTCCTAGTCAAATGACCCTATGTAATTCAACCATTTCTGTAAAGCCTTGGGTAAAGAACTTTCTGTTTTCTGTTCAATGACGGTTTAAAATTTGATAAGCAGATTTAATAACTTCGAAAAAATAATTCATACATTTTTAACATCAAGGTTAGACTATTGTAATTCACTGTATTACGGGATTAGCCAATCAGCTTTATCCTGGTTACAGATGGTACAAAATGTGACGGCAAGACTTCTGACATGTACTAAAAAACGGGACCATATTACTAAAGTGCTACGCTCTTTACACTGGCTGCCTGTACGATACAGTGTTGATTTTAAAATTCTTTTCTTAGTATTCAAATCTTTAAATGGTTTGGCCCCTCCTTACCTTTCGGATTTAATGTCTGAACAGTTGTGTCTCTCCGGTCGTCTAATCAGAGATTGCTACGTATTCCGAAATCAAAGCTGAAAAGTAGGGGTGATCGTGCTTTCTCAGTATCGGCTCCCAGATTGTGGAATGCACTACCCTCCAGTATTAGATTTGCTCCATCTGTATCTATTTTTAAATCTAGGTTAAAAACGTACTTGTTTGAACTGGCATATGGTCAATGATGAAATGTAGTGCACTGCGTGTTCATTTGTTTTTATGATTTATAATTTGATATTTCTACTGTCTTTTGTATTGGTGTAAAGCACTCTGGTCAACTGCTGTTGTGTTTAGTTGTGCTATAAACTTGACATTGACATTCACAAGCAGGACCAGAAACTCATGTAATTTGTGCACAAAAGTTTTATTAACTAAACACTAAAACATATAACTAATCTAAGCAAACAAACATACAATCACTCATACATGGGCAAAGAGCAGATGAGACTTGATGGATGAAACCATCAGGAAACCAGAGAATGAAGTCAATTAACCACCTGAGTAAAACCATCAGCGCTGTTTATAACAGGGTCTATAGCTTATACTAAACCTCTGTTTGTTTAGTTAAGTGTACGATACTTGCATTGCCTTGGTCGTTGACTGAGTGAGTGATGAATGAATGAATGAATGATGCATTTATATAGCGCTTTATTGTGTATTGCAGTACACCCAAAGCGCTTTACAATCATGTGGGGGGGTCTCTCCTCAACCACCACCAGTGTGCAGCATCCACTTGGATGATGCGATGGCAGCCACAGGACAACGGCGCCAGTGCGCTCACCACACACCAGCTACAGGTGGAGAGGAGAGAGAGATAGAGCCAATCAAGTGGATGGGGATTATTAGGAGGCCATGATTGATAAGGGCCAGTGGAGGGAATCTGGCCAGGACACCGGGGTTACACCCCTACTCTTTTACGAGAAGTGCCATGGGATTTTTAGTGACCACAGAGAGTCAGGACCTCGGTTTTTAACGTCTCATCCGAAAGACAGTGCTTTTTTACAGTATAGTGTCCCCATCACTATACTGGGGCATTAGGACCCACACGGACCACAGGGTGAGCACCCCCTGCTGGCCTCACTAACACCTCTTCCAACAGCAACCTAGTTTTCCCAGAAGGTCTCCCATCCAGGTACTAACCAGGCTCAACCCTACTTAGCTTCAGTGGGCAACCAGTCTTGGGCTGCAGGGTGATATGGCTGTATGAAAGTGATGAAAGTTTTGAAGTCCAAGGTTTTGGACTTGCGATCAGGTTCTGCCGGGTTTGAAGAGTGATGTATTCCAAAGATGTCCTGATTCGATGGTGATTGGGAGTTTCTTCCCAGGTAGGAAGTGAGGAAGAGCTAAGAGAGGCATCTGCTGAGATCCGAGGATCTTTGGTTGAATGGAAAGTCGAGGCCGAAGCCTGGCACACTTAAAGGTTCCAGGAGAGTTCTAGCTCATATCCTCATCTTCTCAGAATATAAAAGAAGCAAAAAACTCTGTGTCAAGGCCAGCCAGGTGTGGTTGCGCAGGCTCTGGGACTTAGTCACTAGAAGACGAGAAGGTGATGAGAGACGAGTGAAGAGACTAAAAGCTAGACGGATTTACTGAAGTGAGGCCTTTTAAGTTATGTGGAGGTCACACCACTCGGGGGTCAAAGAGCCAATGGTGACTTGTACTACAGGAGGGAAAATTTAAGACTCTTTGTCTCCGAACATTGTAATTTGCGTATGTAATTCAACTTGGTGTCAATGCAAAAACTACTAAAGATTCTTAGAACACTAATCTGTTGCATATATACCAACATATATACTCTCTCATTTAGATAATCAGAAGACGAATTCATAGGTACTAAACATGGCATAGATAAGATTACATGAACGAGTGGTTCTATCATAAGCATGCATAAAAAAGTACAGTCAGGTCCATAAATATTGGGACATCGACACAATTCTAACATTTTTGGCTCTACGAACAAGATGTGCTTTAACTGCAGACTGTCAGCTTTAATTTGAGGGTATTTACATCCAAATCAGGTGAACGGTGTAGGAATTACAACAGTTTGCATATGTGCCTCCCACTTGTTAAGGGACCAAAGGTAATGGGACAATTGGCTTCTCAGCTGTTCCATGGCCAGGTGTGTGTTATTCCCTCATTATCCCAATTACAATGAGCAGATAAAAGGTCCAGAGTTCATTTCAAGTGTGCTATTTGCATTTGGAATCTGTTGCTGTCAACTGTCAAGATGAGATCCAAAGTGCTGTCACTATCAGTGAAGCAAGCCATCATTAGGCTTAAAAACAAAACAAACCCATCAGAGAGATGGCAAAAACATTAGGCGTGGCCAAAACAACTGTTTGGAACATTATTAAAAAGAAGGAACGCACCGGTGAGCTCAGCAACACCAAAAGACCCAGAAGACCACGGAAAACAACTGTGGTGGATGACCGAAGAATTCTTTCCCTGGTGAAGAAAACACCCTTCACAACAGTTGGCCAGATCAAGAACACTCTCCAGGAGGTAGGTGTATGTGTGTCAAAGTCAACAATCAAGAGAAGACTTCACCAGAGTGAATACAGAGGGTTCACCACAAGATGTAAACCATTGGTGAGGAAGGCCAGATTAGAGTTTGCCAAACGACATCTAAAAAAGCCTTCACAGTTCTGGAACAACATCCTATGGACAGATCAACTTGTACCAGAGTGATGGGAAGAGAAGAGTATGGAGAAGGAAAGGAACTGCTCATGATCCTAAGCATACCACCTCATCAGTGAAGATGGTGGTGGTAGTGTCATGGCGTGGACATGTATGGCTGCCAGTGGAACTGGTTCTCTTGTATTTATTGATGATGTGACTGCTAACAAAAGCAGCAGGATGAATTCTGAAGTGTGTCGGGCAATATTATCTGCTCATATTCAGCCAAATGCTTCAGAACTCATTGGACGGCACTTCACAGTGCAGATGGACAATGACCCAAAGCATACTGCAAAAGAGTTTTTGAAGGGAAAGAAGTGGACTGTTATGCAATGGCCAAGTCAATCACCTGACCTGAATCCGATTGAGCATGCATTTCACTTCACAAAACTGAAGGGAAAATGCCCCAAGAACAAGCAGGAACTGAAGACGGTTGCAGTAGAGGCCTGGCAGAGCATCACCAGGGATGAAACCCAGCGTCTGGTGATGTCTATGCTTTACAGACTTCAGGCTGAAATTGACTGCAAAGGATTTGCAACCAAGTTTTAAAAAGTGAAAGTTTGATTTATGATTTATTATTCTGTCCCATTACTTTTGGTCCCTTAACAAGTGGGAGGCACATATGCAAACTGTTGTAATTCCTACACCGTTCACCTGATTTGGATGTAAATACCCTCAAATTAAAGCTGACAGTCTGCAGTTAAAGCACATCTTGTTCGTTTCATTTGAAATCCATTGTGGTGGTGTATAGAGCCAAAAATGTTAGAATTGTGTCGATGTCCCAATATTTATGGACCTGACTGTATACAATACAAAAGACCATATACAAGAAGGTAGTAATCATACACAATGACCTGGGGATATGCAAGATAGGAAGGTCATAGGAAACTTTGTATATGAATTAATGAAACAAGTCAATTCCTACAGCAGTATGCATCTGTTTTAGAGAGAATAAGGTAAGGGGGAAGATTCTCTCTACATACTTTTAGGTCGTATAGTTTATCTGATCTGGCTTGCCATGGTAACCAGGGGCCTGTGGTCCTTCACAGACATCCTGGCACTCAGTATGTTTATTGGGTGAGGGGTCTGTGATTATTTGTTAATCTAATGAAAAATGTATTTGTTAAATCTAATGAACAATTGTGTGTTGGATTAGTCCAAATGCTACAATACAGATTGTGTACAAGCAACTTTACAGTATTAAATAGGTAAAATAGTGTGTAATAATGCAAAAGGACAATAGCTGAACCAGCAGTTCAATTTCAGGCTGCAACACAGGTCAGATTGTGCAGAGGACCTCAAAACGAACATTGGTATGCAGTTTTCTCTATTGGTTGCCATCCCCTGGCCTAAATTAAAGGGAAACCATAGCAAAGAAGATGGTCAGGTGAAGAATAAAAAGGTAAAGGATATAAAAAAATATAATAAAAATTTTAAAAAGTAGTCAAAAAGTTAAATCAGATGAAGCTCACTTTCAGCTGTGGTGTGTGAAAGTAACATTGTTTTCTAAAAGATAAACATTTTGTATTGCCTTCTTTTTCTAAACCTCTTGGTCACACTATGGAAATCAGAATTATCTTTACAGAATGAGTTTGCAAATGCCGTTTCAGGCTTGTGTTATTTTTGAAACTCTTTTCACACTGAGTACACTTGTAAGGCTTCTCTCCAGTGTGAACTCTAATGTGAATCCTAAGGTTTCCTTTAATTGTGAAGCTCTTTCCACACTGAGGGCAAGTGAAAGGTTTCTCTCCAGTGTGAATTCTTATGTGCTCCTCCAGCTTTGCTCGTTTTGTGAAACCCTTTTCACAGTGAGGGCATGTGTGAAGCTTCTCTGCAATGTGACGTCGTACACGATTCTTAAGGCGATTCCTTTCAATGAAACATGTATCTCCAGAGTGAATCCTCATGTGCTGCTTAAGGTTTCTTTTATATCGGAAACTCTTTCCACACTCATCACAATCAAAAGGATTCTCTCCCTTGTGAATTGCCATGTGACCCTTAAAAGTTTCGTTTCGTGTGAAGCTCTTCCCACACAGGTCGCAGGAGTAAGGCTTCTCTCCAGTGTGAGTCCTCATGTGGACATTAAGGGTATTTCTCAGTTCAAAACTCTTTCCACACTCAGGGCAGTTGAACGGCTTCTCTCCAGCATGGATTTTTAAGTGGATTTCAAGGCTTTCTTTTTGACTGAAACTTTTTCCACACTGTTGGCAGGTGAAAGGGCGCTCTTTCGTGTGAATTCTCATGTGGGTATTCAGAGTTCCTTTTTGTGCAAAACTCTTCCCACACTGTTGACAGGAGTAAGGCTTCTCTCCAGTGTGAACTCTCAAGTGACATATAAGATCTTTTTTTAGTGCAAAACTCCTCCCACACTCTTGACAGGAGTAAGGCCTCTCTCCAGTGTGAACTCTCATGTGAATGTTAAGACTTCCTTTTGCTGTAAAACTCTTCCCACACTGTTGGCAGGCATGAGGCTTCTCTTTAGTATGTACTCTCTTCTGGCCTTTAAGGTTCCTAGTTTCTGTTTCATGAGTCTGCGAGTCACTCAAAGATTTTTCCCCAGTCATGAAATCATGGCACTTCTCATCCTGATTGTTCTCTTCCATTTCATTCAGGTCTCGACTCTCCTCTTTCAGTGGCATCAGGTCTAACGTGAAAATAAACGAAAACAAGTTAACACTCATTTATTTGTACAAAGCAACAGACATGAAAAAGATGTAAACCATCAAATCCAACATGTATGCTAAGTCCTATATCCTAACCAACTACAAAAGTTTAACCTGTAATCTTAAAACCAAAAGACAAGGTTATGAAACAGCATGTTAGATATAAAGATTTAAGGCATTTTCACTTTTTTATTGAAAGTTTAAAAAGGAAAGGAAGGGACATGGGACAGAAGGAAAGGGGACACGACTGGGAAAGATTCACGAGGCAAGACTCGAACTTAGGATGCCCAAAGCGCAACAGCACTAGGGTTGTGCCGATAGTATCGTGTATCAACGACAGTCAAGAGATATCACCTGCTGCTGATGCCTACGACGATAGCAAGACGATTATTATTATAATCCATCAAAAATAGGGCTAGGCGCTAATCTTTAGCAAAGCAGCGCAGAGAGCCACTTCTGGGATGCTTTAGAAACGTGTGCGGTGCGGCTGGTATAAACTTAGGCATTGACTTGAGTGGCCGTGTCGGAGCCGTAATGGCGCATTCACACCAGACGCAAATGAAGCGTTAAGCGCGAGTGATTTACATGTTAAGTCAATGCAAAGACGCGATAGACATCCTGCTGCCCGAATTGAGTGTTTGACATGCGTAACGCGTGATTTGTGCAAGTTGAAAAATCGGAACTTTGGCGAATATTCGTGCCGCGTTAGCCAATCAGTAGCTTGCTCTAGTAGTGATGTGATTAGGCCTAGGGAGAAGCCATCGGAGGTGGAGCAGCAGCTCCTAGAAGCACTCCGGACCTGTAGCTCCAGCACTGCCTCCACGCTCAGAGGATGAGCTCTTCCTCTTGAGCCTGGTCTCTTCCCTGCAGAGGTTAGGGAAGATCGCTTGACTGAGAGTGAAACTCTGAAGCGCTCAGTCAGAGTGCCTGGCAAGTTAAAACATATCTGTGCTAAATTTATATACTTAGCCTCCAACTCACACACTGGCGAGTGAAATCGGAGAATTTATTAGCCAGTGGCTAATATTAGACATCATTTAGTCGCTCAATGTGAAATTTAGTCGCATATGCGAGTGATTTACTTGCATTGTAGAGGGTTGTCCATGGCCTTGGTGGGAATATTTCAAATGTAATTTTTAAAGTTAACTCATTTTCATAATAATGATGAATTATCAATGTATTCCTGAGGTCACACCATTTCACATGCATACCTAAGAATACCTAACCGTACCCTAAAAATGTCAAATTATCTCACATTTTAAAGAGAGTTACTAACCTTGGAATACAGGAGTTAGTATCACCATAGGTCCTTCTCTGTGATATAATTTCCTGTCACATGACCTTCTTGCAAAATATTAACAAAACGGCTCCTTGAATGATGGTTACACCGCCTTGACACTCAAGGAATTTGACTTGACTCCCATAATTCCCCAAATTAATTAGAATATTCAGAACAATGGTGCTGCATTTACTTTTATTTACTATTAAATAGTACTAATGTAAGATTAAGCCAAACTACAGGTGCTGGTCATATAATTAGAATATCATCAAAAAGTTGATTTATTTCACTAATTCCATTCAAAAAGTGAAACTTGTATATTATATTCGTTCATTACACACAGACTGATATATTTCAAATGTTTATTTCTTTTAATTTTGATGATTATAACTGAAAACTAAGGAAAATTCCAAATTCAGTATCTCAGAAAATTAGAATATTACTTAAGACCAATACAAAGAAAGGATTTTTAGAAATCTTGGCCAACTGAAAAGTATGAACATGAAAAGTATGAGCATGTACAGCACTCAATACTTAGTTGGGGCTCCTTTTGCCTGAATTACTGCAGCAATGCGGCGTGGCATGGAGTCGATCAGTCTGTGGCACTGCTCAGGTGTTATGAGAGCCCAGGTTGCTCTGATAGTGGCCTTCAGCTCTTCTGCATTGTTGGGTCTGGCATATCGCATCTTCCTCTTCACAATACCCCATAGATTTTCTATGGGGTTAAGGTCAGGCGAGTTTGCTGGCCAATTAAGAACAGGGATACCATGGTCCTTAAACCAGATACTGGCAGGGGCGCGGGAAGTGGGGGTGCTGAGGGTGCTGCAGCACCCCCTGTTTTTTTCTGTGGGCAACTGTTTAATTGTTGGGAATATTAAAAAATAACAAATAAAAAAAAATCGGAGTATCTATTTAAGTGCAAATAGCCATGTTGTTGGCAGAGGCTATTTAACTAACTCCACCAACAAACGTATGATTGGGATAGTCAAATTTGCAAAAGACTGTCCTCAATTACCCGATTCAGTGGTGCAGCTGATAAAGCGCGTGCTACCATTCTTTTGACACGATCGACCGGGGTTCGAATCTGCCTTTTGGCGAACTTTTTTTCTCCCTTTTAAATTTCAAATCACAGCAGAAAAGCATTTATTTTTTAATAAAAATTAAGGAAATAATCAAAAAGTTGAACATAAAGTATCGGGTAGGGATAGGGTGAGGTTTTGTCCCAATAAGGTGGCATCCATTTAATAATTTGAAATAAAATTAAAAAATTACACTCAATAAGTTATTGCATACTATTTTATAATGTATTACAATGCAGAGGTGCAGATAAGTGCCACTATTTGCAATAAGTAATGTTTTTCTCTAATAATGTTTT
The DNA here is from genome assembly GCA_036784905.1 of Acrossocheilus fasciatus. Taxonomy (NCBI): domain Eukaryota; kingdom Metazoa; phylum Chordata; class Actinopteri; order Cypriniformes; family Cyprinidae; genus Acrossocheilus; species Acrossocheilus fasciatus. Next base: position 32,940,134 of record CM071941.1, on the reverse strand, counting down.
TCGCCACAATTAATCATACCCTTTTATTCAATATTTGCAATAATTAGCAGAATCCTGCTATTTTAACATAGAATAAATATAATCTAAAGCTATTTGCACTGTGTAAATAGCATATCACTAAAGAATACTGCTATTTTCACTTAGTGTAAATAGCCTCTATCGCAACAACCCCCCCAACCTAAAACATCTTCCCGCGCCCCTGGATACTGGTTGCTTTGGCACTGTGTGCAGGTGCTAAGTCCCGTTGGAAAATGAAATCTGCATCTCCATAAAGTTGGTCAGCAGCAGGAAGAATGAAGTGCTCTAAAACTTCCTGGTAGATGGCTGCGTTGACCTTGGACCTCAGAAAACACAGTGGACCAACACCAGCAGATGACATGGCAGCCCAAACCATCACTGACTGTGGGAACTTTACACTGGACCTCAAGCAACGTGGATTGTGTGCCTCTCCTCTCTTCCTCCAGACTCTGGGACCCTGATTTCCAAAGGAAATGTAAAATTTTCTTTCATCAGAGAACATAACTTTGGACCACTCAGCAGCAGTCCAGTCCTTTTTGTCTTTAGCCCAGGCGAGACGCTTCTGACACTGTCTGTTGTTCAAGAGTGGCTTGACACAAAGAATGCAACAGCTGAAACCCATGTCTTGCATACGTCTGTGCGTAGTGGTTCTTGAAGCACTGACTCCAGCTGCAGTCCACTCTTTGTGAATCTCCCCCACATTTTTGAATGGGTTTTGTTTCACAATCCTCTCCAGGGTGTGGTTATCCCTATTGCTTGTACACTTTTTTCTACCACATCTTTTCCTTCCCTTCGCCTCTCTATTAATGTGCTTGGACACAGAGCTCTGTGAACACCCAGCCTCTTTTGCAATGACCTTTTGTGTCTTGCCCTCCTTGTGCAATGTGTCAATGGTCGTCTTTTGGACAACTGTCAAGTCAGCAGTCTTACACAATCATGGGGATTGTCTCTCAGTCTAGTTCTTGCCTACAGAACTAGACTGAGAGACCTTTTAAAGGCCTTTGCAGGTGTTTTCAGTTAATTAGCTGATTAGAGTGTGGCACCAGGTGTCTTCAATATTGAACCTTTTCACAATATTCTAATTTTCTGAGATACTGAATTTGGGATTTTCCTTAGTTGTCAGGTATAATCATCAAAATTAAAAGAAATAAACATTTGAAATATATCAGTCTGTGTGTAATGAATGAATATAATATACAAGTTTCACTTTTTGAATGGAATTAGTGAAATAAATCAACTTTTTGATGATATTCTAATTATATGACCAGCACCTGTATCTGATATGGTGTTTTATTGAGAATTTCACCTTTTTTTTTTTTTTTTTTTTTAAAAGATCAATTATTTGGTACAACGTTTTTACGGTTACACCGCATTCACATTTTTTGCAATTATCCCCAAAATATTCCCTCAAAATGAATTAAAACCAGAAATTTTAAACTTGGTCCACAAAGAAAGAAAATGTATGCAATTAATTTGCACATTTATTTTGAAATTTTAACCGTTTTAAATTTAATTAAACCATATGGACACAAAAAATTAGTGTCACGTCATTGACTCAGATACTGTTGCAAAACTAAGTGATAGAAATTAATGGTTTTCATTGTTTTTAATTCAGAAGTAGATACTGGGCTTAATGTTACACAAAATACTTGTTTTGTTTTGGCTATTTACTGTTTATCATCATTTAATGTATGAGATAATGAGATTCATTATACAGAATGACTGATGAAACTGACCTGTTCGTTCCTCAGTATCTTCATGTTTGACTTCATTCTTCAGGTCTTCACTCTCCTCTTTAATAAACATCATCTCTGTTTGTTTCTCAGTATCTTCATGTTTGACTTCATTCTCCTCTTTAATAAACATCATCTTTGTTTGTTGTTCCTCAGTATCTTCATGTTTGACTTCAGTCGTCTCCTCTATAATAAACATCATCTCTGTTTGTTGCTCAGTATTTTCTTCAATCATCACCTCTCCACTCTCTTCTATAATAAACATCATCTCTGTTTGTTGCTCAATATTTTCTTCAATTATCACGTTTTCTCTCTCCTCTATAATAAACATCATCTCTGTTTCTTGTTGCTCAGTATCTTCTTGTTCAACTCTGAAATCTTCTTCAATCTTCAGGTCTTCTCTCTTCTCTTTAATAAATGCCATCTTTATAACAGTGAGCTTCAGCAGGAGTTTCTCTGTGTGTTTAAGATGAGAATAATTAACAGACAGATCTCTGTGTTTATGGAAGCAGAATAATGACAGTAGTTTTTGAAACATAAAGCATGCGGAATTCCACAAATCGAAAAAAGATGCATTGCAATTAACAGTGCTTGCATTTTAATGCCTTGTATTTCCAGGACTTGCACTTTTAGGTCCTGAAATTTAACACAATTGTTTATTTAAGCTGTGAATATTTCAATTAAAAATATTTCACACACATTTTCATAATTAAAAATTCAACAATTCATATTCACCTTCCAGAATTCACTTCCAAAATATTAAATCTGTTTAATAATATGATGTATAATATTCGACAAATTTCAGTCATTTTATTTCACTTTCCAAATTCGCTGCCACAAATTCAGTGGTTAAAATTCGGCAGAAAATTCAGCGTTGCACATCCGGGAACCGCAGGAATAGCAGTAGAGCACCGATGCATGATCTCCTGCTGATGTCAGCCGCTCACCAGCAGGTGGCCATATGTGGATCAAGCCATTCATTTACAAAAACTGATTTTCAGAAATGTAGCAAGTGCTAAGTAGAAGTTTTGATTATCGGGGGCAGTATAAACATGTGGAAACGCTGATTGTGTGTATGTTTAATTCAACATCTTCGCTGTTTCCCGTAGCCTACATGTAAGCAGCTTTCTCTACCACAAAGGAGATTATAATGCTCTTTTACCCAACGCTGAAGTACAGAACTAACATTACATCTGAGGAAGACATATTGCTTTCGGTTGTAACTTTGTATCATGGCTTGTGTGACACTGTGCTGTAATACTGGGGTTCCCCTCATACGTCACACTCCAGGATTCCCCGACGAGCGACTCAGTGAACTAATACAGTGATATAAGACCTCAGATCTCAGAATATACTTTACTGATGATTATGCAAACTATATGGACAGTTAAGCAGATGTAGAATATGAACGAACGCGCAAGGTTTCACGCTGTTTCCCTCAGAAATCGGTTAAAGAAAACACATTACCTGGCTGAGTAGTGCACTAACACAATGACAGCTATTAGACTTGTTTGAGATGCGATCGCCTTAAATGTAGGCGGCTGCAGTGAGGGGAGGAGTGAAATAAGCGCAGTAAAGACGGACAGTTCTGACCTCTCGAAGTAGAACAGATACTAACGAGATCAAAGGCAGACATCGCGTTATTCTCACTCATGTGCTGTTCTGCTAATAAATGTGATATTATTTCAGTTCTGTTGCTTTTATATAAATATAAATATGATGAACAAGACACTCAAAGTGCTTGCTATTTAATACAAAAGGCATATTTATCATCCATTTCTACTTTAATATAAACATGTATTTTAGATTTTTATAGAAATATGACAACAATGACATATCTCACACAGAGATGGCACAGTCATAGTGTTTGGGAATATTCAAGCATAATTTAAATACACAATCACATGAAATCAGATTGGCATCAGGAAATCAGGCATGCATCTCGCGGTGATCGGTTCTGAGCAGATTTTGCTCATCTCCAACAAGCCTATTAAAAGACCAAACTCAGATCTTACTGATGATGCAAACAGATGAGGATATGAACACAAGTTAAGGAACGTGCACGTTAAACATTTCCCATAAAGAACACACTTAACATGGTTTGTTGCCTCAGTGATAATAAATGATTAAATTCAGCATCTAATTAATAAAATATATTACTGTATATTATGTAAATTTAAGCAGATGAGCCCAGAATATGAGCCCACAACCAACAAGTTTCACCAAAGCATTTTTTCTCCCATAGAAAACCAAGCACTATAGTTTTAGGTTTGATATTCACCTAGGCTGCTTTAGGGACTGTCTGCAAATTTACCTCACAGTACATAACGAAGTAATAATTTATTAAATTACTTAAATTTAATTATTAAATTCCAATAATTTATTCAAATAATGTTTACAGTAAATGAATAATTTACTCAAACTGACTAAATATACTGCCAATAACTCGCCTTAGACAATAATTTCCCTAAGTATGTACACTAGAGGTCATCCGATTCATCGGGTTTGCTGATTAATCGGCACTGATAGTTTATTTCCGTAACTATCGGTTATCGGCAAAAATCCATGCCGATAGTTTTCTGGTTTGCAACCGTTGCTGGAGTGGCTGAGAAGGGTCCGCTGGCATTATACAGTACGAGAGCGGCCTCTAGAGGCGGAAATCACTGACAGCACGTGTTGTTTATTTTGACACGTGACACTGCGCGCTGCACAGAGCGGGAAACTCCAGACTCGCATTTAAATACAGCCAACAGAAAAGCCTGCCGCGGAACAGAGCGTCATTCACAGTTTTCTGTTAAATAACATTATATTTGTCCCAAATAGGGTTGTAACGATATACCAGTATGACGTCTATCGCGGTTTGAACGTGCACGGTTATCATACCGTAAACAATTGCATATCTACGGTTTAAAAAAAAAAAAAAATCTCACCCGCGCATATACAATTTATTTCTGCTGCTTCACTCTGCATTCACGTGGCAGCTTACACGCACTTGCAGCGGAGGAAATGGCAGAGACAGAGATTATATCTAATCTCCATCCCCCACCGAAAAAAGTTTAAATCTGCAGTATGGGAATACTTCGGATATAAAAAAAAAAAATTAACACGGGGTTGTCCTTGAGGACGGATCCAATTGGCAAAAAATGTGGACACAAAGTGGCTGCAAAAGTAGGCAATACATCCAACATTTTCACTCATAATACTCATCAACGAGGTTGTCACGTAAAACGCGCAATCTGATGGATGGATAAATCAAAAGATATTAGTGGCGCCGTTTTATCTACTAAATACTGAAGTATGCATGCATGACACTAATGGTGTTTTCAGCATCTACATAAACATGAACATCAGCAGAGCTGCTCTGAGAGAAAACCTAAATAAACATTTCCCAGTTTTATTTGAGACAAACCATTGTCAAAAAATATACTCAAACTCAAAGGTCCGCTACAACCCGTCAAAATAAAAGTTCAATTTAAATTGAAGTCATAACAGAAATATATTAGCATTGTACAATGTACTTAAAATTTATAACAACAACAATAATATTATTCTTTATAATAATGAATTTATTTAAACATTATTTTTAAGGAATATCATGTTTGTCCATGTTTTAACTTAGTATACCTCTGTTGTGCAGCACTTTGACAAAAATAAAAGTTGTTAAATTTTAATCTGATAACATTTTAAAACATTAATTAAAATGTTAAAGTGTGATATACATAAGGCTTATAGCTTTATTTTTAAATTTAAAAAAAAAAAATCACAAGGGAGACTTACTTTCATTAAAATGGTTTCAGGTTTGTTGCAATAAAGGATTTGTTCACTCAAATAACTTATTCTTATTCTTTTAAGAGTCATTGTTAATGATAAGAATTATTGTGTAATATATACCGTGATATTTTCTGAGACGATTATCATACCGTGAAAATCTCATACCGTTACAACCCTAGTCCCAAATCGTTGTGAATGTACATAATGACTTCACTCTAGGCTACAAATCATGTATTATGCATTTTTCAGCAACATGTTTGTCTTTCTGTGGCTCTAATAAAGTCCAAATTGTTCATTCTTGAAGCAAACTTATGTCCGTTTGGTGATTAAATAAATTGTTTTAGACCGCCACTTGATTTGAACGCAAAGCGTCTGGTGTGTGTGTGTGTGTGTGTGTGTGTGTGATACCTCTGAGTTCTCCTAGATGCAGCGCTACGCTTTTGCCCGGTGTGTGACTAACTTTTTTTTTTATTATTAGATAATTATCAAGTGTTAAAAAATAGAAGCATATAAAGTGTGAGTACACATACAATATCCATATGTATGTAATTTTAATGCTATGGCCTTGTGCAGATATTTAAAGATGGCCATCTTTAAGCATGATTGTTGAAATTAAATGGTAAGACTTAACAATAAGAGTAGCATTAATGAAAACTGTAGAAGTATTGTTCCTTGTTAGTGTGTTCATTTCAACATTCACAATTAGCAACTAATAGGCTACATTTTTTAAATTTTAAAGTTTCTTCTTTTAACATTAGCAAACTATGAAATAACTTTAATGATCAATATAGTAAATAATATTTTTATCATTTACAGTGTATGGTCCAATACTATTACTGCTTTTTTTTTTTTTTTTTTTTTAAATAGTACAGCACTAGCTTTCTTTCAGTATCCATTTTGAAAACTATCGGTTGATTAATCAGTATCGGCCAGTGCGGTCCAACCTAGCTATCGGTATCGGTAAAATCCACTATCGGTCGAACTCTAATGTACACTACACAAATATTTTTAAGAAAAAAAAATTACAGTAATTCACCAAAATGTTACTAGTGACCAGACTGACTTACTACAGTTGAAATTTTGCCAACATCTTTCTCACTGTACATACAATATAATTATTCTTAAGAAATTACTGTAATTCACAAAGTTTTTTTTATTTATTTAATTTTTTCAAATAAATGAAGACAAAAACGTTCATTTTCTGGTTGTCATACTCATTAAGTTACAATTTTCATCTGCTCAAGCAGAACGTTAATGTTATCTTGTGCTTTAGCAAGGTATCTCTGGCTAAAACTAGCTAACGGTAAACCCTCCTTCGAGTTACCCACCGTATTTATTTTTAAATGTTTTATAAATCCCTCCATTGAATATTTAATTCCCATTTGGTGGCCTTTTGTGTCCAAAATTGTGCAAAAACATGGTGGCACATGGTTTTCACACTGTAGCTGTCATCGTAAGAAGTGAGCAACTCCGTTTGTTTGTCTGAGGGAGCAACAGTAACTAAGGGGGGCGGGGCTTACCGATAGCTCAGTTGTGAATTGTACATACAGTAGATACTGGCAAAATTTCACAACTTACTACAACCTGTGGAACATGAAAAACCCTTTTGGTGAATTACTGTAGTTTAAAAAAAAAAAAATTTGTGCACTGTACATACCGTAAGGGAGATATTGGCAAAATCTAACCCGTTGTAAGTCAGTTTTGTATCTAGCAATGTACAACCGTTGGAACATGAAAAAAAAACCTTTCCAGGGATCTTTTATAAGTAAATGATTGTGTACTGCACATATACATAAAGGGAGGTATTGTCAAAATCTCATCTGTAGTAAATCACTATGAGCAATACAAGCTTTACAATTTAACAGTGTGTTATTTTAAATGTTAAAAGTAATTTTAATTTAAATAGATTGGACGTTTCAACCCAGTCGGTGGAATTGTCAGACGGCCCCTTGGGTGTGATGGCGCTTCAATGCTTTCTCCGGTTTACATTTGCAGTAACAATACACCTAGGCGGTTTTGAACTCATTTTTTATGTCGATATAAAGTGGTTGCTTACTGTTAAAACTAATCGTGGTATTGATATCTTTGTAGGTGTGTCGACTCAATGGATCAGTGGTAAGGGAAAGCAATGAAAATGCAGCGCGTTGTGTTCATCTGACCTCATTTGCATGCCTGTATATAGTTCGTATAATCATCAATAAAGTGTATTCTGAGATCTGAGGTCTTATATCACTGTATTAGTTCACTGAGGCGCTCGTCGGGGAATCCTGGAGTGTGACGTATGAGGAGAAGTTATAGAAACTAAACAACCGAAAGCAATATATGTCTTCCTCAGATGTAATGTTAGTTCTGTACTTCAGCGTTGGGTAAAAGAGCATTATAATCTCCTTTGTGGTAGAGAAAGCTGCTTACATGTAGGCTACGGGAAACAGTGAAGATGTTGAACTAAACATACACACAATCAGCGTTTCCACATGTTTATACTGCCCCCGATAATCAAAACTTCTACTTAGCACTTGCTACATTTCTGCAAATCAGTTTTTGTAAATGAATGACTTGATCCACATATGGCCACCTAAACGGATTGAACACTTTGGAAGTGAATTCTGGAAGGTGAATATGAATTGTTGAATTTTTAATTATGAAAATGTGTGTGAAATATTTTTAATTGAAATATTCACAGCTTAAATAAACAATTGTGTTAAATTTCAGGACCTAAAAGTGCAAGTCCTGGAAATACAAGGCATTAAAATGCAAACACTGTTAATTGCAATGCATCTTTTTTTTTTCATTTGTGGAATTCAACATGCTTTATGTTTCAAAAACTACTGTCATTATTCTGCTTCCATATGTGTGTGTCTCAATCAGCTCTAGTTCAGCAGCACACTAGTAAGAGAGTCAGAGTTAATGACCTGATTACACTAAAACACTCAAAACTAGCACTGCAAAATAATAGAAGAATGCAAATTATGCAAAATCTTACCAACTTGAAATCAATTTTTTTGTATTAAGCTCTATTTGTTTATCATGACCGGTCAGTGAGCAAACAGTGTGTTTGTGATGAACAGAGACTGAAAGGTTTCTGTTCCTCATGTTTACTCACAAAAACCGTTCATTATTGTTGTTAGAAGTGTTACATTCATTATTAACTCATTTCACAGTTCTCTATTTAATTGTCAGGGAGAGTTATTTTGATATAATGACCTTAAATGATTAAAAACAAACCTTTCTCCAGCAGAAACACGGATGCAGGAGCTGACGCAGCCTTATGACGTCACTTCACCACACCAAAATAAAAGTCCCGTTCACACGCTAAAAATAATAATAGAAATTCACATACAGAAAACACATTCAAACAATCAGATAATGGATTCATTTGAAGGATAAATCAAAGGGTAACACTTTTTCCACAATAAATTCCTAATTTGCTGCTCATTAATAGTTAACAAGGTAGTTTAGGTATTGGGTAGGATTAGGGATGTAGAATAAGGTCATGCAGAATTAATATGTGCGTAATTGCTACTAATAAATGGCTAATATTCTAGTAATATGCATGCTAATAAGCAACTATTTAAGAGACCCTAAAATAAAGTGTTATCAATCAAAGCTATAAATACCACTGATATTGTTAAAAAGCTTCTGGTTAATATCTAAAAGTGATCAGAATTATAACACCAACTACTGAGCAATTGTGATATTCATGAATAAAGTCAAGTATCTTGAATTTCATATTATAAAGGATTAGAAAGAACTGTTAAATATTTCAAACGCATTAATGTGTAGTTTATTATTTAATTTGTGGTTGTAAAGAGATCTACACTTTAATTTGTTAAAGGGGTCATGTGATGCTATTTTAAAGATCATTATTTTGTGTGTTTGGTGTAACAGAATATGTTGACGTGCTTTAATGTTCAAAATCACATTATTGTTCAAATACTGTACATTATTGTAGGTCCTCTATGCCCCGCCTCTCTCAAAGGCATTGTTTTCTACAAAGCCCCTCCTTCCGACAAGCACAGTCTGCTCTGATTGGCCAGCTGACACAGTGCATTGTGATTGGCCGAACACCACAAGCACGCTGCATGATGCTCGTATGTATTTGCAGAACACAAGTCACGGTTAATATATAAATTCAGTTAAATCATCAAACATTTGTATGACTTGACAGTGACTTGCTTGACCCAAGCTACGACTTGGCTTGCTTGATTCTCACAAAAATAGCTAAACTTTAGTGTGATTAATGTTATTTTATAATAATTTAGTGTATTTGAAAATAATAGTGTACAATAGAATGTATTGAAATTTCACTTAAAATTGAATATAATTTATTGTCGTAATAAACCGAAATTCAGTGACTCAGAAGGTAAAAGTCCACACTTAAACTTGAATTGAAAAATAAACTGCATCGGCATTAGAGGTTTTTTTTTAAGTGTAAATGAATGGCAGGTAATATGCAGCTCGTTGTGTGTTTTGAAAACAGAGAAAATTGCAGGATAGTAAAACATGGATTCACACAAGCTCACATCACACACTTGCTGTGCTTCTGTGAACGGACAAAACAGAATAAAATATATACATAAAAATACATTTAAAAGCCTACACACTAACAGATTCACAAAACATAAGAAAAAAAAGTGCATTGTTTCAGTTAATTGTGACACATTTACATTTATTCATTTGGTAGATGCTTTTATCCAAAGCGACTTACAGTCAAGTGATTTACCATAAGATGGCAATAAACACGAGAAGTGCCGTTATACAAGGAGAAAGCCTAGTCAACGTCACCTAATTGCTGATGACGTCATTAATGAGCAAACAATCCTGAACCTGGAGCTGAGACTCGAACACAGCGCTGCCCATATTACTCCTATAACAGCTAATTTTTATCAGTTCTTTTATCTTTGGGCTGTTATATTTCTCACAGATTTCTGCTCGTTCTAAATCAGATACAGATACAGCTGTTTGGAAGTGGAGCGTAAATGTGGGCTTCAAAGATTTCTTGTCCTGTTGCGCCCTCTACAGGACCAGCGACTAGTCGACATCTAGAATTGTTCAATAAAGTTATTTTTGTTTTCTTTGTGCACAAAATTAATTCTCGTAGCTTCCTAAAATTACGGTTGAACCCCTGCTGTCACATGGACTATTTTACCGATGTCCTTGCTATGCTTCTGGACCTGGGAACATTACAGTTGTGTTGCTGTCTGTGGACGGTCAGAGAGCTCTCTGATTTCATCAAAAACATCTTAATTTGTGTTCCGAAGATGAACGAAGGTCTCACAGGGTTTGGAACGACCTGAGGGCGAGTAATTAATGACTAGATTTTCATTTTTGGGTGAACTATCCCTTTAAGATTTGAATGAAACTAAATTGTACACTCCCTGTGGACTACACGAAAATTCAGATATTCAGAAAATATATTTTCTTTATTTATCTTTTCTTAACAAAATAATTTCAAACAGGTTTGTAAGACAGTATTTAAAATTGCATGAAAATGTTATTGACAAATCAACGACTTGAGAAAATAAATGAAGACCCAATTGAGATCATTTACAGAGGAATTCAAGAATAGCATGAAACAGGAACTCATTCAGTTCAAACAAGAAATATCTGGAAAAAGTGTCAATGAATACTAAGATCTGTAATATATTATCATCTACTAGTGATTGTGTTGTTCCTTTTCGTCTCTCTCAGTGAAAGCTCATTGGAACACTTTACCAGAAGACATAAGGATATGCACATCAATTGACCTTTTTAAGTTAAAACTAAAATCTTATTTAAAATCAACTCAACTCTGTAAACATTGACATGGTTGTGGTTTAACTAGACATTATTTTTACTGTTTTATTCCGGCTGTGACTGGATGTGTATGTAGTTTTATGTTTTTATGTTTGTGATTACCTGCCAAATGACCGCAGATCAAAACTAACCATTGACTAAATTCGGTACAATAAATTAAATATAAACATTTATGTTAAAATTGTACATGGTCCCTTTTCAAATAAACTTTAATAATAATAGCGAAATTCAAAAACAAGGTAGGCTTACCGAGGCAGAAAAACGCATTGAACAGCTGGAGATATGGTGTATTGAGACAAACGCTGCTCAGATGAAAACACTCTGAAAGAACCGAGAAACTGACCAACAATGAACTGAGATCATGCAGAAACAATATTTGAATCTACAGAATACAGAAGTTCAGTCGCTCCTCAAGATTGGACTAGGACTTGACATTGATCTCCAAATCCAACGTGCACATATAACCTTTCTTCCAAAGCCGAATCCAAATTTGCCTCCACAATCAATCATTGTTCATTTCTAGAGCCCGACCGATATATAGTTTTGTCGATTTTATCGGCCGATATGAGCCTGTTGCAGATATATTGGTATCAGTGAATGTGCTGCCGAAATGAAACTTTTTTACAGAACATAAAACGCAGATAAAATGCTTGTATATGGTGTAATTACATAGCTTGTCCAGCAGAGCGTGCTCCATTGTTTGCTACTGGCGACCTGGATGAAACACTTTAAAGCTTAAGTGTGTGGAATACCATTGAAACTTTGAATGGCCATAGCTCTGTAACAGTGTGGCGGATCCGCATCAAATTTGGAGGAACCCTTCAACTTTCTTTTCCAAAAACAGCAGATGGCGCTGTCGGTCAATTTACGCTAGTCTCCCGAGACCCCAAACACCTCTTTACCTTTTCAGACCTATACGAGTGGGGAACAGATGAGTTTCTGTCTTACTATCTCTATAATTAACCAATTAGATGTTTTCACAAAGCGACCCTACTACAGCGTCAGTGAAATCAGAATCAGGATCAAAATTAGCCTTATTCGCCAGGTGTGCGCAAACACACGAGGAACTTGTTGTGGTACATAATACATAATACTTGAGAAAGAGGCAATAATTAAAGATGGAGAATGAATTACAGAATGAATTACAGAACACAGGTAATGATCCATGTGTTAGCTATTTACGCTGGAGATGGCATGGGGGAAAAAACTGTTTTTATGCCTAGATGTTCTAGTGCACAGAGATCTGTAGCGTCTGGCTGAAGGGAGAAGTGCAAACAGGTTGTGTCCGGGGTGAGAGGGGTCTTTGATGATGTTACCTGCCTGTTTCTTCACTCTGGAGTTGTACAAGTCCTGAAGGCTGGGCAGGTGCACACCAATTATCTTTTCTGCTGTCCTAACAGTCCGTTGAAGTCTTCTTAAATCTGAAAATCTGAAATTCACAACAAGTGCTGTAAAACTGTTAACATGATTGATTAGTGAAAAAATCAGGAGTGACATGGCTAAACATTTAACTAGGCAGTCTTTCCCTATAAAGACTGATCCATTCTCCAAACCTCTTATCCTCTGTTGGATCGCAGGATATTGAATATACATATATATATATATATATATATATATATATATATATATATATATATATATATATATATATATATACATATTGATACAATTGTTCAACATTCAAAACAATGCAGGGGTATAATAATATATCGTGTCACAATATATTGTAATACTAAAATGCAAATGTATTATGGATAGCGACAATATTGTATTGTGTACCAATAATGAAACATTAATAAAAACATCCAAAGAGATATTGAGAGATGGTCAAGTCTACCAGTGGAATTTAGTTCAAGAATAGAGGTTGTGAAAATGAATATTGCTCCAAGATTACTGTATGTTTTCCAGGCTTTGCCTGTAATGACTCCTAAGATTCAGTTCAGGGCTTGGGACAGGACGATTTTAAGATTTGTCTGGGAAAGGGAAAAAACTCAAATAAAATATACAACATGGCAGCTTGCAAAAGACAAAGGAGGACTAGCCTCGCCAAATCTACTGGAATATTTTTACACAGTGCCTTTTAGGTGACAAAGAAAAATACTTGGCCCAAAAAAATAACCTAGATCAAATAACATTTACCACACTTGAGGTGTGGTTTAGATTAGTCGAGCAGTATAGCCTGCAAAATCAGATTATATTGTTGAGATAGGCGGCTTTAGATCATAATTTGATCATGATGCAGGTTTCAGGAGATGGGTGAATAAAGGTTTAACTGCACAAGCACGTTTCCACATCAAAGACAGTTCTGACAAATATGAGCGTTGGCGTGGATTTAAGCATACGCACACACTCTACGATCAAATCTGTGCATACGCACGCTTTATAAACGAGGTTCCTGGAGTATATTTGGGCCTTAACCGTTATAAAAGGTGAAAATATGAACTAATGTTCTAAAATGAAACCGTGCTTTAAGACTCGAGGGTGTAAACTTTTCAGATGATAATAAGTACACATTAATCTATTTAAATAAATGTTTGAAACTGTTTTGGATATGGATAATGATATTGCTATTTACCTGTTTCAAAGTTATGTTCCTTGCTTGTTTTAAGTTAATGCCACATATGCTTCACTACACTACCGAAAGACCCACAATGGCACATGTATTCCTATGTGGACCAAAGTTATTCATATATTTTCTTGCTTACCTTGTATAGGGTACCCGTAACTTTAACCCAAACCCATATAATGCAGAATACATGGGACACAAGCTACACATGGACCAAAATGAAAAATTGGTCATGTTTGGAGTGACTCGCGTAATCGCTGTGGAGGGATACAGCAAGAAAATTGTTGCAAATGCAATTCTGTCTGCAAAAAACAATCTAGCCATCTATGATGCTGTGTACAGGTCAGTATTGCATATCAAGTTTAAAATAAAATATTTTAATTGTCATAGAAAAAATTATATCATATATGTTTAAGTAGACCTGCAGTAACACATTATGAAATGTAGGATCAGCTTCATGTGGATCATGGCAGAGTTTACCTCAAGAGAGGCTGTCAGGATATAGACATGACCAGCAGAGAGCGCCGTACCTACAAACTCACTCAACAGGGGTAAAGTTATTAGACTGCAAGCCATCAACCTATGCATACACCAGTCATGAAGAGTAATATATTATATGTTCCTATATGTTCTGCTACTTGATACTCCACCGCAGTATGAGTAATGACAAACTAACAGAAAATGTAACTGCTCTTGAAAACTGGCCACCGTGACATTTTAGAACTTCCAGGACATTTATCAGAAGATACTTCTTACGGTGTGCGTCAGCAGATGTCGCTGTTTAAATGTCAAAAGTATTTTTATTGTTGTTAGCATAACTGTTGCAAATAAACTTACATTTTATATTTTAAAAAGCTTTTAAAATAGGCTATATAATATATAAAAAATAATATATATAAAACTTTTTAAAATGCATATTTTTTTCAGGAAATCTGCTGACGCACACTGTGCTGCGTTGTCAATGCACATTAATTAATTAATTAAGTACTCAAGTCTGTTATGTACTGTAAATGTGCCAGATTTAGCCATATAGGCTAACTTTCATCTCTAGTCCCTGGCAGTTTTATGATAAAAACCAAAGTCCACAAGTACATAAAGAACAAATATTCCAGCAAACATAGTCACAAACATAAAAGACAAAAAAACAACAACCAAAGACTACTTCAAATTAATTGAGAAAAGAATCAATAAATTAATCATCAGTGAAATCAATCATTAGTTGCTTTAACAGTAACACTTTAGAATAAGGTTCATTAGTTAACAGTAGTTAACAACATTAGTTAACGTGAACTAAGAATGAACATTACTTCTACAGCATTTATTCATCTTCGTTAATGCTATTTTCAGCATTTACTAATGCATTTTTAAAATCACAAGCTGTGTTTGTTAACATTAGTTAATGCGCTGTGAACTAACATGAACTAACAATGATTGATTGTATTTTTATTAACTAATGTTAACAAAGATTTTATTAACTAATATTAACAAAGATAAAAATTATTGTCTTTTTTTCAGAAAAAACAAGTCAAAATTAAATGAGTTTTTGTTTGAAACAAGCAAAATAATCTGCCAATGGGGTAAGAAAAATAATCTTGTTTTCTGTTTGATATAAGATTATTTTTCTTACCCCATTGGCAGATTATTTTGCTTGTTCTAAGATAAATCTTACTTAATTTTGACTTGTTTTTCTGAAAACAAGACAATTATTTTTACTTGTCTAGAAAATCCTTCTTGATTTAAGAATTTCTAGATATTTTGGCTGGAAACAAGACAAAAAATCTAAGAATAGCATTTTTTGCAGTGTACAGTCCTAATGGTTTCCATACTCGGCTCATTCCAGGCTCGGGCTTCATCTGTGCATGCAGTGCCACTCAGTTTGTTCACAGCTGCTAGAAAAGCGTAGGGTATGGCACCTGAGCACACCTCTCCTAAACCTGCCATACAGCTGCCGTGGCCAAACACCTGACCCTCCTGCTCCACAGAAACCCAGGCCGTCAGTGGAGCCGCATTTAGGAAAACACTGGAAAACAACTTTTGATTAGATTTATGCCATAATGTATTATGTTAACCTAAAAAAATACTCCTGACTACAATGACCCTGAAAGTAACTGTCACAGTTCATAAATCCTATGTTTCCTTCTCGTCTCGTGATCGTTGGTTGTGTGTGTGTGTGTGTGTGTGTGTGTGTGTGTGTGTGTGTGTGTGTGGGCGTGCCCACTCATCAGCGCTGATTACGATCCAGCTGCAGCTCATCAGGCCACCTATATGTACTCACCATGTTCTCATCTCCTTTGTCAGATCGTTGTTTGTGAGTCCCGGTTGTGTTTGATCTCGTCTTCGCTCCAGTCTATGCCGTCTCTGTTCCTGTTCTGTGGATGTTATCTGGATTCGTCACGTCACATCAGCACTTCTCTTCACAGACTCATCTGACCATCAAAGTCCCTGTGCCACTACACTGTATCTATTTTTGGACTGTATTATCATCATTTTCACCCTACCAATAAACTTAGTTACTTGCAGACTGTTTCCGAGTTTCTGTCATGACACTAACGACCCATGGATAGCTATTGTGTTAATTCATTGTTAATTAGTACTCACCATTGCTTTTGATAATTCTTCACCTCCCAAATGGCTACATTTCTGACCCATTCAAATCAAAAGTCTATATATGAAGAGTTCATTAGCAAAAACAGATAACTCCGTTTTTAACGATTTTCAAAAATCATGTTTTTCATTGTGCATTCCAATTAATATCTCAGTCAAACTGCAGTTGGGTTATTTGATTAGGTAAAAAAAAACTGCCAACACAATAAAAACATGGAGTTATCTGTTTTTGCAAATAAACTCTTCATATATATATATATGTATGTGTGTGTGTGTGTGTGTGTGTTTTATAACTTTTGTACACTTTCATCCTGGTGGTAGTGTAAGGTCACAGACACCCCCAAAAAACATATAACTGGATGGATCAAAAAAAAAAAAAGTAATCAAACAAAAGTGCTCCGTTAATATACTTTTCAGGTTTCCACAGTGTTCACTTTAACTCACCCCTAACATTTTTTATCATTTTCACAAAAGCTGAAAAAGCTCTGCTTTTAAACATAAAATTGTTTTATTCTAGCTTCATCCTGTCACGAATCCTGTCCCTGCACTTCCGTTCATTCACCACCAGAGGTCACTCGCTGAATTCCCGGTCAGCCTTATTCAATTTAAGAACATTAGCTTATTTAAAGAGTATTTCTCTGGCAGCTGGTGTCAAATCTTGCTTGAATCGCAGCTCATTAGACTTCAAATACTCACTGTTTTTGGCCACCTTCCAGAGCACATCTCTCTGAACGTGAAGTGAACTGAATAATCGCAGGCCTGGCTTGCTGGTCATCACTGTTCACTTCAGCTGTGCTTGTGTTGAATGACGGTATAACACACACCTCCATGGCTCTGGTCTGGATATCTTCTGTTCTCCAGCAGCCCATAAAGCTGCAAACCTCACCTTCTTCCATAACGCTCCGCATCAGACAGCCTCTCTTCTAGATTTGCTATCTTTTGTTCACAAAACTAGTATATTTGTCTGAGAACATATATTTCAACGTGAAAACCTCCTAATTCATTGTATGTGTAGTCCACTTACTCCCTCAGATTTTCCAGGAGAACTGCATTCTCACACACCCTGGATTTGATTCTGTCAGACCATCAGAGAGAACTCCTTTTCTCCTTTTTCTTGTTATTTTCTGGTCTACTTGTTCCACCTTTCTTACTCTAATCTTGATTTGCATCTTTAGCATAACAGAATGTTGGTTATTCTTGACTTCTACCGTATAAAAAACACACTTCTCAAATGATCTGCTTTTATGTTCCACAGAAAAAAGGTCATACAGGTTTGGAGTGATATTAGTTTGAATAAATGATGACATTTTGAGTTAGCTGTCCTTTTAACAACAGTAACATATGTAAAAAAATAAAATAAAATTGAATTAAAATTTATTACAACTATTAAAAAGTTAATAGAAATGTATCTAGAATAGATATGGAGAAAATTCCTGGAATATTTTCCTCAAAAACCCAAATTTCTTTTTGACTGAAGAAAGAAAGATATGAAATTTTCATTCTGGGAGTGAACTAATCATTTAACTGTAGTACGCCTATTAGTAAGATCAAAACAATACTCCTCATTATGGTATATAGTGTAAACACAAGAAACTATGAAAAAAGCTATTTGTATTCTGCAATATTTAATGTACATAATATAAAAGCAACATTTGAATAAATATCTTTCTGCCAAAACACTATATTTCTACAGTGTTAGTAGCTGCAAGGAAATGACTTTACAGACAGTTATAATAGTTTAGAAATGGGATAGAAGTTAACATGTGGACAGTGTAGAATTCAAGCTGTTCAAAAGGAATTGGGAAATCCTATAAGCATGCAGAGATGTTTGCATATATGTTCTTTAAATACACTAGCGTATGTAAAGTAGACATATATTGTTCACATAGAGCATCATATAATATTTCAGTAACATTTTACGTAAAGCCTTTATATACAGTATAATGCATTATAAAGGGTTATTAAAGGGTGTAATGCATTACATTTTGTTGTAAAGAATTATAACTGAATTTAAAATGCATAGTGTAACAATGAACTGATAAGTGTTATAGTGTATTAACTGTGGTTACAATTATTCATGAGATTGTACAATGCATTATAAGCTGCATTACAAAGCATAATTAATGCATTAAAACTAATTTTATAATGCATTATACACAAAAAGGCTCTAAGAAAAGTGTTGCCAATATTTCTAATATGTACGAAATTTACTATGATTATTTCATATATGGTATAAACATAACTTCATATATCCTGGGGATGTAAATATGCATCTATTGTACGACAGCAGCACTCATGATATAGGAACATACATGTCATAGATTAAATTTCTGTATGGGTGTGTATGTGTGTGTTGACGTCTGACTGTCTGACTGTCATTCTTCACATTCTCACGTCTCTGCCTGAAAACTGTTGATTGCTCTGAGAGAGAAATGTAAGAGAAATTTCAGAGCTGCTGTACAACACCACAGTTCAGAGGAAGAAAAAGACACATGTACAAATACTGAGGTGAGTGTTGTGTTATTATGATGGTCATTGGTCACTTTGAGCTTCTCAGACTTTAATGCTGTGCGTAAGCATGTTAATGATTTTATTTGAACCTCTTTCATGTCGTGGTGAAACAGATGATCAGGTGTGTCTTTGTAAATGAATCACAGAAAGCTGCTCAATCTGATACTGTTGTCATGTGGTATGAAATCTCAACTATTTAATGCATCTGCAGACTGTTTCGATCTAATACTGTCTATAACAGACTCATTCAATGCAACATTTCGAATTCATTAACACTCTTTTACTCAAATTCAACAATTCTCAAATATAGAAATCTCCCATTACAGAAACAAAGTGTCCAGAAATACATTTAATTTATTTAATGAAATGTGAGATTGCAAAAGTAAGGCTTCATGAGTTCACACATAATCAGTGCTTCATGCATGTGCTGAAAACATCTGAAGTTTAGAGATTTTTAATCTGAAGTGAAGTAATCTTGAAATGTGATGTAAAGCTGTAAATACAATTTCAGCACAGAGTCAAACCGGTTTCATTTGTTTTCCTTAAATCATCCTGGTTTAACTGGTTCTGAAGATTAACATTTTTCTGCAGTGGTTTCAAAACCACCAAATAATAATTATTACAGCAAACCCTTTTTCTTTCTAATGCTGTTAAACTGCAGTACATCAGTGAGTGTACACTGTAGTACAGCTACATTTGAGTGAACTTATCAAAGTATACTTGAGTGTGACTGAGCACAGATGGACAAGTTCGATACATGCAGAGTACTCTTCTGTCTAAACAACATATACTTTGTGTCTGCGCTGTTGTACACGGACAGTCTGCACAGGCACAAAAATTGGGCTACACGCAGGCCGTGCGTGGACATCATCGGACACTTCTGATGACAAAATGATAATCTGATTAGGGTTGGAGCTAAACTCTGCAGAAAAGAGAATCTCGAGGTCCAATGATTTTAACACGTTTATGTAATGTAAAGCCAAATTACAATTGATATTAGAAATGTGTCAGGGTAAATGAGGTCAAGTCACCCCTGTATGCCAACAACATGGGAGTACTGCAAGGTTCTGTATTTGGTCCACTGTCATTTACAATGTACATAAATAACCTACTAAATTGCTGTCCAGGAGCCAGCTGTCAGATGTATGCTGATATGCTGATGACACTGTTTTCCATATGTCAAGCCGTCGGCAAGCGTCTGTCGGTTGTGTTTGTTTGGTGTGTTCCACTTGTCGGTTATCATCAGGCTCACGTCGGCGGTAGTTTGCATGTTGAATCAGTGTCGGGGCAGTTTTGGTCGTCAGCAAGAGAACTCTGATTAGATGTTTAGTTTAGCTAACGAGTCAGTGCTCGAGAATTAAAGCAAAAGTGATGAAAACGAGCACGCAAATGAAGGTGGCACACATAGAGGGCTGTTCTAATGTTAAGTGATCTTACCCAAGCTTTCCAATATGTGAAAATGTTCATAACAACATGAGCCGCTTAAAATGAAGAAAGTTATCAATATAACTGATATTCAAAATGGTAAGAAAGCATTGCTTAGTTTACGTTTTGTATATCTGCGTATATCTTGTATATCCCTGTTTCGGTTTCTCCTTTTAAATGACGAATGTATACTGTTGATAGCTGCTGCTATAGACAGCTAGTTCCTCTCACGCAGGCGCAGAATGCACATGTTAGTTTGCAGTCAGCTGTAGTCTGTGCAGTGTTTTCAAGTGCAGATTTTGGTCCAGAAGATGCTGATGCAAGGCGACAACACCATCAGCTTTTGTTGCTGCTAGTTCTTTGAAGACAGCTTGGTGTGTCCTGGCCTTAGAACACATAGCTTGGCAGATGAGCACCTGACACAGGCATTACAGAATATTTCAAAATGGCTTGAGTTGTCTCATTTAACTCTTAATGTTAAGGTTTCCATGTGCTTCTCGATACGAAATAGGCCATCAAGGGATGTGTTTGAGGTGCAGATCAAGAATGAAGTTACTGAAGCAATGAATGGTGTCAAATATCTTGACATCATTCTGGATAAGAATTTAAAATTTTATAGTCAGGACAAGTACATCTGCACGAAGGTCAAACCAAACCTAAATTGTTTTAGGTTTGGGAGAAGCGATCAGTCAGTGGAGAAGGTGGTAGCGCATATGTGGCTGATTAACATTTACCGTAATTTCCGGACTATTGAGCGCACCTGAATATAAGCCGCACCCACTGAATTTGAAAAAAAATATTATTTTGAACATAAATAAGCCGCACATGTCTATAAGCCGCAGGTGCCTACAGGTACATTGAAACAAATTAACTTTACACAGGCTTTAACGAAACACGGCTTGTAACAAAAAAAAAAAAAAAAATAGCAGTAAACCGTAGCCTACGTTGCAACATGATCTCACAGGATTCCGTGTAATGTTCACGGACTTAATTAACCTCCGAATCTGTGGTGGCATCACGGAATCGCCGAAAATTCAGTGATGGGCTCACAAGTGATACCAATGTAAGTCAGTGACAGGCATCAGCCGTGCTCCACGCACGGATCCACTGGTTCAACATTTTAAATAGGAAACCCTTAGCATCAATATGCCAACGCCATAA
Source organism: Acrossocheilus fasciatus (assembly GCA_036784905.1). NCBI lineage: Eukaryota > Metazoa > Chordata > Actinopteri > Cypriniformes > Cyprinidae > Acrossocheilus > Acrossocheilus fasciatus. The sequence goes on along the minus strand of CM071941.1, from coordinate 32,918,549 downwards.
TTTATGGTCATCATTATTGTTCAGAACTGGGTAGGTTTAGGGTAGGGGCTGTCAGGTACTCCAGTGAAAGTATAACTGCATCGCAGTCACTCTTTTTACGTGGTCCGATGCAGCGCTGGTGTTGAACCAGTGAATCCGTGCATGGACCACGGCTGATGCCTTCTGTGAGCCCATCACGGAATTTTCGGCGATTCCGTGATGCCACCACAGATTCGGGGTTAATTAAGTCCGTGAACATTACACGGTCACTATCTTCCTCCTCCTGTGCTTTAGTTGTCTTTATGCACTAAGTCAATTCCTCGCGCTGCTGTTTCCAACGTCTTATCATCGACTCATTAAGACCAAGCTCCCGTGCAGCAGCTCTATTTCCTTTTCCAACAGCCAGATCAATCGCCTTCAACTTGAAAGCTGCATCATATGCATTTCTCCGTGTCTTTGCCATGATGAGGGTGACAAAATGACTACTGTAATCAGAATGATGGGAAATTTGAGCGCACTCGATTTAATATAAACCGTAAACAAAAAAGTTGTTTGACCTTAACCCGTTCGGCAATTTCATTGGTCTGATGAAAGCTTCATGCCGCCAAAAAAACTGAGCGCGTCACAGAATGTTTTTTGTTTTTTTTAAATTTGAAAGCGGGAAAAATCCATATATTAGCCGCGTCATTGTTTAAGCCGCAAGGTTCAAAGCGTGGGAAAAAAGTTGCGGCTTATAGTCCGGAAATTACGGTAGTTTCCATTTCTATTGTTTAGATTTTTACTTGCTGCTAGAAAGGATTTTTTAAATTTACTATCTATTTACACTTTTCTTCTTTGGCTTGAATTGTTATTTTGATTGCACTTATTTGTAATAACAGCCAGCGGCTTAGAAGAAGCTTTTGGTATTTCAATTGCTCGCTTCCTGCACTTAAGTGCGAACTGTCCCGCATTAGTTTCTGTTTGAGCCATTTCACCTGCTATAGGCTTTTGGGTGTGTTAATTGGGAAGGAGTGCACAGCTGTTTTCACTCTAGTGTTGATTAGATGTGTATTTATTTGATATCTGTACGCTGACGTTTGTGTTCAGCCTCCTCATGTAAAGACCTACGAATGTAACAACCTGTGACTTTTACCTGCGTGACTTTAACCGAGCAACGAAACTGGCATTTTTCTTTTCTTTTGATTTTTTACTTATTTTACTTTTTGTTCAATAATCTTGGTCTGAGAACGATGGAATTCTAGTTCCCCATTTAAAGGAGACATATTATGCCCCTTTTTACAATATGTAATTTAAGTCTCAGGAGTCCCCAGAACGTGTCTGTGAAGATTCAGCTCAAAATACCCCACAGATCATTTTGAAAATGCCTATTTTGAGTGGAAGCAGAAACACGCTGTTTTTCGTGTTTGTGTCTTTAAATGCAAATGAGCTGCTGCTCCCCGCCCCTTTTTCCAGAATAGAGCTGTGCCATTAGCTCGTACCTGCTAAAAAGTTGTGTATAGGTTTATATTGTTTTACTTCATTGCTGTATGCCTGTATTTATGTAGCACCGTGGTCCTGTGAGGCACAACATTTCGTTCCACTGTATGCCCCCCACATGTAGCAGAATGACAATAAAGCTCAACTTGACTTGATTTGAAAATGTCTGTTTTGGTTCAGATTATCATGTTTATCGAGCTGAAATCATGCATTTTAAACCATATTAGTTTAAACTTCTGATATACGATTTTCTGAGTGCATGCACACAGACAGAAAGCGTCTGAAAGCATGCAAGTACTAAACTAAGTTCTCGTTCACACACAAGTTTACTTTAAAAACACACGTGTTACAAAAACAGTCGGTTATGTCTGTGAAGGTAAACAGCTGGGAAATAAATTGCATGTTTATTTTTAGATCTGTGTGGCAGCAGCAATAGACAGTAAATAAATCAAGAAATCCTCTGCTCTGTTGTCTCCTCTGAGGCTGGGACTCTAAATGGTGTTCAGTGCTCGTCTGTGCAGACAAAGACAGAACAGTTAGCATGTTTTGCTCAAACTTTTGCCATGACATTAGAACAGGTAACGTTACGCCGTTGTCACTTGTGAAATCAAAATGACGTCGCCGTGGGTGGAAATTTACAGATTAAGGGGTGGTAAAATTATAATGAGATCTCTTTGCAACGTCACTAGGGGAGCAATATAAGACACGCTCATTTTTTCAGAGGCTTGCAGAAAAAGGCTTACTAAAACAAAGTTACTGGGTTAATCTTTTTCACGTTTCATGATATTTCACCATTAATTCCAGTTCAGTAAGAAGTATGGTTTTGTCTATCTTTGTTTTTCCAGGAAAACTGACTCTGCAGAAAGGGCTGTAGGGACTCACTGAGACATGGCAGCCTCCTAGAGAATGTGTGGATGTGTGCCTCAGTGCACATAGCTTCGACCTTCATTCCCTAAACTTCCCGACAGTCAGAACGCCCCATTGTGCAGGTACAAGTTCAGCTGAAGTGTGACACCTTATATTTCAGTGCTGTCTGTCTCTGTTTGTCTGTCTTTTGATCTGATTTAACTCTATTGAGATTTTTAAATAGCGAAAATTCATCTTTGACAGTCTAAAAATACACGTCTATGAAAAAATTCTATGCATCCACACCTGCGTACATGCATGTAATCAATAAAAACACATGAGTTAAGAATTAGGTTTAAATTTAGGTTACGGAGCCGAGGAGACATGAAGCGTACGGATCCATGTGCAAGCTTTTATTTAGAAACATAGTCAAACACAGGCAAGACACAGAGTAATCCTAGGACAAGCATGGGTCAATGATCAGCGAACAATATCCAACAGGGTGAGGCAGAGAGATAATCCAGGTACAAGAGCAGTAGTCCAAGCGAGGTGCAAACAGAGTCTGAAACGGCAAGGCAAAGGGTTAATCCAGGAAACACAGGCAGGAATCAAAACACGAGAAAACAGGCAAGGCAAGACTATGACAACTAAGTGAGCTCCGTAGAGTAGCTATCGCTAGGAGAGTGATAAATGCTACACAATACTCGGCGATCTGTAAGTCCATCGCTTAAGTAAGCTGTGTGATCAGTGTAATCAGCTGTTTGTGTGTGTGTGTGTGTGTGTGTGTGTGTGTGTGTGTGTGTGTGTGTGTGTGTGTGTGTGTGTGTCGTCAGTGCAATGGATGATGGGTATTGTAGTCCGTGGGTGACGTGCAACAGTAGTGTAGTGCAAGAGTCAATTTGATGGAAGGGCGACCTCTGGTGGCTATTGGGTGGAAGGCCACAGACCGGATTCGTGACAGGAACAAACAATCTTATTTAAAATGTTCCTTTTAGCCCTGGGCATATGCAGCAATGGAGGGGATGAGTCTGATCTGAACATATGAAAACATTTACAAAAAAGAATTCCTTTTCCATTAATAAAGGTTTCTGGTTGGTGATCTTGTTTGCTTTATTAATTACTTCATATGTTAAAATGCTCTAAATCATTAGAATATGTTAGTTTCCTGAGTGGACCCAAGCGTTTTCAGTGTTTTTGTCGTTTTACCTGGAATTTCAGATATGTTGCATGTGGGACTTGCTACTGTTATGTCTAGAGTCCCTGAAAAACTGGTTTTATTAGTTCTTCCCACAGTCCTTTATTAAAATACAGAAACAAAAGGAGTTTCATAACTTCTGTTTGAGATGCAGTCCAGTGGAGGAACAAGAAACGTACATTGGTATTATTTGTGTTTAGTAAATACTACTCAATAAAATGCTTACATATTTTACATGATATGATTCTACACATACAGTATCAGACAGCATTAGGACATTGTGTACATCTGTAGTTCTTTTGGCTACTAACAAATTCAAAGCAATTATGTTATCTTTTAAAGTATAGCTTATTAGCACACAACTTTCTGATGCTTCAAATGTCTCTCAATTCAGATGCAATTCAGATTCTCTTCATAAATACACACACTCATTTTTGGATAATGTGTACTTTTAAAAATATATTTAAAGAGGTCTGCATTTTTTTTAAAATATATAATTGTGTTTCCTGAGGTGCACTTATAATCTTAGTATGGTACTTCCATGAAAGAACCCACCCTGATTTTAGCCTCTGATTTGAACACTGTAGGAAGTGCTGTGAGCTGCTGTGAGACTCAATGGAAATGTCCACTGCTATGATTGGCTAACATCTTTGCATAGGAAAGGAGTGTTAGATGTGGAACTCTCTCGAAAAAAACTTTTAACTGCATTTTTACTATAACAGCTGTCAAGATGAACTAATGGTGAAAAGTGTTGATTATAGCATTATATTTAGATTTTGTTGCATCAAAGGTTGCAGTGCCACACTGTAGCTGAACAAAGTGAGCATATGAGCAATGATCTTATTACAATGCAATTTCTGCAATATTTCTCACAGATACTTTCATCATAACTAACACAATTTACACACAATGGGCCTCATTCATGAAACACGAGCAGAACTAATTTTTGTGGAAATCATATTCTGACATAAACTTTCGAATTCACGAAAATGTTCGCATTTTCAAAATGTTAGTTGGCATGAAAGAAATGTACACCTGCTCCCTACCAGGTGTAAATGGTGTGTAAAATGTTCCGTGTTCTTTTTGGCAAACTGATGACACTGAATTCGATGAACTTCCATCGTAATACTTTACAAGTTCGTTTGCTTGTTTTTTTTGTTTTTTTTTTTGTAGCTGAGAGTTGATAAACTGTTTAGCTATGGGTAAAATGCAGCGCTTGTCACTGTCACTATTTAACCAGCCGTCCAATTAATGGAAGAGGGGCGGGACAAATACCACACCAACCAATCATCGTACTTGTACAACAACTTAACAACAATAGAGAAGTTAATATTACTGGTTACTGCATTTTTATATTCAGTAATATTCTTCAAAATGAGATACTAGTAATACGTTACTGTCATGAATATTCCTAATCATAGCAACCAAAGCGTCTCAGCTGGAAAAACACTGTGCCACCAAACAAAGCATTCTCAAGCGCCACCAGCTGGTCGTTTTAAGAAGAGCACTTGACATTTTTCAGGTGACTAAAACGCTTTGGTGGACACACTTTACTGAATATTTATTGTTAGGCATATGGCCTATTAGTCTTTTTTTGCATTTTTGCAATATACTGGAGCCAAACCGGAGAAATTAGACCAGAATATTCCACCGCGTTCCTGGACATGCAATTTGCGTAGCTGTAATTCATAGACGGGGATTATGCTAATTGTGTAGGAGCGTGCACGAGCGCTCTATTTACGAATGATTGGAATTCATTAACATACACGTTTAACTAGCAAATTGGAAGTTTACGAAGCGTTTGTGAATCCGGAGGAGAGTTTTCGGTAAGGTCCGTTTTACGCACAATTTATTTAGAATTTACTCCTATATTTACTAATGTTTCATGAATGAGGCCCAATGCATATTAAAGCTGCAAGCAGCGATGACAGGGCCCTCGCACCTGTGCCGCCACCACCCTGTGAATTTAGGAAAACAGAGCACGGTGGATAGTACATGTGTGTACTGAATTTCGTAATGGCTCTTGGGTTCCTTTGTCTGTGAGTTAGCTCAGTGGAGAACATGCCACATTTAAAACACCAGGGACCCAGGTTCCAGTCCCATCTAAGGTGACCTCATTACAGCTACCCTGGGAAACGTTCCTCTTATTGCTTTATTTTAATGTAATACATGTCAAGAAATGCATAATTTATTCCAAGTGTGCTGTCTCTTTTTTTTTCTGGGGCATGAGTGATGCCCCGTTTGTGAATGAATTGCTCTTTTGAGACGATTGTGTTCAAAGGCTTGGTCGAACAATTTACCAAAACAGTCTGAATTGGCTTGCAAATCAGTTTGAATTATTTGTTCACTTACCTGAATGCACTGAATCATCTAAAGTGGTTTCTCATTTGGAGTCCTAAAATGCACTTACAGTTATTTTAATCCAAACTAATTTTTTGAGCACATGTTAAGAGTGAAACTGCTTCAGATTTGTTTTGTCCTGCAGCTGTGAACTGGTGAAGGAGATGGTGTCTGTTAAAGATATACTCGTGGACTCACTGAAGGAACTGGAAGAAGCTGATCTGAAGGAGTTTCAGTGGAAGTTAAAGAATGATCATGAGTGTATACCAAAGTCTGAAATGGAGAATGCAGATCGCTTAAAAACAGTGGATAAGTTGGTGGACTGTTTTGGACCAGAAGAAGCTGTGAAGATCACTGTGGACATCCTGAGGAAGATGAAACAGAATGATCTGGCTGAGCAGCTGAAGAAAAAACACGATCCAGGTATCATTTTATTCACAGTAACTGTATCTTTGAGTAACTGTTAAAAGAGTATGATGGTTTAACTTAAACTCTTTGGAAACTAGGAACGTTTTTTCTCCCGGTGAGTTTTCCCCAGTGTAACATTTTCCCCTGCGGAGCTCATTTAGAAGAGATATTGGGTAAATATCAATCATTGCCTATACATGGAAATGAGAAAATATGACAGCAAGCAAAAACTTCATGCCCAAGCAGAACAGCAAAAGCTCTTCAAGTACATTTGATCAAACACTGCATCTAGTTGTGGTTTTACAAACCCTTAATTAAATATTCTTAATTAAAAAAGCAACTTCTACATGCAACGGCTAATTTCAATAACCCTAACCTAAACAGTCTCAGGTTTTGTTTGGTGTGCTAAACAAAATCTTAAGTGTTTGTTAAAGGGTTAGAAATGTTGAAAATGTTAAAATGAGGCTCACGAATCGTCTCGTTTTAATACACAAGGTGTAGACATTGTGAATGATTCATTGTGCATATGTTCATTGTGTTATAACAATGCTTTATGTGCTTTATGAGATCGCGATGAACTGAGATGTCAGCGTTTAGCGATAATAAAGGAAGCGCTGCTCACATTTTGCCGTGCAAAACCATGCTGGCAGCAGCCCATGCTTGCTTTTCTGTTAAAAATAACAGTGGTTTGTGAATGTTGTGGCTTAGCCTAAATAACAAATATTTTATCAGGAGCGTTTATGCTGGGATGTTGTGGAGCTTAGTAGATGTTACAGAACCATTTCAAGTAAATTTCTTCGATGTACAGGAAAAAAAAAAAAAAAGATTACTTTTATGCGGGCGGGAGCAGGACAAAACATGAATGTCGCAGGTGGGAGCAGGACCAGATAAGATATATTTCTGCAGGAGCGGGCGGGCGCGGGACCGAAAAATCCGTCCCGCGCAGGTCTCTACAGCAAGGGTCCTACCATGATCAAGGTCCAGAAAGGCACCAAGAACATCGACAAAATAGTCCGTGTTACATGAGTGGTTCAACCGTAATTTTATGAAGCTACAAGAATACCTTTTGAGCACAAAGAAAACAAAAGTAATGACTTTATTCAACAATTCTTCTCCCCCATAGAACTCGCAGGCGGTGCGCTTTGTTCATGAGCAAAGGAAAGCATGCGCATGCGTCATGATAGATAAAATGTAGAGTAGCTGTTTCAGTAGAATGATTAAATTTCCCGATTTAAAAATAGTTCCAGTGGGAAAAACACTATATTTAAATGACAAATTGATTAGATGAGTAATAACAGGAGTTAGCATATCTTTATCATTTTTAATAAACTTTGCATCAAATTGATGAGCATCTCTTCACTTTGAATTTCCCAATGAAGTATTAACTTTAACTTTTTTTTAGTTTTATTAGTCATGGTCAGATACCTTCACCCACAACTTCAGTCAAAATGATATGTAGTTTCCTTTCTGTAAATCTTCCCCATCTTATTAACAGAATCAGTACAGATGCTATTCAGGATAAAAAAGAAAAAAGAGTTGTGGAGGCTTTGACAATTAGCACACCAAAGGCCAATAGCATGCTAATGGCTCAAACTGAAACTACTGCAAGCCACTTAAGTGCAGTAAATGAGAAATACAAATACCAAAAGCTTCTTCTTAGCAGACGACTATTATTCTAATTACAAATAAGTGCAATCAAAATACAAATTATAAGAAGAAAAATATAAATAGGAGGTAAACAGTAAACAGTCCTTCCTAGCAGTAAATAAAAATAACAGATATAGAAAAGAGGTATTAAACAAACACTTACACACTACTTTCATCTCTGCTGATTAATTGTTCTTTTATAAGTCCAATTATCACTATTAAGTAGTTGCTATTAACTAGCATACCGACTGTTTAATAGTACTTATAATGCACATATTAATGTGCATATTTTAGATCCCTTAATCCAACCCTATACCTAAACTATTAATAAGCAGCAAATTAGGAGTTTATTGAGGTAAAAATCATAGTTAACTGTTAGTTAATAGTGAGAATTGGATCTTAAAATAAAGTGTGATCATTAATATTAAGTTTTTGGTCACACATCACTTGATGTCAGTGTGAGAGTGTCACATAACTCTTTCCTATATTACGGGGAACCAGCCAAGGAATTTCACCTTGATAATAAAGAAAAATCATTGGATACTGTTGCATAAATAAGTCCCCAAAAGCCTGATTAAACTGACATTTTCCACATGTGGTGGGGAAAGGGGGTTGCCATCTTGCCTGCTGTCCACTACAGTTTTAATCATACAAGCGCTATATTTTTTTTGTAATCGGAAGTACAGGCCAGGATAGAGTATACTGTACATACAGGTTTTATTATAACATTTTTGTAAAAATATGATCATTTCAACATTTTTTCCCTCTTTCTTAAATGCTCAGCTCCAGTTGACAGTGCAGCTGCTCCTCATGATTACACAGGGATCAGCCTCAGACTGAAGAAAAAATTAAAACTGGACTACGATCGGATATTGGTTGGTAATTCTCAAACAGGTCACCGAGAATACCTGAAAGATATATACACTGATGTATATGTGGTGGAGAATGAGACCGGAGGAAGAGTGAATGACCATGAGGTGATACAGATTGAATCAAATCACAACCGACGTACTTCCAAGGAGACGCCAATCAAGTGTAATGACATGTTTAAAGTTCAGTGTATCACGGGTCGACAAAACAGAAGAGTGCTGACAGTGGGGATTGCAGGAGTGGGAAAAACTGTCTCTGTCAATAAATTCATCCTTGACTGGGCTGAAGGAACAGAAAATCAGGATATAATCTTCATATTTCCACTTCCATTTCGTAGACTGAATTTGATTAAAGAAGAGTTCAGTCTCATAGGACTGCTTAACAAATACTTCTTTAGTAGTCCTGAAGAACTGTCCTCTCTTCCTAAAGGTGACGGTAAGGTCATGTTCATCTTTGATGGGCTGGATGAATGTCGCTTCCCTTTGAGCTTTAAAGAGTATGACAGCTTTACAGATGTTCGTCAAAAAACAACAGCGAGTGTCATTATAACAAACCTTATCAAGATGCATCTGGTTCCCTCTGCTCTCATCTGGATCACATCCAGACCAGCAGCAGCCGGTCTGATACCCCGAGACTACATTGATCAGGTAACAGAGGTGCGAGGATTCAACAATGACCAGAAAGAGCAATACTTCAACAACCACAGCAGTGCTGGAAACATCATCCATCACATCAGAAAATCCAGGAGTCTGTACATCATGTGCCACATCCCCGTCTTCTGCTGGATCTCTCTCACTGTTATTCAGGATTTGCTGGCTGAAGGGAACAATGACAAAATACCCACAACTCTCACAGGGATGTACATAAACTTCTTACTTACTCAGCAACAACAAATGGAAAGAAAATACTGGGATTATTCTGAACCTAAAGGCAATGTCAGGTCTTTTGAACTGATTATTCTGAAGCTTGGGAAACTGGCGTTTCAACAGCTACAGAAAGGAAATCAGATTTTCTACAAAGAAGATCTTGAGGAGTGTGGACTAGATGTCAGTGAAGCATCAGTGTACACTGGGTTATGCACTCAGATGTTTCAGGAGGAAAAAGTTCCTAAAAGAAATGTTTACAGCTTTGTACATCTCAGCATCCAGGAATTCCTTGCTGCTCTCTATGTGTTTTTGGTTAACAAAGACAGGAAAGCAAACCCATTCCTTGAATCCTGGAAAAAGAAACTGTCATGGAAAGTGTCCAAAAAGCCACTGTTTAAACTTCATAAGACTGCAGTCAAGAAGGCTTTACAAAGCAAGAACGGACACCTGGACCTTTTCCTTCGGTTCCTCCTGGGTCTCTCACTGGAGTCCAATCAGAGTTACCTGAAGGAGATAGTACCAGGATTGGAGCTCAAAACAGAGAATGTCAAAGACACTGCTGACTACATCAAACAGACAATAGAGAAGCAGGAATCAGTAGAGAGAACCATCAATCTCTTCCACTGTCTGAGTGAACTGAAAGATGACTTTGTGGAGGAAATCCAGAAGAATCTGAGCTCAGGAAATCTTTCAGCACAGAATCTCTCCTCTGCTCAGTGGTCTGCTCTGGTGTTTGTGCTCCAGATGTCAGAAGAGACTCAAGAGAAGTTTGAACTTCAGAAATACAGAAGCTCTGATGAAGCAGTGATACGACTGCTGCCAGTGATCAAAAACACCAGCAGAGCACTGTAAGAGTTTACATTTATTTATAAACATTATGTAACATTTTAGTATAGGGACCTCTCTCTCTCTCACTATTAACTAGTTGCTTATTAGCAAGCCTATTATTAACATACTGGCTGTTTATTAGTACTTATAATGCATTTATTCTACATGACCATATTCTACACCCCTAATCCTACCCAATACCTTACGAAATATTAATAAGCAGCAAATTAGGAGATTACTTGGGCAAAAGTAGTAGTTAATGGTCTCTTAATAATGAGAACTGGGCCTTAAAATAAAGTGTGACCAAACATTATTAGTCATTTTAATTGGGCCTTAATTGTACACAGGCAACTTGTTGGCCAAGGCAAATGAAAAATGAACACATGTATATGTATCATTGTGTGTGATGACATTTAATCCAGTGTATTTCCACCATCAGGCAAGTTGTATTCAAGTTTTAGCCATTTTATTCGTAATAGTATCATAAATTAAGGAAATTGAAAATGCTTGTTTGATGTTTATATAACGTGTTAAATTATTGTAACAAATTTAAAATATACTCTCAAGGAAGCTGTTTAAATGTACTTGAATTCTCTGGATAATTTAGTAATCACTGAGTATATCTGATGTTTTTACATTTGCTTTAACTACATCACTACAATCCAAGTTTTTCCGAGTCATCTGTGGTCCAGATTATAAATCCTATCGGATATCACATTAATATTGTTGTTTGTTTTGTTCTCCACACAGGCTACAGTTTTGTAATCTCACAGTTCAGTGTTGTGAGAGTTTGTCTTCAGTTCTACAATCCTTAAACTCAGTCCTGAGAGAGCTGGATCTGAGTAATAATGACCTGCAGGATACAGGGGTAAAGCTTCTTTCTGATGGACTGAAGAGTCCCAACTGCATGCTGGAGATACTAAGGTTTGGTTTCAGAAATTTTCATTTGATTTTGTACGTAAATATTTAAAGATCACACTTCTTAGATTTATTCTAATTGCATTGTGTTTTTCCTTTACAGATTTTCCTTATGTAATCTCACTGCTCAGTCTTGTGAGATTTTGTCATCAGTTTTACAATCATCAAACTCAGTCCTGAGAGAACTGGACCTGAGTAACAATGACCTGAAGGATTCTGGAGTGAAGCTTCTCTCTGATGGACTGAAGAGTCCAAACTGTCAGCTGAAGATACTGAGGTAAATGTTTTTGTAAATCACAAAAAATTACTAAATGACATTTTGTCAAAATGTTAGAACAAGAGAAAAACATTTTCTGGTATGTGATTTTTCTGTAGTTACAGAGATGTATGTATTTTCTTCCCTGAGAAGGATGACTCATGTAAACTGTGGAAATCATCAACAGCACTGACTGAGCTAGCAGTGCCATCTAGTGGCTGTGTGTGCACAAGACACCCTTAGCATCCCAGAAAGGGTCCAAATTTAAAGGTGCCATATGTAATATTGACATCTAGCAGTTGAAATGGGTACTGCTGTCCAAATTTAAAATATTGGAGAGAGCTGTTTCCTCCACCCCCTCCGACTTAGACTTGTATGGTTGAAATAAAGAGACTTTTCCTTTCCTGCCCCAAACTTATCTTCTACAACAAAACACTGGTGACAGAAGAGTGGAGGTTTCTGTTGAGCGATCCAGGAAGAAAATGGCAGTGAGAGAAATTAAAAATTACACTAGATTTTTGAACCCTCGTGTCCAGTGACAATATAGAAATACTTTGTTCCTGTTGTTAAGTAGATTTCTACTTTACTGGAGTATATATATATATATGTGTCTGTTGACTTCAGTGCCTTTAAAGAAAGAATGAACACTTCTACTCTCAATTTCCACAGACATTTTTTGTTACTAACAAAAATACCAGCAGAAAATAGCAAACTGCACAGATTATTGTGTGACAGTGATGTCTGATTGCCAAACTAATGTGATGTTAACTGTTGCTGTGTGTGTTTGTGTAGATTGTCTGGCTGTATGGTGACAGAAGAAGGCTGTGGTTATTTGTCTTCAGCTCTGAGTTCAAACCCCTCACACCTGAGAGAGCTGGATCTGAGCTACAATCACCCAGGAGATTCAGGAGTCAAGCTGCTCTCTGAAAAACTGGACCCAAAATGCACACTGGACAAACTCAAGTATGTTGAGCAGCAAGAGTTTTCATATTTTATTATTTCAACTCCTCAGTGTCTCTGTGCCAGATTGAAAAGTGTGAAAACACACACACACACACACACACACACACACACACACACACACACACACACACACACACACACACACACACACACACACAAACACAAACATGACTGATGACAGACACTAGCATATTAAGATGACAGAGACTGAGACTAACCTTGTTTATTTTCTGTATTTTACAACCCGAATTCTGGAAATATTGGGACGCGTTTTAAATTGAATAAAATGAAAACTAAAAGACTTCCAAATCACATGAGCCAATATTTTATTCACAATAGAACATAGTTTAAATATTTGTTATGTTATCTGAAAATATTTACAATTTTAGGCACAAAATGAGCTTATTTACTGCAGATGGCATGGTGGATTGTGTTTACTGACAGTGGTTTCTGGAAGTATTCCTGGGCCCATTTAGTAATGTCAGTGACAGAATCGTGCTGATGAGTGATGCAGTGTCGTCTGAGGCCCGAAGACCACGGGCATCCAACAAAGGTCTTTGGCCTTGTCCCTTACGCATAGAGATTTCTCCAGTTTCTCTGAATCTTTTGATGATGTTATGCACTGTAGATGATGAAATGAGCCTTTGCAATTAGACGTTGAGGAACGTTGTTTTTAAAGTATTCCACAATCTTTTTACACATTCTTTCACAGATTGGAGAGCCTCTGCCCATCTTTACTTATGAGAGACTCTGCCTCTCTAAGACATCACTTTTATAGCTAATCATGTTACAGACCTGGGCCCGTATTCATCAAGCTTCTCAAAGTGCCATTTTAGTCTTAAGTGCTGAGAATTCATGAAATTTACTCCTACTTTCAAACTTAAGTATAAAAGCAAGTTATCAAATTTCTTAAAGCTAAGAATCACTCTTACTCTCCCAGTTATTTAAGACAGCTCGAGAGGTCTCTCAAGTGGTTAGGAGTTGCCAGGGGCTTGTGATGGCGCTGAGGAGACAGACGAGCGCAAATCTTTCAGGAGAGGAAGAATGTTCTTGAAATGTTTGGCGACAAGTGTAGCACTCCTGGAAAGAAGTGTAAAAGAATTAAAGAAAGGATGCTGGTGTGATGGCTTCACGTGTCTGCATTTACTGAGAATGAAGCGCATCACGGGCGCGCACCCCGACCCAGCATACGATGACGTCATGCAAGTATGCCAAATGGAAATAATTAATTTACTAAATGCACAAAATATATTTTCCTTCTCATAAACACAAATAACGAATTAAATACTATTTTGCAATATTAGAAAAATAACATTAACCAGTTTTATATTAACTTTGGGAACTTAATCACACGAGCACTTTATCAAACGGTTACATTTCCTCAGTTATTCAACACGAGCAAACAACATTTACATTACCAAAGAACATCATTACTGACTTCAGTCTAGCGCGAGTATTGTGCGATCTACACTGTATGATGAATAAATCTCTTACCCCTTATTTACACTGCACGCGTCTGCGGCTCCAAGGCCACCGGAGCTGATCAGCCACGCCGTGGCAAGTTTCTGAAGCGGCTCTCCGCGCTGCATCACTAAAGATAGGCACCTAGTCTATTTTTGACGGATAATAATAATAATCGTCTCGCTGTCGTCAAAGGCATCAGCAACAGGCAATATCTCTGGCTATCGTCAATACACGTTACTATCTCTATCGGCACAACCCTAAATTGAAGGTTGTGATGACGCTTCGTTTCCTTGCCATAATGTATTCTCTTGAAAATTCTTCGTCAAATATGTGTTGAATGTAAACTGCCATTAGGAATTTAACCATTCAATGTGAATTTATCTGAGAATATTCTTAATTAAGGAAATCTATTCAGTGATTGGTCCATGTGTATTTTGTCATCCAAAATCCCGCTTGTGGCACAACAAAGTGTTGTGAATCATCTCTAAAGCCCGGTACACACCAAGCCGATGGTTGGCCGTCGGGCAGTTTTTGTTCGTCGGCCGACTAAGTTTTCTCAGTGTGTTCTGCGTTGTCGGCTGAAGTTGGTCGTCGGCTTTTTTTCGGCCGATTCGACATGTTGAATTGGCGTCGGAGCTCGTCGGTCAGTCGGGCCATTTGATCATTCTGATTGGCTGTTCAGCTGGCGAACTAGTGCGCGAGAAAGGCGCAGAACGGACGTGCTACTTGGACGTCGGGTGTCGAGCGTCGGCTTGGTGTGTCAGGGCAACTTTGGACCCTGACGCTGCCGACGTGAGCCGACCCTGCATTCTGCTTTCGTTGCCACTAGTTTGTCGGCTTAAGACTGACACTTAAGATTTAAAAATTATGACTGCAATGCTTAATAACTAACTTTTTACACTTAAGTCAATTCTTAGTGGTGTTCTTGAGAGTAATTCTTAGAGGCTTGATAAATACGGGCCCTGATGTCAATTAACTTAATTAGTTGCAAGATGTTCTCCCACCTGAATCTTTTCAAAATTTCTTGCTTTTTCAGCCCTTTGTTGCCCCGTGCCAACTTTTTTGAGACATGTAGCAGGCATCAAATTTGAAATTAGCTCATTTAGTGGATAAAAGTGCAAAATTTCTCAGTTTAAACATTTATGTTATCTATGTTCTATTGTGAATAAAATACAAATTGTCTCATGTGATTTGAAAGTCTTTTAGTTTTCATTTTATTCAAATTTAAAAAACGTCCCAACATTTCTGGAATTTGGGTTGTACAAAAGCACATGGTTTTGATATTATTTTGACTATATACAAATAAAAGTAGACCCTCTGCAGTTTCAAACGATGCCTTAATTCTTATCTGTACGATTAAAAATCAAGGAGTATTTGTAGTTAATTTTGCGGTAATCAAGAAAAAACATGACAGACTACACCAGTGAGGTCTTCGACCCAAGAGGGTTAAATCCACATGCAAAACCAGGAATACATGGTAATTCAATGTTATTCTTAAAGAAAAAAACAACAATAAAATAGTACAATGACAAACTTGCTTATATTAAACATACAACTCTTATTAACAAAAGGAATAAGACAGATGACATGGTATACCCACAAATAAATGAAAGGTCTTTGGATTTCCCCTTTGTGATTATTATTTGTTTGTGTTGTATTGCTATAGTTTGTGATTATTATTTATAATGAAAACACAACAACAATAAAACAAAGACAATCTTGCTTTAATTAAAGGAAGAAATGCCACTTTTATTAACAAAGGTTTTGTTGTTCTTTTGTCTCCACCATCGTCCTGTCAGTCTAACTCTCACCCATGTGACACAACCAAGGGACCAAGATTAAAATTAAGAAAAGCACATTTATCAGTTGGTCCAAATAAGATGATCTCTGCTTTATTATCATTAAGTTTTAAAAAGTTTTAAGACATCCAGCTTTTTATGTCAGTCTGACAATCTAAAAGCAGAGTTAAAACACTCCTATTATTCTTTTGCAATGACAGATAAATCTGCATCATCAGAATAACAATGAAAAAAAACACATTTCCTAAAAACAGATCCTAAGGGAAGCATATACAACAAAAGAAAAAGAGGAGGAAGAATTGACCCTTGAGGGACCCCACATGTAAGTGGGGCAGAATTTGATAACTATATGTTTTACTGCTAAACTTGGAAAATGTTTAAGTAAGACTTGAACCAATGAAGGGCACCCCTCAAAGATGTAATGATCTGCAGTATCAAACGCCACACTACTATTGTTATTGAGACATTATTTTCATGTTTAACACTGTAAAGCTGCTTTGACACAATCTTGTATTGTATAAAGTGCTATATAAATAAAGGTGACTTGACTAAGATCTAATAAAACTAAATTTTCCAGAAGTCCAGGATCAACACTTATATAATTGTAAAGTTTTAAATTGCTGAATCTCAACTATGTTGTGCTCTAAAAGTAGTCCCCAGCTATATTACAACTAGTTACCTAGCTGGGGACTACTTTCAGGCGCTGCGTAATATCACTGCGCCTGCTGCGGCCATGTTACGGCAGCAAAGTTCCTTGATTATTACGCCGGAATGAGAGTAGTTCCTAATCATATTAGCCTAGAAAATCGCAACTTTTCATTTTCCGCCGATCTTAGTACACGATATAACTACAGAAGAGTCAAGTTTTAAATAGGAAAACGACCGAAACTCTTTGATCGTTTTTGAACGCGATGCTACTGGTCTAATAGGATTCAATGATCTATGCTAAGCTATGCTAAAAGTGCAATCGCCAGATCCGGAGATCAGCTGAATGGATTCAAAAAAGGTAAAACTCAACTTATTAACTCTGTGGGAGTTGGAGAATGAGCCTATTTCCAAAAAAACTGGAGTGTTCCTTTAAAAGTAACTCTACATTCCCGGCTGTTGGTGATTACACACGCGCCATTGTGTTAGAATCCAAGAATATTTAAAGAAATACACATAAAATAGATAAAAGGAATAAAATGGCGTGACATGTACACCTATTAAAACTCCAGTACAAACAAAGTGTGTGTATGTGTGCATCTGTGCTTGTGTGTATGAGTGTGTCTGTTTGTTTACTGATTGAATGTGACACTGTGTGTGTTTTCTAGTGTGGATCATGGAGAACAGATCAGGATTATTGCGGGATTACGCAAATGTATGTCTACAAACACAATCACACACACACAAACAAGCACACACAAACTCAGATATACACATAGCTGTAGCGATTGTTGTGTTATAAATGTCTCTGTTCTTGTGTTCAGATGCCTGTTTTCACAAACTGGATCCAAACACAGCAAACACTCAACTCATTCTGTCTGAGGAGGAAGGAAAGGTGACATGGGTGAGACATTATCAGCCATATCCTGATCATCCAGACAGATTTGATAGATATAATCCTCAGCTGTTGTGCAAAGAAAGTGTGTGTGGACGCTGTTACTGGGAGATCGAGTGGAGTGGAGATAATGTGTTAATATCAGTGTCATATAAGAGCATCAGCAGGAAGGGATCGAGTGATGAGTGTGTGTTTGGAAATAATGATCAGTCGTGGAGTTTGATCTGCTCTCCCTCCAAATACTCATTCAGACACAATAAGATAGAGACTGACCTCCCTGTGAAGTCCATCAGCAGGAGAATAGGAGTGTTTGTGGATCACAGTTCAGGAACTCTGTCCTTCTACAGCGTCTCTGACACAATGAGCCTCATCCACACAGAACACACCACATTCACTCAGCCGCTCTATCCTGGGTTTACTGTTGGTTATCAATCATCAGTGAAACTGTGTTGATGGACCTGAATTCTTCTCATAAGGCTTAGAGCTACATTATAAATCAGTAAGAGTGAGATATTATAGTCTCCTCTTTTCTCTTAATGCCATGAATACTGTTTTAGTGAAATAACATCAGAATAAAAGTGTGTAATAAATCCTCATATAGACAGTAAGTTTTGTGTGTAAGAGTCCTGCTGAGTGACAATGTGTTTCTGTGTAGTGCCACATCAGTCCTTTGTATTATTATGACCAAAATAACCTTTTAACTAAAAAGTACCCTTGACAAACATGACTCTCCAAGAAGATGTAATTCTTATATTTTTTTACTCATTTGATCTGTACACAAATAAAAAAATGCAATGTCAAATTAAATTCAGTTTTATTTCATGATGAATATTTATATGCATGTTTTATCACCTAAACTGTGAAATATAAACGATTCCTCACAAGACCAAAATGAACCTCATAAGAGCAAAAGACATTAACAAATGTCAAAATGGACACTAAATGCTACTTTAGTTCACGTCTTGGGTTTCAGCAGGTTTTTATCTTCTTATATAGGGCTCAACGGATCTAAAGGGAATCATCCACACTTCACAAATTTACATCTTGATGAAAGTCATTTTCCTGGTCTGTCTGGTTATTGTGTTAATGTGCTTTATCTCATTCTTGCCCTCTGTAGCGAATCTGGTGATCTGGCCTATTACTGTGTATCCTGTGTATATTGATAAACATAAGAAAAAGAATGCACACTTCTAGCACCACTGGATACAGTTAGTGGCGAGCCAGCCAGGAGGCCACTGTAGTCTAGTATGGTCATATTAGCAGACACTTTTGCATAAATGACCCCAAATCACCTTAACATAGGGATGTCATTATAGAGTATGGACATTGTTCTGCTCTAGTTACTCTCAAACCTTTACTGCCTTGCACTTTCAAGAGTCCATAAAAGTCTACCACTGATTCACAGCAAAGCTCGGTGGTAGAAATTTTGATGATCTCCTAATAGAACAGCTTCTCTCCACTGACAAGAGAAAGCAGTTGAAAGAATCCCAAGCATGATGGGATAGTCAGAATGGTCAGTATAGTGCCCCAGGAACTTTAAACACTGTCCAGCCATTGTAGGGAGACGTACAAGGGCTGTCATTTTCTCAAACAAGTTTTAATAAGTCAGAGATAATGAGCAATTTAATGTTCCATGGAAAATGTTGTCCAGCTGGCTTACCCAAAAGATTACGATCGGCACAAAGTGCACTGCCCAAGTGAACATTGAGGGAGTTCCTTACCCTTGTCTACTTGAGGTCTCAAGTGAAAACCATTTTCCAGTCTTACTATGAGCTAAATGTTCCCAATTTACCCATAACATTCCTGGAAAACCTGGTAGAGATATAAGGAGCAAATGGTCAAGCCGTACATTACCTGGGTTATGTTGAGGTGAAAATCAGGTTCCCCAGGGATTTCCTTTTGTCAGACAGTGAAGTGTCAACACTTATTTTAGCAAGCCATCAAACAAAGATAACAATATAAAGTAAACAGTAGCATCGGAATTGTTAGAACTTCCAGATGTTCACCCTATTGTTGTTCCTGCAGGTCGAAATGTTCTCCTTGAAAGAGTGCTGAGTGTCAAGGACAAGTAGCAGAAAAATAGGCTGTGACAGCCTCCTTTGTGTTCACCCTTTCCAGGAGGACTGCTAGTTGCCAGCTGCTTACTAAACTTACCTTAGCATGCATCACGGAAGGTTCCAGTCATGTTAAAGAATGAAACGGAGCATGACATTATCAATTGCAGACATTCACGCTTTGCAGAAATTGATGTAATGCAAGGTCTTGCAGTCTGATAGCTTGGAGTCAAATGTCAGTGTGAAATCTTCTGAAAATCTCTGCTTTTATTTCAGCGATTCCTGTCTGGCCAGAAGAGTGGAAAAGAAGAAATCACTCAGAAACTGTGTGCTATGCCTGAAATATTTTTGCTATGCGACATGGATATTATGCTGCATTCACACCATATCGTAATTACCGTAATTCCGAGATGACAACATGTGATGTTCAACTTGGTGCTGTTCACATCCTCGGACTGGGGATTATCCATTTCTATAGCGACAGTCAACAAAATGAACCCGCGTGAAAGATTGTTGCTGGTAGCTCTAAAAACGCAATTACAACATTGCATTACATTTGTATGCTACTGCTAAATATTGCAGATCATAGAAAGTGTGTCAGGTAAAAAATAATTACCTTTTGTTTGATAGTTGTTTGTTATTATTAAGGACTGTGATAAATGTGTTACTGCTAACCTAACCAAACAACAACAAAATAATAACAGTATAAAAACTTACATAATATGTTTCACATTATAGTATACATGTATCTATTTTCCCCTTTTTAGAGCAGCAATAGCTTTCTATGAAAATGAAAGGGTATTACCAGCAGTACTGAAATCAGGCATTGCCTGGATGCGAATTCTTGACATGACCCCAGCCATGTTCCAAAAACACCTGCGATTTACAAGAACACAGTTTGAGCACTATGTGGAGCTTTTTTGAAGCAGCAAGGGCTGGATGAGGAACTTGGCACTGGTTGTGGCCCTGAAAGAATCCCTTTAATCCAAAAAGTTATGCTTTTTCTTTGGTAAATGGCAAATCAGAATTCGGTCAGAGAAAGCCTTTCGCAAGGGGTAGCCCACAAAACACTTTTACAAGTGTTAAAAGCAACATCTGAACTAGCAAAAACTTGCATTCAGTGGCCAAATTCTGTGAGAAAGCAGAACAGCTCAGAGCAATTTTTAAGGATATGCGGCATATGACCATTTGGTTCACTGTTATAGGGTTATATACTGTTATATGTCCAATAGCACATATTTCTAATATTTCGCTACATTTCATACACTGCATCTCCAAAGAAAACTAAGTTGTGCCTATAAACGCCCTCCTTATCTTTCCTTCTGTATATGTTCACATATTTTATTCAAAATGGTTTGCTAATGTTGCAAATAAGTCCATTTGTCTACAATCAAGTGTATTGTTTTAATAGATCAATAAATGGACATTCTGTGCTATGTAAAATGAGTGCTATGAGGGAAATATATTACAATTTAAACTAAACTGAATCTGAATTCTGTTACAACTAGCCCCGTCCACGGGGTAACTAGTAACATTTAACTCCTGGCGCTTTTGGCGATACTGCACAGGAACAGTTGGTCCGACGAACATACAAACAGTGCTCATTTGTAGGTGAGGCTTTTATGTGGCTTGTTTAAAAATATGGTTTGTCTAACTCCATTACTTTGTTCATTATTTGGTCAAAACCAAAAAGTGTTGCTTTGTGTTCCGCTCTCCCCTACATACATACATGCACTGATAGATCACTATCAGTGTATGTGTGTAGGAGAGAGAGGAGCACAAAGTAACTGGCGGTGGGACAGATGCACAAGCTTGTCAAGTGAATATCGCTTTCTAATATGCTGTCAAATTCAAATTGAAATAACATAGAGCAATAAAATGAACAGTGAAATTAACAAAAGCTTGTACATGTAATGTGGGGTTTTGGGGTTCTGTGTTTTGTTCTTTTTTTCATGTCTTTTAGTTTGAAGTTAGTCATGGTTCCCATTTGCGTCATGCTTCCCTTGCCCTCATGTCTCTTTGCTATTGGGTCCCTTGTTCGTTGTGTCATGTGCTCATTGGTTGTCTTAGTCATGTGTCTTGTTTCCCATTGGTTTGTTCATGTCATGTGACCCTCTCTGTTTGCTATAAGTAGCCATGTCGTTACTTTGTCGTGTACTGATGTTGTAACTTGCTGTCGGTGAGTTACATTTTATTATTAGCCGAATGAAAATGAGGGAGCTGACTTTGAGAGAAAAGCAAGCAATTTGGATGTTAAAAGAAAAGAGGAAGTCAATTAGAGCTCCAGAAAAAACAAAGGGCATGGAGAAATCAAGAGTTTGGAAACCACCAGCGACACCAGCAACCAGCAACCAACAACGACCTCATTGGTAGTTGATGACAGACAAATCATAAAAGCTGTGAAAATGAAAAGACGTGTCTGTAAAATCACCAACAACTTCCAGAAAGCTGGGTGATGCTCTGACAATCTACTGTCCTCAGGAGACTTTGACACAGAATTACAGATGCTAAATTTAAATGCATTTCAAAATTTACAACAACAAAAATATATTTCAAAATATATCTGAAATATCTATTTCAAATATATTTAGAAATATACGTATGGTTGAGCTTCTGTTTGCTGATATAGATATATTATACACACACACACACACACACACACACACACACACACACACACACACAGTGTGCACAATTATTAGGCAAGTTGTATTTTTGAGGATCAATTTTGGTATTGTACAACTACAGTGCTCTTGGTCAATCCAAAATGTTAAACCCTCAAACCTGAACATTTAAGTAGTGTAACTGAAGTTTTGGCTTTCTTAAGAGAATATCTACATATGCACCATTATTAAGCAACTATTAGTGTGCAGAATTATTATGCAAACTAAATGAAAACCAAAGATTTTCCCATCTCACTTGTTTATTTTCACCTGTTAAAGTGAGAATAATAAAACACACTCAATTTACAAAAAAATTTCTGAAATTTCAAAAAGAAAACCACACTGACCAATATAGCCACCCTTCTTCTCGATTACAGTCACAAGCCTTCAATTCACGGAGTCAGTCAGTTTCTTGATCTGGTCAGATTCAACTTTGTGCAGCCGCAACCACAGCCTCCCAGACACTGTTCAGAGAAGTGTACTGGTCACCTTCACTGTAAATTTCCTGCTTAAGAAGGGCCCAAAAGTTCTCAATAGGGTTTAAGTCAGGTGAAGAAGGGGGCCATGTCATTAGTTTTTGCTTTTTAAGGCCTTTACTGGCCAGTGGAGTACTTTGATGCATGTGATGGAGCGTTGTCTTGCATAAAAATCAAAGTCTTCTTGAAAGATGCAGACTTCTTCCTGTACCACTGCTTAAAGAAAGTGTCTTCTAAAAATTGGCCGTAGGTCTGAGAGTTGATTTTGAGTCCGTTTTCAAACCGAAAAGGTCCAACTAGCTCATCTTTAATAATACCTGCCCATACCAGTACCCCACCTCCACCTTGCTGGCGTCTGAGTCGAAGTGATCCAACCACGGGCCCATCCATCTGGTCCGTCAAGAGTCACTCCTCTCATCAGTCTACAAAACCTTTGAAAAATCTGTCTTCAGATATTTCTTGGCCCATTCATGACGTTTCAACTTATGTGTCTTGTTCAGAGGTGGTCAGGTTTCAGTCTTTCTTACCTCGGCCATGTCTCTGAGAACTGAACACCTCATACTTCTTCACACTCCAGGTAGGTTGCAGTTGTGGAATATGGCAGCACTGGAGGATAATGGGTTCCTGGTCGCTTCATGTTTGATTCTTTTCAAATCTTTGGCGGTTAATTTGCGTCTTCTCGACACGTTTCTTGCGACCCTGTTGACTATTTGCTACAAAACGTTTGATGGTTCTGTGATCACGCCCCAATATCTTAGATATTTCAAGAGTGCTGCATCCCTGTGAAAGACTTTTGACAATTTTTGACTTTTCAGAGTCAGTTAAATCTCTTTTTTTTTACCCATTTTTTCTGAGGAGAAGAATCTGTCTTATAATTATGCACACCTTGATATAGGGTGATCTTCTTAGGCCACACCCTCCCTCGTTACACAAATACACATCACCTGATATGCATTAAATCCAATAAGCATTAAAGTTTATACAGCTTACAATATTGCTTTACTCCCTAAAAAAGTAACTAATTACGTTACTTAGCTACTTTTTATGGAAAGTAATGCGTTACATTACTTTTGCGTTACTTTTTAAATATGAGCAGGGCTTGATTGTTTTTAATACAAGAAGTTCTATTTCTAGCAAATGTAAAAGCCATTTCACACCAAAAAGTTTAATGCATAAATGTGAGTGCATAAAAGTGCATTTCCCACAATTCACAATTTTCATATATTGATAAAGATTTTGAAATTTCTCTGACATAGCAGCAAATTTCAGGGTATCATGCTAGCTACCTAGCTATAATACTGACCCAGGTGAAAAGGAAATATATTGAAATTGCACTTTTTGAACATACTTAATATATTTAAATGACACTGTATTAAGTGCATATTAAATGTATTATTTTGCAACAACTTTAAGTATATTAAGTGTATTTCAAGATATGTTTAAGATCAATTTTAAGCTATTTGCAATATATTTAATGTATTGAAATTGTGTTAAATTGGAACCACTTTAAGTATATTTAGTGTAGTTCAACTACATTTCTTGAAATTGTATTTATAGTACACTTTAATGTTGTACTAAAAGTATAATATAAATTTATTTTAAGCTAATCTTTAATGTATTCCCAGTATATTTTAAATATAACATCAGCTCATTAATAATATATTTTCGGGAACACTAAAAGAGCCACTATTAGTATATTAAAAATATACTTTACAAAGCCATTTAATATGACAATAAAACATTTTTAATATATTACAAATATAATGAAAAATAGTCTTTCTGTAAAGAAGCATTACTTTAAAATACACACACATTTCCAAAACTACAAAACTTTATTTTAATTTTGTAAATTTTTTACATAGTCTTTAGCCAAAATATGTTCACATAACATAAAGATCAGTGATCTGTAGAGCTACATTTAACACAAAATAATAATAATAATAAAAACAAATCAATAACGTGGATTTTTAGCAAAATAGCAATGGTATCAAACAGTTGAACCAAATATGGAACCACAGAAGACAATAAAATGCATTTTTAACAAACTAGCAATAGCCACAAACAGTTAACCAAGAACTGTAACAATTTGAACATCACTTTCTTCATCCTTCCAGTGGAGAGTGACTGTTCTTTGAGTTTGACTCATTGTTGCATTTCCTCCGAATGAGGGCCCGCACCTCAGACACTGTTGTATTCGGGAACTCTTTGATCACAATGTCTGTGAAAAGGGAAAAAGTAACTTAGAAAAAATCAAAGCAAAATAAACCCATGTTAAAAAAAAAAAAAAAAAATGTTGCAACAATATTTTTTGACATTTAGTCATTTTATAATGCCTCGTTTCCACCTAGTGGTATGGTTACAGTACAGTACGATTTGGGACAGTAAACCCGGATCCGGCTTGCGTTTCCACTGGCAACAGTACCCTTACTTGAAATGCCAATGCCAAAAATCATTAGGATATTAAGTAAAGATCATAGTCCATGAAGATATTTTGTAAATTTACTACTGTAAATATATCAAAACTTCATTTTTGATTAGTAATATGCATTGCTAAGAACTTCATTTGAACAACTTTAAAGGTGATTTTCTCAATATTTAGATTTTTTTGCTCCCTCAGATTCCAGATTTTCAGATAGTTGTATCTCAGACAAATATTGTCCGATCATAACAAACCATACATCAATGGAAAGATCATTTATTCAGCTTTTAGATGATGTATAAATCTCAATTTTGAAAAATTGACACTTAAGACTGATTTTGTGGTCCAGGGTCACAAATATGCTGATGGATTTTCTAAATGGTTATCCATACACAAAAAAAGACAGCGAAAATAATTATTGCAATCATGAATTTATTATCATAACTTTTTTTCTAACCATTTCTGAGGATTCAGCCTGAGACAGCTCACTGGAACTTGAGCTCGAGCTGTGTGAGCCTCTTTTCATGGACTCTAGGAAATCTCTGAGAGATGATACTATCCCAGGAAGCTCTACAAGACAAAAAGAAGTTGCAAGTATGTTATACAAAGTTAGGACAGTACAAACACCCATTTGGGTTCTTCATTTGTACTTGGTCTATCGATTAAATAATAAAATTAATTTTCTAAAGAAGCATTGATGTAACTTCAAAACTATTTTCTTGTGCAAAGACAATAGGTTCTAGGTTCTAAGTTGCAAGTTGGTTGCGGCTGGTAAAGGTTTTGCTAAATTTATAAAAGATGAATACAACACAAACAACCATACATCGTATATGTATGGTCATGTGGATAAAAAGGTAATATTGCCTTAAAACAATACTTTGACATAGCATCTGCAGTTGAGTTGACCGTAGAGAGTGAGATTTGTGGATGTAGCTTATGAAGTGATCGACCAGATTTTGAATCCACCTTTTGCCAAACTTGCTCTCCTTCCTCTTCTCATCACAGTTTTAAAATCGGAAATACTTATTCAATAAAAATGAAGAAAAATGAATGGAAATAAATTGCTTAACAAGTGTTTAATAATAATGAATCAATTGGGTAGGTTTAGGGAAGACTTTGTTGTCCCAAAAAGGCAACATCCATTTAATAATTTCAATAAATAATTAGTGTAAACAGCATATTGCTATTTTCACATATATCCGCAGCCCTAAACTACAATCATACGACATTGTCATTAATGTTTGTATAGATGGTCACAGTCGTTTCTTATGGATGGAAGTGTACATAACCAACATCGACCCTAAAATAGCCAGTTAGTTTGTCAAAAGGAGGATTCAAACTTAGATAGATTGTATCATGAGCTACATTAACAAGTTTTACTCTCCTACACAGATTCTTCTGCACGCTCACCAACAAGCTGACATGAACATGACAAGTGTGGTTATTATTGCTTGGCCCTAATCCTCTTCTGTAGACAACTATTGCTTTTATAACATTAAAGGTAACCTATTAAGCCCCTTTTTGTAATATAAATCTCAGGTGTCTCCAAAATATGTCTGTGAAGTTTCGGATCAAAATACCCCACGGATCATTTGTGATATGATGTTTTAACTGCCTCTGTTTGGGTGGGAGATAAAATGTGCTGATTTCGTGTGTTCGTGATTCACTTTACACTGACAAACAATACCGGAGAAGCTCACAGCTTATATAACTCTCAAAATGGATCATTACAAACTGTTAACGATGCAAAATTTCCAGACATCTACATAGGGAGAAATCTGGAATCGCAAGTTCAAAGAGATTGTTTATGATTTAAGGGGATTATAAATATATATATATATATATGAGAATATCATAAATATATTTAAGAATACAGGGGGATTATATATGGGAGGATTTTTCCATTACAGGGTTGTTTATTACACACACTGTAGACACACAATTGTGTTCAAACACCTTTTTGCATAATATGTCTCCTTTAGTTAAACCTAATATAACGTAACTAAATTGGACAGACTGACTATAAAAACTAGGCTAAACGGCCCTATACACACACATATACATATAATTTTGTAACCTAAAAGAGAGAAGCAGATCAAGAATTGAATCCTTAATTAAAGGTTTCATATTTACATATTAATTCCTAAGATTTTACCTTTCAAAGCTTTGACCACATCATCATCAAGCGCGAGAGGAGTGTTCAGGGGAGATGTCCTCTGAAAAAGACTGTTCTCAGATTCCTTACATTATCTTCTCGTTCGTTGTCTCTGTCCAGTGCAGCCTGTGTGTTACATTTGACACACGTTTACAAGAGGCTCAGCAACCACTTACTATAAGTTAGTCATGTTGTATGTTTAACCAGTGAAGATTACAGCAAATGTCATGTTGATAATTTTGGTTTAATTTCAAATTCACGATTTCTAATTATTGTGTCTATTGTGATGCTGTGGTTCATGCTAAATCTGCACTATTCACCTCTTACAGAGATTTATGGACATTAGAAGTCTCACAAACATAAGGGCAACTAGCCCATGCTCCCTGCAGCTCCCATAAATAAAAGAAACGAACTAAAAATATATTTTTATATATTTAAACATTTCTTTACTGAAGGAACCAATTGGACACCTGAAAGAGAACATGCTTTATGAATCTTCCTCTGAGAGTAAGTGGCGGCTAACCTTGCTCCATTAGTCAGATTTGAAAAAACAAACAACTGTTAAAATTATTTTATATGAAATTAAAACGCAGCTTACCCTTTTCCTTGATGGTCTCTGCTCTGTATTTTCAAACAAGTCAATGACTACGTTTACATGGACATCAGTAATCTAATTATTTACTTTATTCTGAATAAGACAATATTATGATTAAGGTGTTTATATGGGTTGCTTTTAGAATAATCCTTTCATATTCCCGTTTCACATGTTAGAGTACATAGATCAATTAATGGCAGACGTCATTACGTCACCACCCGACGCAAGCATATAGCTCGTCTTCGTGATGAGGCCAAATACAGTTTTGCGTGTTTCATTTTTAATTTTATGAAAGCTTCAAGTGCAGTTAATTAATTGTATGTGCGTACAGACGACGGCAGTGTTGAAGCTCTTTTATTTGCCGTCAAACGGTTGATCGCTGCCGTGTGTGTGTCCTGTCACAAAATGGTAATAGTGTGATTGAGGTGTTTACATGTCTGTACTGCCCTTCAATAATGCGACTAAAATAGGAATACTCCACATGTCTTAATTAGCTTTGTGTTTACTTCGATTATGGATTAAGGTCATCAAAAATCTCTGTTTACATGGTAGACTCTTAATCAGAGTATTGTCTTAAACGTATTAAAATCGGAGTATTGATGTCCATGTAAACGTAGTGAATGTCCGTGTTATCTGAATCGACTGACATCGGAGTAGAGGTTACAGGTGCTGCTTCTTCCTTTGCAAGTTCTGGAGGTCTCTTTTGAGTTTGTCTCCCATCGCGACATCAGCAGCACTTTGAGATGTACTTGCACTCTAAAAGCAACACATGACCATTAACATTTAAAAAAAAAAAACTTTACGGCTTTAGATGTTTTTTTCCCTTGCTGTGCATTGGCCTTCCAGATGTCTTCTCCTCTCTTAAAAGCACCTCTTTAGAATTAAGTCTTTGTAAACGTCTGTAATCACACACACACAAATTATTTACATATATATATGGTATCAATGGCAACAACAAAAACAAACGTTACCGCCAGGCCCAAACTTAACTTTCGTTAGACTTCCACAAAGACTTCCAAAACTAATCGCTAGCAATAATAAACGTACCACTAAGAAGTAGCATTTTTTCTGGCAGTATCTTGGTCTGTCCATGTCGGCTGCGACTTGTCAGGCGCACCTCTACGTAACCCTCTTCACTTCTAAGTTGTTCGCAGGAGCTGACCAGGTACTCTGCTCGTCTGTTGTCTTAAAATTATATCGGTGCTGTCCACCTTCACTACGTCCGAGTCAGGGAAATAAAACAAAGCATAGTAAGGAAACGACATGATTTCTGTTGAAATATCGTCTCCGTTGTACTTTAACAGTCTGTGATTGGACAATTACCTGCAAAGTCTATTTGAAAAGCTTGTTTCTGATTGGTCAAACAGAATGCACTGTGACGGGGGAAAAAAAAAAAAAAAAGAAGAAAAAGATTTTTCAAGTACTGATGATATAATTATTACTATTATTTCTGTCACCTGACCTTCGGCTGAAATTTGGCACTGAAGTGACGAAGTAATGAAGAAATACAAATCTTACCTGCACTTACAAGATAATGAGATTACAAAACCTTCACATCATCGCCGCTTTAAGAAGTTGGGTACAAAAAATAAAGAGGTAATGGTGAATTTTATGTGTAATTGCTGTTTTAAGCTAAATGTATTTTTGAAGACAAGCAAATCTGCAACAAATCCTATATATTATTTCTTCTTTATTGTGCATGCTATTTATGCTACATAATTGTAATATGCTGTATTTTTACTGTCTGTGGCACCCAGGATGTGAAACATCTTTGTCAATCTCTTTATTTGCAGAATCAGCCGGAAATGTTTACAAAAACTATGTGTCCTTCAATGATTCCGAATTCCCAAGAACAACTGAATACAGGAGAAGGAACACACTGGTAAAAGTGTTATTCAGTGTATTATTCACTATTATATTAATTATATATATGAAGAGATCAGATGCAAAAGCCTCTAAGTGCCATTTGAAATGAATAGTTTTTTAAATTGTTTATTAATCATTGTAACACTGAGTATTTCTTTGCTGTCAAACGATTAATAGCAATTAATCACATCCAAATATATTGTGTATATTTATTATGTATATATATATAAATACACACACATACAGTAAGTATTTTGAAAATATTTACATGTATTTACATGTATATTAAAATAATTTATATTATATATAAATACATTTAATATATAAACATAACATATTTATTAAATATATACATGCATTGATGTGTATTTACAGTATATATATATACACATAACAAATATACACAGTACATACACATATACTATGTAAACAAAAACTTTGATTTTGGATTAATCATTAGACACCACTAATATATATTATATATATATATATATATTTTTTTTTATTATTGTTTATTTATTTATTTTTTCAGAACTTTACTTTTAAGATGAAAAACTGCCGTCCATCATTTGGACTTAACATTTAGTAATATGTATGTTGTATAGAGTGTTAATGATGTGATCAATAATGATGGAAGAGGGCAGCCTCCCCAAACCAACTCATGCCAGTCTCTCGTGAGTCCTCATCAAGAACCAAACATACATTCTCAGGTACATATACTATTTGTTATTATCAACATCAACATTTCACATGTGGTTAGATGGATTCTGTCAAATATTATGTTTCCTGTTACAAATTCTTCAAGCAACAGCTGAAAACTCATCTCTTTCGACACTTCTTGACTTCATAAAAAAAAAAAAAAATCTTTCTTCTTATTTATTCCTTCCCCTGCTAGCTTGTTCTTATTTAAACCACGCCTGAGACTTGGTGTTACAAGCACTTCGTTTGTCGGATTGCCTCCTCAAGATGAATCGCTGTATGTATTCCCCAATTGTAAGTCCCTTTGGATAAAAGCATCTGCAAAATGACTAAATGTAAATGTAAAATTAGGTTTTGGAATTGTGAAAGGGTTACCTGGGTTATTTTTGTATTTATTTATTTATTCATTTATCTATCTGTTTATTTATTGGAAGTTCACTTTACAAATAGTATGTCACAAATATTTAGACCGTTGTGGACTGCCTCAGAATACAGACATAATTGTAATAGCCAAGTAATTACAAAACTATTATTTAACTATGTCATTTAAAAAAGTTAATTTGAATAGATTTAACACGTCTCTAAATTCATTCATATAAAAGTTGTTGTTTGAAGAACTCCAATTTACCACTCGGACATACAAATCTATATTCAACAGACAATCCAGGACAGGCAAGAGTTTGTTTGTGGGGGACACCATGACCACACCAATGATGTGTTTCCTGAGATACCTCACCTGAAACAAGGACCAAACTCAAATCCATCACAGGTATTGTCATACAGTATTCATGGTGTGGCTTTATGATTTGCAGCCTTATAATAAATTAATCTGAAATTAAAATCCTGCATAAAAGGAACCTATTTCTTATGATGTTTCATAGGGAGGACAAGATGCAAAAACTGTTAGTCCCACACTTTTGGATAATAATTTATAAGATAAATAGCATTGTTGCATATTACATTGTGGCTCTAATTTTCGCCACCAAGGCCCATTGGGGCAGTGGTTTCAGAGCAGTTTGTTTGTTCACAATAAAATCATGCAGGTGGATGCTGCACACTGGTGGATGAGGAGATCCCCCTCACAATGTAAAGCGCTTTATAAATGTAAAGAATTATTAATATAATTATTAAAAACACAAGGTATAATTTAATGAAACTTGGTACAGAAGTGTTGCAGAAGTGTTTTTGTTGTTGATTAAGATAATTTTCTTTAAAACTGAGACAGGTAACTGACCCAGGCATATGCTTTCTGCAAGCACCCCTCTAATTGTTCATCTGTTCGTTTGTTTATTAATGTTTTTTCTTCTTCTTCTTGTAGGGATCAGAGGAGGATGAGCTCCTTTACCCAGGAGCACCTATCTCCAGAGGACAGTCTCTGCTGCTTTTGATGTCTTTCATTTTGAGACACAACCTCACAGGGACAGCTCTTGAAGACCTCCTCAAATTGTTTAACGAACATTTCCCAGGATCAGTGCCAGCTACTTCTTACCTATTTCATAAAGCTTATGGGCAGTATGGACAATACGAATCACATTTTTACTGTTCTGGATGCACAAACTATATAGGTAAGGTTAATGGCCACACACAGTGTTCTATATGTCACACGATGCAGACACAAATGTGAAAAATGGGGCATATTTTCTGGTTTTGAATTTATCAAGCCAAATTAAGGACATTCTGGAAAATCCCCAGAATACACATATGGCTGTGACTTTTGCTATCATAAAGGTGGAGGTTCATACTCTTACATAAATCCTGAAGCTTCTCTCAGATGTGAATCTGAGCATTTTCAACATGCTATGGCTGCAACTCCTCAGCAGCCAGTAATGGGAGGGAAAGGTCCCTCTCCTTTAACGAAGCTAGCAAACTTTCAGATGGTAATCGGGTTTGTGCCTGAATATCAGCAGTGTTTGCTTAGGAGTAACACGGCAGCTAATGACATTATGGCTGGATTCCTCTAACCATGACAAACCATGGTACATTGGCACAAAATCCGACGTCATTGATAAGCAGTTACCAGCAATCCAGCCTCCAGTAGAGTTAACTAGAGTTCCCCGTTCTGTAGAAGAACGGAAATATTGGAAGGCCTCTGAATGGAGATCTTTTCTTCTGTTCTATGCTCTACCAGTGCTTTCTGGTGTCCTTTCCAAGAAATACTGGAACCATCTTTTCCTTCTTGTTTTTGGTATTTATTCTCTGCTTCAGGAAAAGATACAAATGGTTGATATTGATGTTGCAGAGAAAGCACTGAAGAAATTTGTAATGGAATTTGAGAAGTTGCACGGCAAGGACAAGATGACATTTAACGTGCACTTGATGACACACATTTCTGCAAGTGTGAGAAACTGGGGACCACTGTGGGCTACATCCACTTTTTCTTTGGAGTCCTTTAATGGCACACTCTTGAGGCTCTTTAATGTGTTGTGAACTTTTATCTTCTACGAAGCAGAGACCAGGAGACGTTGGGATATCTTTCATACAGAAGTTACTCTTTATTTGAGAACTCGCTGCGTGTCGCTGTAGTCATCCAAGTCTAACTAAAGCAGTGATACATTGTAGTTTTAATACATTTAGGGGGCAGTGCTTAGGAATGGAAACAAAGCACCTGGGTGACGACTTTAAACAAAGCATGCAAATGAGAGAAGATTTGATTCTATCAAGAGAAACCGGTTTGGCAGGTTATCTGGCTTGCTCAAAAGAGAAAGATAGACCCAATCAGCATAACACACAATTGCATTGATAATCCAATCAGTCTAACGATTCAACGTCTGGGCCAGGGCTCCGAAAGCCATTTGCAGAACAAAAGATTCGAGTCTCAGTGATCTGACTCATTTAACTTACAATGGAGTGAACAGGAACTGGCAGGGACCTCGTTACCGACTGTGTTTAACAGAATCGTTCATCTGATGTCATCATCTTCACCATAAATGCTAAATACAATGTATATAACTTCTTCAGTTTGTACACTATTACAGTGGAATCTAAATTAAACATTTAAATAAATTTGTAATCCCACAAATGGAACCACACATGTCCAACAACAGATAGTCAAGAGATTCCTCAAATGGAGAGACCTCACAATCAAGGCTGACAAGTACATGAACGATGCCAAAGACACAGTCAAAGAACTGTTCTGTGATCTGCAGAACAGCAAGCAAGAGACAGCTAAATCAGCACAACTGTCAGAGGATGTTAGGGGTTTGGTAATCCTCATCCAGTGGCCATTCCAGTACGCCACGTGCTTGCTGTTGAGGATCTTTTTGGTGTCAGGGCACAGCAAGGCCTGTATTATGATCGTTTTCTTGTCGACAGTGTACTTTATCACACAGAAACTAACACAAGGCTTCAAAAAAACAACAACTCTGTTGCAGAATTAGCTGATGGCACATTATGCAAGATTCTGAGCATTGTGGCATTTAACCCTGAAGGTTGTAATGCTCAAATGAGTTGTGTTTTGGTTAAGGAGCTTTGCAGGTCTGGAAGACAGCTTTGTAGGGATTCTGACCTTAAAATTTTTTCCAAGTTTATTCATGAGGTGAAAGAGTCATACACCATTTATGCAGTGCATACAGTTTTTGAAACGAAAATGTTTGATGGTTGAAGTGAAAGACAAAATGTATGTCATAGCTCTGCCAAATAATATTGAAAGGGACTGAAATGATTGTAGTTGCATTAATGAAAGACCTGAATTAGTGAATTGCATATGTAACATGCTTTATAAACTATTTTCTTTCTTCTTTTCTTTTGGCCATTCATGTATGGAGATTTTTAGGGTTTTTTTTTTTTTGGCTTTTGATGTATGTGTACCTGATCTTTTATGCTGATGTGTGCAAGTGCTGGTACTGAGGCAAGTTCAGTTTTAAGTGGATTGTTCAAACTGAGTCATTAATGCACTACAGAATATTGAAATACATAATGTTAAATGAAATGCCATGAGTGAGTATTTAATTCACTTAAAGAATGTACGTCAATACTGCTATAAACAATACTTGAACTTCAAGTACTATGTTGTGAAATGTTTATAGCATTGTGAGAATGCACTTGCATTCATATAATGTATTTATTACTGTGATTTATAAAATATATTAAAATGTTACAAATGTTTACCCAAAAATCTTTGAAAAGAAGGCTGAAGCATGTTCATTACATAACAATTTAACATTAATGGCCTACACATGGTTATAAGTTACATATACTCAACACAAAATACACATAAAATATACTTTAAATGAGAGTAAAATAAGTATGTGTTCTGTAAATGCACTAAAACGTCTCTAAAAGTATGCTTTTGTTTTAGCATATTTCTTAAAAGTGTAATTAAGCATATATTTACTACCAAAGTAATTCTAGTATAATTTTTATAAATATATTTACAGAGTACCTGTATTTAGCATATTTCTTTAAAGTACAATTAAGCATATATTTATTACCAAAGTACTTAAAATGTACTTTTTAGAATTATATTAAAATACAATTAAGTAGCAATTGGGGGGGGGGGGGGTATTGGTATTTTTATATGGTTTTTATAAGTATATGGTGGTTACGCCCATGGTACGGAGTATTAAAAAGCTCCGTTGTGTTATTTGCTCGCTTTCTCTATATAATTTATTTGTTTTTTGAATAACTGTGGAAATGAAATAATTACAATTAATAGGTTTAACGTATGCCTACAATGTTTTTATTAAACTGTGATCACATTAAATACAGTTTTTGTCGTATTAAAAACATTTCATAAAAATTTTCAAAATCATTTCCCCCTCTGTTTTTTTCACAAATCGCACCCTGTATATATATATATATATATATATAATGTTTATCATGATACGGATTCAGTTTCAGTTAATAAATTAAAAGGTAATTCCCTCTGCAACCACAAATATATTTATTTATTTTATTTTTAATGAGTTTGAATCCAGTCCTTTGTAATATGAAGATCACAATAATAGACTTTTTTCATAATTGAGAATATCACAAATGCTCTGTGGTTGGTATTAAAATTGTGATCACTTCACACTTGCTTACATTCAGATATAAACCAGATGCTTTTAATCTCAGTGGTATTGACAGCTTTGGGAATCTTTGATTTATCCTTTAAAACAATCCTGATCATTCGAATGATTTGTCTGTTTGTAAATGACTGCTATTTTGAAGCATGAACAGGACTTTTATTTTGGTGGGGCGACATGACGTCACAAGTCTGCGCCACACTCCTGCATCTGAGACTCTGCTGAAGAAAGGTTTGTGTGTTTCTTTTAATCGTTTAAGTGTTTAAATAAATGCAACCTGTTCAGATAATTTTATGGAGAACTGTGAAATGAGTTAATGATTAATGAATGTAACGTATAATGTTTCTAATAACAGTAATGAACAGTTTTTGTGAGTAAACATGAGTAACAGAAAAGGTGCAAAGTAACAGTAAAATCAAACACTGTTTGGTCATTGGCAATTCGTGATGGACTAACTGTTTTTTTGTTGTTTTCCTGCAGAGATCCACGTGACACTGTTATAAAGATGGCTTTTATTAAAGAGGAGACTGAAGACCTGAAGATTGAAGAAGTTTTTACAGTCAAACAAGAAGATATCGAGGAACAAACAGGTTGGTTACATACTCAAAGCTGAAGTCACTCATTTGATCCTTACATTTCCAGCTCTACAGAAATAAATGAGATTTTTGAAGAATATCATATGAGTGTCTTAAACTGAAGCCCTTCCAGACAGGATTAGTTTCATAAGAGTAGATGAAGTCTGCTTTCAGTGTGTTTCCTGACGCGTTTGCTTTCCTCCCTAACATTTAACCCTTCTCTTATCGGTTTCCCCTCCTACTTTGTGAGCAAGTTGTAAAAGCTGGTACAGAATAACATAAATATTAGTAAATACTCAATGAATCAAGCACTAAATCATATGTTAAAACAGCAGCCGACTTGCAACATAATAAAAGATGGGTTCAAGTGTACTACAAGTGGTAACTAAATACATTTTTTAAAACAGAGAAAGTATGTTAAAAGCCCATTTAACCCAAAATAACACAGCTGAGTACACTTAGATGCTCTTAAGAAGTACTGAAGAATATTTTGTCAAAATTAGTGCGTGAAAATTATGGAAGTGCACTTGTACGGGACATCATGCTTCGCTACACGTCACGTCACTTTCACCCTGATGCACTTCACCAAGCAAAGACCGCGTAACACAATACATTAGCTCATGTTAACATATCATGCCGTGTATTACTAAATGTTGAAATAAACATTAACTAAGATTAACAAAATGCAATATAGAGTCTCAATATTTTTCCCATTTAAAACTGGACTCTTCTGTAGTTATATCGTGTACTAATACCGGCGGAAAATGAAAAGTTGCGATTTTCTAGTCCTATTTGGCTAGGAACTATACTCTCATTCCGGCGTAATAATCAAGGAACTTTGCTGCTGTAACATGGGTGCAGTGATATTACGCAGCGCCTGAAAGTAGTCCCCAGCTAGGTAGTGTTGTCAAAAGACCCGGTACTTCGGTACCAAGTCGGTACTAAAAAAATGAAAACGTCACGTACCAGGTTTTTTTAAGTACCGGTGGTACCGAGTACCCGGTCAACCGTATGATTTCCGCGATGCAGAAAACGCGGACGGAATCGCGGAATCCAGTTATAAAAACGGAAGTTACAGTTTGGCACGGAATGTCACGGAATTTGTCAAAGTTTGGATGAATTAATCAAAAGTGGGTCATTGCACTTAAGTCAAATCGCGATACGGACTAGTATCTGTTAATATTAAGCCGCAAAAGTCGATTCAGATATGAATCCCGCATGTTCTGCGAGTCTCTGTGTGAATGAATGAATGGCAGAGACGCGCGGTTTTTTTTACACACACTGAAGCGCGCGTGACGCTCGCGGTGATTTCAGCTTCTGCCGTCTCAATGAGGACATAAACACATAAACAGCATCTACAGAACTGCTCTGAGAGTCACTTCACAAGCATTCTACCGTTTCATTGAGTAAAACCAGCTTCATATCATATAGCTACACACAGACATTTAAAGGTATTCACGGCAACCCGTCAAAATAAAAGTTTATCTTAAAGACATTGTGCCAGAAATATATTACTATTATTTAGTAGAATGTATGTGATACTATTACTACTGTTGAAAAAAATTAATAAATATTTATTTTTAAAGAAATAATCACGCTATTTCTTCCATATTTTAATTTTAATAGTAAATCCCCTTTTACCCTCCTCTTTACCAAAAAAATAAAATGTTTAAATTTCATTATTTAAAAGACAAATTATATTTGGGTGAAACTTGAAACACAATTTAAATAAGTATAAAGAACGGCATTGATTTTTGTACATTTTATTTTTGTTTGATTTTATTATTAAAAATGTTTTTTTTTAGTTAGCATGTGGTACCGAAATTGGTACCGAGAACCGTGGATTTTCACTGGTATCGGTACCGAATACTGAAATTTTGGTACCGTGACAACACTACAGCTAGGTATTGATTATTATTATTAATCGCACA
Source organism: Acrossocheilus fasciatus (assembly GCA_036784905.1). Taxonomy (NCBI): domain Eukaryota; kingdom Metazoa; phylum Chordata; class Actinopteri; order Cypriniformes; family Cyprinidae; genus Acrossocheilus; species Acrossocheilus fasciatus. The sequence continues at coordinate 32,880,715 of CM071941.1, read as the reverse complement.
GCCATAGCTTAGTCAGGTATGGCAAATTTTGGATGTGTCTATAACAGGGTTCCTCAAATCTAGCCCTGGAGGGCCACTGTCCTGAAGAGTTTAGCTCAGATTCTGATCAAATACACTTACCTGCAATCTTCTAGTAACTCTGAGGACCTTTAGGACCCGTTTTGAGGAGCCCTGGTCTAAGGGATAAGGGATTTGACAACGCCTAGCTTTCACAGACTACAGTATCTCAATGTGTTATCTTACAGATTTTGAGATGAGAAATCTTTCAGTTGCTTAGTGTGTATAAGATGTTGTTGGTTTGGATGTTTGCTGCCTTGTGTCATAAACTGCGGTTAATTTGTATTTGTCTTTTTATTTATTTAGACCTATTGGTGCTGAAAGTTGAGAGTCAACAACTGAATGAAATTAAAGAGGAACATTGTGATTTCGAGACTGGGGAAAGGAGCAGAGAAAAGTCTTTCCCATGCCAACAGTGTGGAAAGTGTTTCAGTCGAAAACAAAACCTTGCGGTCCACTTGAGAGTTCACACCGGAGAGAAGCCTTACACTTGCACACAGTGTGGGAAGAGCTTCACTCAGAAGGGAGGCCTTAAACTGCACATGGAAATTCACACCGGAGAAAAACCTTTCACTTGCCAGCAGTGTGGGAAGAGCTTCATTCACAAAGGAAGACTTAAAAAACACATGGCAGTTCACATTAGAGAGAAGTATTTTAACTGCCAACAGTGTGGAAAGACATTTATAACAGAACATTACTTTCGGAGTCACGTGAGAATGCACGCTGGAGAGAGCCCTTTCACCTGCCAACAGTGTGGAAAAGTTTTCCCTCTAAAACAATGCCTAACACTCCACTTGAGAGTTCACACTGGAGAGAAGCCTTACACTTGCCTACAGTGTGGGAAGAGTTTTACACAGAAGTCCATGCTTGACATCCACATAAACATTCACACCCGAGAGAAATCGTTTCCCTGCCAACAGTGTGGGAAAAGTTTCACCCGAAAACAAAGTCTTAAAGTCCACATGAGACTTCACACGGGAGAGAAGCCTTACATGTGCACTTACTGCGGAAAGAGTTTCAGATATAAAAGCACCCTTGATTTCCACTTGACCAGTCACACTGGAGAGAAGCTGTTTGTGTGCGATCAGTGTGGAAAAAGCTTCACAACGGCGCTAAAGCTCAGGTGTCACAAGAGCAGACATACGGGGGTGAAACCGTTCACATGTCTTCAGTGTGGAAAGAGTTTCAGTCATGCAAATAGCCTCAGAGTTCACATGAGAATTCACACTGGGAAGAAGCCTTACACCTGCCAACAGTGTGGAAAGAGCTTCACGCAAAAAGGACACCTTAAGACTCACATGAGGAGAGAAGAAGAGAGAAAGAGTCTTCACACAGGAGAGAAGACATCAAGAGTTCGCACCAAAAAATGCTAGCAGTGTGAAATTAAGACCACTTTCACACTGCAGCTGAATATGGGCCAAATCTGATTGTCCACCTTTATGACCGCTATGTAAGAACTCCTGAATACACACCTGAACTCTGATCATGGTTTCAAACACTGAGTGGTTGCGGTAGAGACACCCTGACCTGGTTTCACAGACAGAGCTTAGAATAAGCCAGAATTAGGACATTTATGTAATTTTTATAAACGTGTCCATCTTGAGACAAAACAAAGGCATTGATATATTTTAAGATCAATCAGTGCAAGTTTCTTTCAGTTGAAACAGCTCAGACTTACATTTTAGTCTGAGGCTACTCTTAAAGGAACACTCCACTTTTTTTGGAAATAGGCTCATTCTCCAACTCCCCCAGAGTTAATAAGTTGAGTTTTACCGTTTTTGAATCCATTCAGCCGATCTCCGGGTCTGGCGATAGCACTTTTAGCATAGCTTAGCATAGATCATTGAATCCGATTAGACCAGTAGCATCGCGTTCAAAAACGATCAAAGAGTTTCGATAGTTTTCCTATTTAAAACTTGACTCTTCTGTAGTTATATCGTGTACTAAGACCGGCAGAAAATGAAAAGTTGCGATTATATTATATTATAACTAGTTACCTAGCTGGGGACTACTTTCAGGCGCTGCGTAATATCACTGCGCCTGCCGCGGCCATGTTACGGCGGCAAAGTTCCTTGATTATTACGCCGGAATGAGAGTATAGTTCCTAATCATATCAGCCTAGAAAATCACAACTTTTCATTTTCCGCCAGTCTTAGTACACGATATAACTACAGAAGAGTCGAGTTTTAAATAGGACAAATATCGAAACTCTTTGGTGATTTTTGAACACGATGCTACTGGTCTAATCGGATTCAATGATCTATGCTAAGCTATGCTAAAAGTGCTATCGCCAGACCCGGAGATCGGCTGAATGGATTCAAAAACGGTAAAACTCAACTTATTAACTCTGGGGGAGTTGGAGAATGAGCCTATTTCCAAAAAAAGTGGAGTGTTCCTTTAAGCCTAGTCTGTGAAATCAGGGGCCTGTAATTTAAACTGAATGGAGGCTTTGTTTCTTTTCATATATTGATGCATCAGAATCAAAAATATTATTTAAACTTCTGTCTTGCTGTGAAATGCCACAATGTAGCTGAAAAGTAAAAAAAAAAAAAAATTCAAACTGAATGTTGCACTGAATAGTTTGATGAATCTCTTAGTAAGGGAATGCACATAGGCTTATGATCAGCAATGGTCCTGCAAAGAGTTTGTTTGAGTTTTGCATTTCAGTTAACTAATGCAGTTGAATTGCAGTTTAAATGGAGCAATTTCAACTTTTGTTCTGTATTTTTTGTATATATAAAATTCCAATTTCATACTATTCAGTTTATTAAATTCTGGGTGATTGTGTTGTTTTTTTTCAGGGTCCTAATCTTTTCTTCTAATTTAAGTAGTTTTACTCGTTCCAGGGGCCTTATGTAGAAATGTGCGTACGTGGTTTTCCACGCGCGTATCTGGATTTATCAAAAATAAACTTGGCGTAAATATGTACGGACGCTCTTGACTGTGCACTCTTTTTCCTGGAGTGAGAAAATTAATGAAGTAAACAAGGATTTTAAACTGTTTTCTTTTCAATATACACATTTACTATCATTAATGGAGATAAGAACTGAAATTACATGAAGCCATTACACAGACGTTAAACCAAAATGATATGTATTTAGACATATTTATAGTGGATGCGCTTGATCACTTTTCCATGTTCAAATGACAGCGAGGAGTGCAATAGGTGCACAATAATACATCTTCAAACTAAACTGCAGATCTCATGTTATGAGAAAATATTTAGCGAGAACAATGATCATGTCACGTGTCTACCCGTCCAAAGTTCCTGTCTGTCCTTATTTGGTTTAGTTTCGTTTCTTGTTTGATAATTATCTTTTCATTGTCCCCACCTGAGTTTCATTATCTTGTTTGCTCTTTTGTTCCTTTCTGTTTATAAGCCCTCTGTTTTCCTCATTTTTTGTCCAATCTTGAGTTAATAAATGGGAAAAGTGAGTTGATGCCGTTTCGTTCTCCTGTCCTTAATTTATATTTCTACTACAACCACGCACCCGTGACAGATCAGTGATGCACACTTACTTCGATATTATAGCGGACACTGCTGGATTTGGTGGTCGAACAGTCCATTGTCTGGTTTGTATAGGTCCAATGATAATAACTTACTGTACAACCGCAGCTGCACGGAGGTGTTAATGGCATGTGAAGGCATCTCCACAACATTATGAAAAATACCACTGTATTTGAAGGATAATACTGGAAGAAAACTGTAAGATTTACACATTTCATTTTTATTGTATTTACAGTGCAATAAATATAGGCCTATATGATTCCACCGAAAATAGCTAAAAGATGTTCAACTTATCAGCAAAACTGCATGAATTTAATTTGATTTGAATTGTTTAAAACAATCGAAAAAAGGTAACACTTTATAATAACGTTCAGTTGTAAGTTAGTCATAAGTGATTAGTTAATGATGAACTATTAGTGTCATTGTAATTGTGTACCGTTACATTCCAAAAAACATCTCCTTGCGGACGATGTTTCACTCACACTAGAGCCCTGCATTTCGGCCTGGGCCCGACGGGCCCCGACTGTTTTACGTCTCTAGGGCCGGGCTTCGGGCCAATTTTCATGTCATAGTTCAGACGAGGGCCGGGCCTCGGGCCTGTTTTAGTTTTCTCCTTATTTTTATATTTTAGACATCCATCAATGTCTAAGCCAAGTGCTTAGAAAAGCATTATATAAATATATAAATGTAAGGAATTATAATTATTATTATCAATTAGTGACAAAAAAAAATGCCGCGCTGGTGGAAACAACACGAGACCGTGCCGCGACTGTGAAGAGCAGCTCGACGGTGTTTAGTGTCCCGCAGCAGCAGCGATCGCGCCGTCAGCGCAGCTGTTCTGCTTCAAATAGAGCTTGCCGTAAAGCCCCAGCAAAAGTAATTACCATGAATGTGTCCGAGGGAAATAGTAAGGAGATATTTGAATTACTTACTAATAAAGTAGTGTTTTCTGTGTTGCATCAGTGTGGATTCATCTCCTCATTAGACGCGCCTTTAGAGAGAAGTGCATCTTCACGGATTATGATTATAATGAATGAGTTTTTGTTTTCGATTTGATTTATTTCGTTAAGTAGTAATTTAAAGCTTTCTATAGATATATTTATCATGTCTGTGAGGCATGTATTCGCTGACTTTCGGTTCATTTTTGTGAAGCGCTCCTGTTCAAGACGAGACGGCAGAAAGCGCATCGTTTTCTTAAAAGCACGATGTTTTGTTGATATTGTGAGTGCACACAAATAGAAATAGACCCTTTACAGTTCTGAATGATGTATTACTCTTACCTTTATGAGCAAAAATTATGGCCTATTTTAAATTGTTTCCATTGAAAAAAAACGCAATTGATTGCGCTGGTGCCTCCATGTCCTGCACTTTAGCTCCCGTTCTCCGCACAAACTACTGATGCAGCACACATTTATCTAGGTTTAACCTTTAAACATTGTTGTATGCTTGAACTGTTTCAGTAGGCTATATTTATAGATTTTATTTTAGGCAAGTCGTGATGATTTGAGAAGGCTAAATTGATCAAACATGCTATGATCAGCCTGCCGGTCTGCCGCTGGCCGCTTGGTCGTTACTATAAGAAAGAAATAACTTGTTTAAGGAACAAAAAATGTTCCAAACATTTTTCAAAATTAACTTAATAAAAAAAATAATAAATAAATAAAAAAAGGAATAAAAAAAATATAATCACTTTGCCATTACATACAAAACTGAACTATTTTAATAGCTGAAACATGAGCCGTTTTGGGAGAAGGGGAAAAAAAGACGGGCTCGGGTCGGACTCGGGCCGGTAATTCTGATAAGCTGTCGGACACGGTCCGGGCTAGGGCCTGAGTATCTCGGGCCAGGGCCGGGCTAGGGCCTAAATTTGAGGCCCGTGCAGGGCTCTAACCCACACACGACGGTCTGGCGACATCCGCCGTCTCCTCTGGAAAGCTAACGCTAGTATCAGTGTTAGTTTGTGGTGTCTGCACCTGAGTGACGTCCTGGCTCTTTGAAACTAATTTCGGCCTCTTTTAATCATGCGGCGATGTGCAGTAATTCATCAATTCTTTTAAGTGTTTTTTCCGGTTGGAACAATTTTGTTAAGAAAAAGCAAAAGAAAATAACAGTCAATACCACAGAAGCTAACATTGTGGCAAACCGTCCGGCGCACGAGACACTGTAGCACGTGCAGGAAATATCAATTTAATCTCGTTACATTTTAAAATGTGAAAATGTGTTATTTTAAAAGGTATATTTCCCACAATTTTAATTCCTGTATAAATGCATTTATGCTGCTTCAGAACAGCATTAAGCGCTGTGTAAATGCACATTTTGGTGGTTTTATGCCGCTTCAGATTTGGTTTCTGCGCCTCCTTTGCTGTGTAAAGATGCCTTCAGTTAGAGTAATTAATGAAGTGGAAAAGGCTCATTTAATATGAAAGAGCTGGTGGTAATAATATGTTTTGACACTGAAGAAGCTTATTATTCTATGTGGAGAAAAGACTTACTTAAATTACATTAAAATGTTTATTAAATTAAGTAAAATGTTATTGAAGGACGATTATTTAATTAGGTAGTGAATTTTCAGAGTTAAAGCTGGAGAAGTACCTGAAGGATCTGAAATGTATAATTGTATTCCTCAGAAGAGTGCAATTAGCCCTGATGGATAATGAAATGATAAACGACATCTTTACACATCTAAAAGGAGGTATAAAATCAGTATTATATGCAGTGAGGTCATATCAAGACTCAGGCTATATCATACAGGATTAAACACTATATGTTCGTCCTGGGGAAAGTAACAGTGATGAGAGGCATTAAAGAAAATGCTGAGTATATAATAATGAACTGTAATTAGGTGCGAAGAGGAAAGAAGCAGATTAAGAGACGAACTTGAAGAACGGGACTTTTATTTTGGTCTGGTGATGTGACGTCATCAGGCTGCGCCGCGCTTCTGCGTCTGTTGTGGCTCTGCTGAAGAAAGGTTTGTGTTTCAAAACATTTCAGCTGTTTAAATAAGTGCTCATTTCAGTTTTATAACGTTTGCAAGCTATGTGAAAAGCTACATTATTATTGGAGGTAACAGTGCAATGCTGTATCTAGCAGCGAGGAATGTTATTGTTTGTGAGTCAGTGCGTCCTAACATCGATGATCACTTCATAGTGAAGTCAAAGTCAAAATCTGTTTTATTGTCAATTCTGCCACATGTACCGTACATACATACAGAGAACTGAAATTTCGTTACTCTCTTACTCCCTGGTGCATACAGATAACACTAAGTACTAACAGTAGAGCGCTTAAATACAGATAAGTTCAAATCAAATATATATATATATATACACATACACAAACACAGAATGAAATTATTACAAATATACAAATAAGGACATGTAGAATAAAAATGAAAATAAATTAATATAAAATGGATAAAGTGGCATAAGGCACAGAGTGCAAACCAGTGAGATAGACAAACAGACAAACAGTGCAGACTATAAATGGTATAGTGCACAGAGCTTATTGAGACTGTTTATTAAAGTGACGAAGAGCATTCTTTCCAGACTGACAGAAGAGGTAGCTGAATGAGGTCAGTCCAATGCTGTACGTGTGTGTGTGTGTGTGTGTGTGTGTGTGTGTGTGGATGTGGGTGGTCAGAGTTCAGTAGTGCGTGGGGTGAGAGAGGGGAGGGGGGGCGGAGGACGGGAGGGAGTTCAGCTTCCTGACAGCCTGATGGATGAAGCTGTCGTTCAGTCTGTTGGTCCTGGCCTGGAGACTCCGCAGTCTCCTCCCTGATGGTAACAGTCTGAAGAAGCTGTGTGTCGGGTGGGTGGGGTCGCCTGCAATGCAGAGGGGTTTGCGGGTGAGACGGGTGAATGAGAATGGGACTGAGTGCTACTGGACGGTAGTCATTGAAGCAGGATGGAGATGACTTCTTCGGGACTGGAATGATGGTGGTAGCTTTGAAGCACGTGGGGACGACAGCCTGACTCAGCGAGATGTTGAACACGTTACGATGCAGAAACATGATTAAAAACGATTCGTTGATTGGAATAATTTACTGAATCTGATCCAGACTTTTGCAAAACAAATACAAAAAAACATTTTCTCAGCGTTTTGTTTAAAATATCTTTTATTTTTTAATGAAACATACCCACATTCAGATGCATGAAGCTAGAATAAAGCATCTCTTGCTTGTTTGTTTAAAAGCACATGCTCTGTTATTTCTTTAGACGTATCGCACGTTCATACACTGCTGTTCAAAAGTTTAGGACCTGTAATATTTTTAGAGGCATTTCTTATGCTCTTCAAGGCTGCATGTATTTTTGATCAAATAAATAAAAAAAAATTATTACAGTTTAAAATAATGGATTCTATTCATTTTTACGTTTTATTAAACCTAAAAAGTATCACTGGTACCAAAAAAATATTAAGCAGCAAAAACGAGTGTTTATTAAACACTGATAATAAATGAGCGTATTAGAATGATTTCTGGAGTATCACTGACGACTGATGCTGACAATTCAGCTTGTTTTAAAGTATATTAACATAGTAAACCATTATTTTAATTTGCAATAATATAAATTTTTTTTTTGTCTGTATTTTTGATCAAACAAATGCAACTTTGATAAGCATAAGAATCTTCTTTAAAACACATTAAACACCTGTATGATTCCAAACTTGTACGTTCATACAATAGTTTATTCTGGGGTCATGAAAACTTTGTGAATTTTGGCGGCAAAAATAAAATAAAAATCTGAGAAGGAAAAGAGTTAACCAGGGTTTTAGCTGAGCTGTGCAGGACAGTGATTGCTGTATGTTTATATTTATTTTTTTATTTGACATTTTTGAAGTCTCTAGCTTTGTGCCTTTACACTCAGGTTAACTTTTATTTGTATTTTTCATCTTAGATCTGATGCTGCATGAAATGGATGAAACGGACGAGAAACATCTTGATTTCATAACTGAAGAAAAATCTTTGATCTGCTCACAGACTGAAAAGTCCAAAAAAACGTTTTCTTCTCACAAAAGAGCCCAAAAGGCAAGAGCTAGAAGTCATTTCACCTGCCAACAGTGTGGAAAAAGCTTCAAACAAAAAGAAAACCTTAAAGTCCACATGAGAACTCACACCGGAGAGAAACCTTTCACCTGTCAACAGTGTGGGAGGAGTTTCACTCAAAAAGTAAGCCTTACGTTTCATATGAAAGTTCACACAGGAGAGACCCCTTACTCCTGCCAAGAGTGTGGAAATCGATTCACTGAGAAACGAAGCCTTGAAATCCACACGAGGATTCACACCGGAGAGAAACCTTACTCCTGCAAAGTGTGTGGAAGACGCTTCATTCGAAGAGAGGACCTTAAAAGCCACGTGAGAGTTCACACCGGAGAGAAGCCCTTCACCTGCCCTCAGTGTGGAAAGAGCTTCACACAGAAAGGAAATCTCTCGACTCACGTGAGAATACACACCGGAGAAAAGCCATTCGTGTGTGTTCAGTGTGGCAGCAGTTTCAGAAGTAAAGCAAACTTTAATGTGCACATGATAAAACACTCGTGAAAGCTGTCATCAGTGTGGAAGGAGGCTCAGATACAGGAGACACCTCACACCGGAGAGAAACCTTTCACTTGACCTCAGTTTAGGATACTTTCACCCTCTCTCCTTGTGGCTCCGCCCCCTCCACTGACTCCGCCTGGATTCTAGCTCTGTTGATTTCGCTCGGCTCCTCGACTCTGACTACACTGCCTTTTCTCTGACTTGACCCTCGGATCACATGCCTCCGCCAAAACACAATCTCTGTTTGCTAACAGTCATGGCCAAAAATATTGGCACCCTTGGTAAATATGATCAAAGAAGGCTGTGAAAATTAATCTGCATTGTTAATCCTTTTGATCTTTTATTTAAAAAATTCACAAAAATCTAACCTTTCATTGGATAATAAGAATTTAAACAATTCTCCAGCTGTGGTCCTCGGAGAGTCTTTAGCCGCTCAAACTCTCCTCACCGTGCATTAGGACGATATAGACACACGTCCTCTTCCAAGCAGTTTCCTAACATTTTATGTTGATTGGAAATTCTTAATTATTGCCCTGATGGTGGAAATGGGAATTTTCACTGCTCTAGCTCTTTTCTTAAAGCCACTTCACTAATTTGTGAAGCTCAATTATATTTTGCTGCACATCAGAAATATATTCTTTGGTTTTTCTCATTGTGATGATGATTAAGGGGATTTGGGCTTTGTTTTCCCTCCTATTTATATTTCTGTGAAACAGGAAGCCATGGCTGGATAATTTAATGATCATAATCACCCTGGAGTGCTCAAAACTGTGAATATGAATATACTTCAGAGATATTTTACTCATAAGAATTTCTAGGGGTGCCAATAATTGTGTCCAATGTGTATTAGAGAAAAACATTTATTTCATAATGATATTTCCCCCCATTTTAAATTCTTATTATCCAATGAAAGGTTAGATTTTGGTGAATTTAAAAAAAAATAAAAGATCAAAAGGATTAACAATGCTGACTATTTTTCACAGCCTTCTTTGATCATATTTACCAAGGGTGCTGATATTTTTGGCCATGGCTATATTGGGTTGCTACATGTTACATCACTCACTAAGCATGCGTACGCACCACTTTGTCTGTCAAACCTGTGTACGAATGTTTTCACGAACAAATCATGATTAACTAAAGCTTTCATACTAAAATTTATTCTAAATTTAAGAAAAAAAAACAGGAACAGTTAAAAGCACACATACACAAAAATCACACTTTGGCTGGGTTTTTTAATCTATATAATTTATATATAAGCTATATGTAATGATAAAATGCATATTTCATCTTAAAAAATATTTAATCAAATACAGTGAAGGAGTAAGAAAAGCTGTGTTAGGCTATAGGTTTCTCTGAATAACAGAGCATGTACAGCCGGCTAATGAGAGCTCTGTAAGCTGTGTATAAAAGGTGTTTTAATGTGTATGAATTAGGGTTTGAACGACTTCAGATTTTTTAAAGTGGACATTTATGTGATGAAAGCTGCGCTGCTCATTTTTATCAGTTCTTTTGTCTTTGGGTCGTTATATTTCTCACAGATCTCTGCTCGTTCTAAATCAGATACAGATAAAGTAGCGCAGTAAAGATTGCGTTTATATGAATGCATTAGTGAGAGAGCGATTGTGTGTGAATGAATTCTACCTGGCAGCGACTCTCTACTTATAGTGAAGCTGTGGGATTTAGTTACTAAGAAGATATGTTAGAACTTTTCAGTTTCTAAGCTGTATTATTGAGAAATCACAGAACAGTGTTGACAATACATTTCCATGCTACTAAATTATTCTGTGTGCGTTACAACGCCGCAGCACATTAGATTAGAACGGCGATTAATTTACCTGCTGTTTAAAACACTCATTTTTGAGTTTCCAGATGGTATAATCACACAAGTCTTGTGGAGCGCTTTCAGAGTATGCATTTATTTTTCATTTTAAGTGTTTGCAAATGGAACGAAAATGTGGACTTCTTGTCCTGATGCGCCCTCTATAGGACGACGTCAAGCTTAAAGCGTCATGGCAGAGCATTAAAGTCGACTAATTGACTGGTCGGTGCAACCCCCGAATGTGCATATTAACATGAATAATCTACACAGTTATTAGTGAATGAGACCCATTGCTTTTCTCCTGTGCTCCTACGTGTTTGCATTTCTGTTTTGTTTGTGTCTTTGTTTGATTTCCTTACGCTTTCAAATACTGCTGCAGTTATCTCCTGCCTTAACTACACCTTGGTTCTGTAACCAACAAAACAAGAGATATTTATATTTTCAACATCATTTGTTCATCAGATATTCCTCATTAAAAGAGCATCAGCTGTATGCAAAAGTGACAGACTTGTTTTTTTTAACTACTGAAAATTAGTTGTGAAACGGTTCGAGTTTCTCATGGATTCGTTGTGTGTTGCAGTTTTGGGATCAGTCTCAGTAATGTTCGGTTATCAGGGAGGCTATTTTTAATGTGGAATTAGAAGTTTACAGGAGAACACTACTATTTGTTAAACACTTGACCAATTTACCTTAAATAAAAAAAAAAAAAAAATTTTTTTTTTGTCTTTTTAATTATTCAATATTAAAGGAATATGGTTTAAAAGCAGTAAGACATTAATCGACACATACAGTATTACAGTTAGTAGATCTGAAAGGGTGATTAACAGCTGTCAACCCTGTACTAACAGCGCAGCGCAAACTGTCTTTTGACCTTAAAATACTCTTGGGTTTTACCAAAGAAGAATTACTGAAGAATTAGCGCTGAAAAGGCGTGGACAGTTATTTTTGCACCTGACCTTATTGAATATGCATTTGTAGGAGTTTCCCTTTCAGACACAAAAGTTATGGGAGGAGAGTATTCAAATGAATCACACAAAGAGATTTACTAACGTTCACGCTCGTCAAATTACTAGTATTTGTGCCATTATTTAATGCCCAAAATAAGCATGTTGTAAACTATTTTGTTTGGAATGCCAGAAGAACACATTATCCGAACACATCGTTTGCCAAGCCATGCTATTTTAAATTTGCTTCAGGAAATAAAAGACAACACGGAACCTTTAACTAGGAGTCAAGCAACACCAGGTCTATCAAAACTTCTTGCACCCCTTCATTGGCCTCCGGTTCTTTTCAACATACTGTGGCTTCTTTAGATGCAATTTCACAGTCCACTTTTTCACCTGCGTTATCTGTGGTCCTGAAGTCCTGGTGAAAATAGTGCAGAGGCACATAACATTTCCAAATCACAACTTGCTCAATTTATTAACATTTTATACAGTTTTAAGTAATCAACAAATAACCAATACCTCAACACAATATATTCAAATAAATTGCCATTGTGCGTGTGCATGTACAGCTTCAAAACATTAAATAAAATGGCTATTTGTTATACTTTCTCTTACCGTCACCTTCTGTAGGTTTCCTTTTGTGACACTGCAATCCCGGTCTTCCAGGGCACGTTTTCCCTTTGGAGCTTGTGGGGTTTCTGCCATCCTGGCTCAGCCGGCCTAGAATACACATCAGGGGATCCATCTGTGTCCTATGTGGCCTGGACTAGAGCACCCACGGACGTAGCGAGACCTGAAACTGCCGAGTTTCTGTTATCTGTTTATTTTTAGTGACCTGATACCTGCAGCACAGACGAGTCTCTTCAAACTGTTTTTCTCTGAGAGTGCTGTACCAACATCAGATGTTCAACTACATTGCGCTGATATTCTGAATGAATATGGTCAAATAAGCTCCTTAAACTGATCATGATTGTTAAGATAAGTGTGTTTGCATCTCTTGTTCTGTCTGATCATTTCTTGTGTAATCTACTGTATTTATGCACGCCCCCAAGGCATGTGCTAGTTATTTTCCACAAGAAGTAACGCTTCATATTGTATATCCGAATACGTAGTTATTCCTCTCTCTTAGTAAGTTGATTAGTTATTCTGTTTATCCGTATACAGACTTGTTAGTTTTAGTTAACGCCCTAGACTTGCTTTATAAACCCTAGCACAAGCATAATGAAGCTGACTTTGAGTGAACCTCACTTCTTGTGTCTGTTATTCTTCTGCTCTGCTCTTCACTGACCTTTGACCTCATTCTTCACATCCCATTTTTATCCAACAATGATCATGAAACTTAAAAATAAGTCTTACAAAAGTTAAAAATAAGAACAAAGATGCAAATAAACAATAGAACAAATAGAAACAAATACTGCATTACAAAATTGTACTTCTAAGCAGGAAGAAAAATAATCAAATGTAAAAAGTAGTGTTCATTCCAAATAAACGGGTTATTAAAGCTATAAAAGCAGTTCAGTCAAGAGCAGCGAGTGATTCCCTCCTTTCTTTTATTGTTAGAGTAACATTAACGAGACAGATTATATTAAGACCTGCTGTGATGCATGGATGGATCACATCAGGCGTTTTCTCCGACAGCTAACAAACATTTACTGAAGACATAATAGTGATGTTTTGAAATACTGTAATTCTGTGTAATTTGAGTCATCACAAATTATTTGAACCACTTACATTTTTTAATTTGAAGTTTTCCACTCATTCAAAATCAATATAATCCTTTACTGTCATCATGGCCCTTTAATATAATGCACTTTAACAAAACAAAGTTTTTATTTTAATTATTGCTCTTATATTTTCTGTGGAAAAACTGAGATGAAATAAGATTTATACATCACAATTTTAGTTGGTAGATCTTTCTGCAACCACAAACTTATTGAGTTTGAAATATTCAACAGTTCTTTCCAATCATTTGTAATATGAAGATCAAGATACTGGACTTTATTTAGAATTGAGAATATCACATGTATTTAATTTAATTTAACTTCCTGCCGTATTGGAGAGAAAAGAAGTAGCTCGTTGATCTGCAGTCGCGGGTCTTTCATGCGGAGAATCCTGCTATTTTCTGGATAATGATGCATTTAAAAGTTAACGACCAAATGGATGTTTATAAAAGTTCACATTGTTGTTACAGATGAAATATAACACGGATAACAATAAATAATATTTTTTAACCAAGTTAAATATTGATTATTAGTCACTCAAACCCCTCTTGTAAACCTCTCTACATAAAGGTCGATCGCGCGCGTCCGCCACGTTTGTAGTTTTTCTAACGCTTTTTATTCGTGTTTGTAGTTCTGGACCGAATCCTTCGCCAAAGCCACGGATCCACACTTCAAAAATCGACCTGAAATAGTAGACCATCATCTATGCTTTGGGACACACTTATTGCAGTCTCACATACTATTCAGGATGGATAGTATGAACATTGGGACGCAGGGTGTGAGTTTCTGTTTCGTCTGAACAGGACTTTTATTTTGGCGTGGCGGCATGACGTCATAAAGCTGCGCGATTCTGTTGGAGAAAAAGGTTTGGGTTTTTAATTCTTTAAAGTGTATAAACCAATACAACCCGTTCTTACAGTTTGATAGAGAACCTGCTGTTTGATCGCTGGCAAGAAATGATAGAGAAACCGAGCTTTTTAAAACCAACTCATTTAAATCAAATGATTCATTGTTGATAAGGACTCGAATTACAGCATCTAAATACAAGAAGAAGAACAACACAAACATGTAATAACTAATACAAATCTGACAAGATTTCCATGAGAGTCTAATCCCCTAAATATAATCTACAAATCATCACATACCAAATGTAAATCACCAGTGCATAAATATTAATTGTCGTTATCTGTGTTCTTTTATTATTTGCTAGTTTTGAGTGTTGTAGTGTAATCAGGTCATTAACTCTCTCTGACAGACTCTTACTAGTGTGCTGCTGAACTACAGCTGATTCATCTTAAACAGGATGAAGTGTTCAAAGTCAAACACACAGAAAAACTGCTGAAGCAACGTACAGTTATAAAGATGGCATTTATTAAAGAGGAGAGAGAAGACGTGAAGATTGAAGATGCTTTCAGAGTCAAACGTGAAGATCCTGAGACACAACAAACAGAGATGATTATTAAAGAGGAGAATGAAGACGTGAAGATTGAAGTCAAACATGAAGATACTGAGGAACAAACAGGTTGGTTTCTTCAGTCATTAATTTCTTTATCTCTGTTTTACCGAGTCATTATGGGACCGTGGTGGTGGAGAAAAATATTAGATGGGCGGAAAAATGATAATTCGGTGCATTTGCATTCTCTCGTGACAAAATCAGTGACATCACCACTTAAATTAGGAAAAACAATCAATGTGTGTAACATTCAACACCATATCTACTTCTGAATGAAGAGGAGTCATTTCTGTTATTTAATTATGTAAGAGTATTTAACAAAAAAAAAAAAAGCGAACCATGAGTAAAATAGGAGTGATTAACTTTACATGTTGTCTATAATTGATTTTTTCTTTATTAAATCACTTTATCAAATTGGAGTCTATGACTTTCTTTCCATGGCATATTAATCAAAACATCTTTACTTCTTGAAATAATGACATTTAAAAGGAAATAAGACTGATAAAATGGTTCTCCTTTTAAGAAAGAAATGCAGTTTGTCACCTTTTTGTGTGATTTATTCAGTTTATTTGTATAGCACATTAGCACATTAATTTTTTGTAATGCGTCTTAAATGATAGCAACCAGCCTTCATCGCTGAGTGTACTTGATTATCAGATGTGGATGACTCCCAGATTCTTTTCCTGCTTGTGTACAGTACATTAGAGGCAAGAGAGCCTAAACAATCAAGTGTATGTGTGAGTGACACAATAGAGACCAACGCTAGACATGTGTTAGCTTCATTCAACTGTAAAATAAAAAGCTGTGCCATTCAGAGTTTAATTTTACCGAAGCAATTCATCGGTGCATTTATTTATTTTTTGGTAATAAAAATATACTTAAAAAAGACCTAAGGTAAATGACTTTAAAATACACTTATAATAACAGTGAAGCAGTAATATTTGGTTCAAAAAGCAAACGATCCTGTGGTTTTATAGAACAACTTTATAACAATTGCCTGCAGAGGGCGCCAACGGCCTGGTGTTGTTACACTTCACAGCAGATCGACCCCATCTTTAATATTGGCCAAATTACATTTAATTCAAATGTTCACTTAACCTTTAGTATTTGGCCACTTCTTCATGACAGAAAATGCTGCAGCCGCTGTAATATCTTGAACAATAACATGGACATCAAAACATGCAAACTAAGAGGGTTTGAGCATTTATTTTGAAATCAAGATGAACAGTTTGCATATTTAGAAACATATTGATTTTGTGTTGGCGTATATTTATAAATGACGTACATTATAAATCTGATGAAATGGTACACGTCGTGGTCCCAGATGAACATTATAAACAACCCAAACTCACAGCAATATGCAGAGATGGAGTTTGAATACCGTATTGTCCCGAATAGACTTTGACATGTCAATAATACACCCACAACAATAGGTGGCGCCAAAAACGAGATGAGTAGCCTAAATGTCATATAATTCAGATGGGCTTCCTGTTATTTCAATGGTATATCAAAAAGTGTATATTTTTCAGTGTCATTGTTGGTACATTTTACCAGTATTTACCATACTTTCAAAACAAAAATTAAAATAGGAAAAATATGCAATTTGAAAATAATTTAAGAAAGATATGTGTTTTACAGAGAGAAAAACAAACAAACAGTCCAGCCTGGACAGAACAAGAGCTTGAACAAGGAGTTGTGAAGCATGTTCAGAAAGAAAGGGCCTGATGTTCTTCATGTTAAATAAAGCAAATCTGCAGGACCGGGCAGCTTTAGCAGAGTGGTCTGAGAAATTCAGCTGATCATCAGTCATAACTCCAAGGTTTCTGGCTGTTTTTGAAGGAGTTATGGTTGATGTGCCTAACTTTCTTTTTTATTTATTTATATAGCACTGTATACATATAACTAAGTTGCTCAAAGTGCTTTACAATGTGAACACAGAAAAAAAAATTCCATCAACATTATAATAATAATTGTTAAAACTAATACAATCATAAACCACCAACCATTTTTAAAATGCTGGAGAGATTCAATGAATTTTTAGCCAGAGTCGGTGCCGTTCTAATATCTAGTGGCTACTTGTTCCACAGACTTGGACCGACCACTGCAAACGTATACTAAGATCTAGTTCTGGGCACTATTAACAGTGCAAGATCACTGGATCTAAGTGATCTAGAGGGAGCATGTCTTACGAGGAGGTCTGCAAGATGAGATAGTGCAGGGTTGTTGATGGACTTGAATACCGTTACCAGGATTTTGAACTCAATTTTGTATTTTATAGGTAGCCAGTTCAACGAGACAAGATGGGAGTAATATGTTCATATTTTCATGTCCGGGTCAGGAGTCTAGCAGCAGCAGCATTCTGGTGTAGTTGCAACCAATCCAGAGTTGACTTAATACCGTAGTAGAGCAAGTTGCAGTAGTTTAGGCGGGAAAATATCAACGAGCAAACCCAAGGGCTCTGTACAACAGTAGCGGTCCAAACTTTGGTTATGTTTTGGAGGTTGAGGAGCGTCAGGCGATCATATATTATTATGGCTGAACTGCCTTGAATTAGAATGTATAAAATAAAGACTAAAACAACTAAGTTCCATGGGACATGAAGACGGCAAGCCGCAAGCAGAGGCACCATCTTGAAAAAAATTTTTCTAGATTAATTGGATGGTGAAATTGTGATGAAACGATGGGCTTGATGCAACCACAAGCAGCTCTATCTTGGCAAGGTTGAGTTGAAGGTGACTGTCCTTCATCCAGCAAGAAATGTCTGTTAGACAAGCTGAGATGCGAGCAGCTATCGTCGGATCATCAGGATGGAATGAGAGGTAGAGTTGAGTGACATCAGCATAGCAGTGATATGAAAAGCCATGTTTCTGAATGGCAGAACCTAGTGATGCCATGTAGACAGAGAAGAGAAGTGGTCCAAGAACTGAGCCCTGAGGCACCCCAGTAGTTAGATGTTGCGACTGGGACCCCTCACCTCTCCAAGATACTTTTAAGGACCTATCTCAGGGGTAAGACTCAAACCACTGGAGTGCGGTTCCTGAGATGCCCTTTACCAATAGGGTTGAGAGGAGGATCAATACCGGCGGACAGATCCAGCAAGATAAGTATTGAAGATTTGGAATCCGGCAGTCTCGGTTGAATGTCCACTTCTAAAACCAGACTGGTTGCTGTGCTGGAGATTATTCTGTGTGAGAAAGGCAGAGACTTGGTTGAACACAGTTGTTTTTTGCAATGAAAGGAAGAAGGGAAAAAGGTCTGTAGTTCTCTAAAACAGTGGTTCTCAATAGGGATGCATCGATCCGATATTGTGCATATACTATTCTGTGATATTGTTGAGCCCCACGAAAGACACAAAGACATTATAAAGCACCATAAAATTTTTGTGCACTGTTTCAAGTATTCTGAAGCTGTTGCATAGTTTCATCTGAGGTACAGATGAATATAAGTCATCAAGTTCAGGTAAACTCTTCTCTCCGCTGTGTCTGTCTGTCTGTCATCCTCCATTCAGCATTCAAACTGCGTGTCACGTTTGGTTACTACAGTCAAACTCTCTTCAAGACCGCACAGTGACTGAGGTTTAAAACTGTTAAAAGAAAAGGCGGTCACACTTTATATTAGGTGGCCTTAACTACTATGTACTTACAACAAAAAATAAGTACAATGTACTTATTGTGTTTATACTGTATTGCAAAACACTTTTGCTGGTATTGAGGGGGATACGGGTAAGGTTAGGGACAGGTTTGGTGGTCTGGGTGGGTTTAAGGGTGGGTTTAGGTGTAAGGGTTTGGTAAACGGTGTAATTATAAATGTAATTACAGAAATTAATTACAGATGTAATTACATATAGGTATTTTTAAAAATATAAGTACAATGTAAAAACATGTATGTACACAATGAGTGCATTGTACCAAATGATTAATTCAAATGTAAGTACATAGTAGTTAAGGCCACCTAATATAAAGTGGGACCGAAAAGGCTTAATAAACTAACGCACAGATTTAATACACTACGCATCAATATATTTTCCCTTTGTACTTTGAACTTGGAGGGGTGTGCAGCCTGCGTGCTGTTACTCCATGATGCTTCAAGCGCATCATTCTGCGCTCGGGATGTGCATAAGCGCTTGTGCTGCTCTGTATTGGAGCCTTTTGTATTATAATACTTTTGCGCAATGAAAGATTATTAATAGTCTTTCTTGTTCTGTCCTATCTATCATATGTTGCTGCCTTCAGTATATATTTATATATAAATGTATTTGCTCGTTTTTCATTAATGTATTTTACAACAATATGAAGAGCAATGTGTACCATTTGACCAGATTTAGTCCTACACTTATTCACTCTTATTTGTAAGTAAAAATGTTTTATAAAATTGTGCACCCATGATTTTTCCAGAGTATCTTTTGCTGCTAAATTATACACTAACCTAGTTTATAATAGTATTTTTTCATTTGTTTGATTTATATATATTTTTATTAAAATGAAGTTGTCTATATGTAGTAGATTGTGATTCACACAAAAGAGTGACGATCAGGTCAACACACAGAAGAATAGAAATTCTACATCGATTAAAAAAACTAAAAAACTGGAAGCCACAAACATGGCATGAAAGCAGAGAATATCACCCATATTCTTTTCAATACTTTGTAACAGAACGCAAGCCAGGAGAGTCAGCTGACAACATTGATTGTCCTTTAATTGTTTTTCTTCTCTAGGCACGTTTGATCTCGCAAGTGTCAGTGAGATCTCGTGTCACTGTGAAATTGTTCCTAAAATCTTCAAGTGTGTGGTCTGGTCCAAAAATCTAGTGTGTTCGTTCAGAGGGTTATAAGGCTAAAAATCGCTTGAACTGTCTTCATGTCTGTGGTCTCCCATGGTTTAAGATATGAAAAAGTGTCTAGTGTGCAGCCAGCTTTAATGATGTGAGTGAGTGCAGGTACAACTGGAGGAGAAATGGCTTGAAGGAGATGAGATGGAAAAGGATCAAGTAGTAGGATGAGTAGAAAGAATGAGTTTGGAGACTTCTGCCTCAGAGAGTGAAGAGAAGGATGTGAATGAGTGTATGTTTGCTGGCAAGATGTGCTTGACAGATTGTGGTGTGGAAAACTGAGCACTGATGGTTTTAATTTTGTTAATGAAGAACGTGGCAAAGTGAAGTGACATGTGGCCAAGTATGTTGGAATACTTGGAATTTGTCCGCTGCATTTAACCCATCCGAGTGCATACACACACACACACACACACACACACACACACACACACACACACACCCGGAGCAGTGGGCGGTTCGGTGCCTTGCTCAAGGATCTCACCTCAGTCATGGTATTGATTGGTGGAAGAAAGCGCAGGTCATTCACTCCCACCACCAATTCTTGTCGGACCTGAGACTCGAACCTGCAACCTTCGAGTTACTCCCTATCCATTAGGCCACGACTGCCCCCAGTCGTCAGCTGTTAGAGATGAAGGAGGGGACAAAGGAGGGAGGAAAATGTTTAAAAGAGCATGCGAGCATTCAGTCAACAGAGCAAGTGCAATAAAAGATGTGTGACAAACTATTAAAAATGCCACCAACATTTGAGATATTATAACATTTATTACATATATTTACACGGAACAAAATTATAAATGCAACACTTTTGTTTTTGCCCCCATTTTTCATCATGCTGTCTAATCAGCATCTTGATATGCTACACCTGTGAGGTGGATGGATTATCTCGGCAAAGGAGAAGTGCTCACTAACACAGATTTAGACAGATTTGTTAGAAATAGGCCTTTTGTGTACATAGAAAAAGTAAACGTTTTTCTTCACCAAGGAAAGGATTCTGCGATCATCCACTTTAGTTGTCTTCCGTGGTCTTCCAGGCCTTTTGATGTTGTTGAGCTCACCAGTGCTTTCTTCTTAAGAATGTAGCCAACCATCGATCTGGCCACACCTAAGGTTTTTTCACATAAATCTCTTATAGATTTATGGGGGGTGATTTTTCAGCTTAATGATGGCCTCCTTCACTTTCATTGAGATGTCCTTGGACTTCATATTGGTAGCACCAGTCAAACAGCTTTCGAAATGCCAATTTGTACCTCATATCAACTCCAGATCTTTTATCTGCTTAATTTGTCTTGAAGTAACCAAGGAATGGACCGCCCATGATCGATTAACCTCTTCTTAGTCAATTGTCCAAATACTATTGAGCCCCTGAAAATGGAGGTACTTGAATGTCATATTTTTTTGGAACCTCTTAAAATAAAGCTAAAAGTGTGCACTTCAATCACATCTTGATAGTTTTTTCAAATCCATTGTTGTGGTATAAAGGCAGATGCACAAAAACAAAAAGTGTCAGAATACTTCCAAACCTGACTATTTATTCAAATATGTATATTTAAAAAATTAATCTTATAGCATCACATATTTTTTAACTGCATTAAACTATGATTAAAATTTGTAATTGCCATTTAATTGCACCCCGTTTTGTGATTTTAATCATGATTGATGGCAACCTTATTGTGAAATTAAGCATGCACCATTTATCTTGTTTTGAATGTTAGGATTTAGTTGTAAATGTTCAGTGTTAAAATAAAGAAATGCATGACAAACTGGTTTAAGGAAACATATCGTTCAGGGTTATTTAAATCATGAGCATTAATTTAACAAGTATTCAAGAACAATCTCTAAAATGGTTGAGTGCAAAAGTACCGGGGAGCATTTTACATTGACAGGGACCATATGAACATATGACTTTGTAGCAGACATTACTTTGCATCATTTGTTGGTGTATGCTAGATATGTCTGCAGTTCATAAGTAACTTACCTGTTAACTGTTTGTTAGTAACATTAGTAAGTAAGACAGCAATATCAACTGTTAATTAGTGACATCAATTCAATTCTATTTCTAGTAAAAATGAAAGAATTGCAATGCTCGGGTAAACCGCTATAGAGCTGCTGCTGCTATAGAGTTAGAACTGGTGAATGCTGTTTACGGGTTTCAGAGAATGATGTGCGGCAAATGAATCGCTGTAGAAACCGAATACTTCAATGGTTGCGGACGAAATAACTCAAAACGAGAGCCAATGCAATAACCTGAAATAAAACGTCCTGGTGTATTAAAGAGGAGTGGCTTGATTAAGTGCTGGAAATACCGGATGATGGGCACAGAACGGTAACAAAAACTCTGAGACATCTACAGTCACAAACAGGTGTATTGTGAAAAGATAGTTTAGATAGTACCCCCCCAGTAATATTGTGAACACTTAGGCTATTGCAATTTCTAATATTGGTTTTCTTTTTTAATATATTTTAATATATAGCGTATTCCTGTAAAGCAAAGCTGAAATTTCAGCATCATTAATCCGCTCTTCAGTGTCACATGATCCTTCAGAAATCATTCTAATATACTGATTTATTATCACTGTTGTGCTGCTTAGTATTTTTTGGAACCAATTTTTCTTTTGATTTATTTGATTAGGCTAATAAAAAGTTTAAAAGAACACCATTAATTAAAAATATAAATATTAAATATAAGTATTTACTATCACTTTTTATCCATTTAAAACATCCTTGCTGAATGAAAGTATTAATAAAAAATGAGAAAAAATTTACTGACCCCAAACTTTTGAATAGTAGTGTATATTGTAACACAAAATGTATATTTTGAATAAACACTGTTCTTTTTAACTGTTTATTTCTCAAAGAATCCTGAAAAATATCACAGGTCACAAAAAATATTAAGCTGCACAACTTTTTCCAACATTGATTATAAATTAGCATATTAGAATGATTTCTGAAGGATCACGTGACACTGAAAATTCAGCTTTGCTTCGCAGGAATAAATTCTATTTTAAAGTATATTAAAATAGAAAACTTTTATTTTAAATTGCAATAATATTTCACAAATAATAATATACACAGCGTCTCCCTGACATGACTGCCTGCATCAACACTACTGCGGTTACTGAAACCACACCTTCTTTCTTTGCTGAACATTTGGCCGGTGTTACACAAATATTTCCACATCGTGACGTAGACATGTGGAGGCGTGTTTGAATGAGCCATTTTAGCTATCTTTGTGACCAAATATAGCCTACGATACAGCATGATCATCGCACAGCGTATTTACTGGTATGATCCACATTTACTGACCAACCAATAAAAATGCAACATGAAATCAACGCGACATGGTGCTAAAACATAAAACTACTTACCTCAAGCTCTTATCCCTTCCTCTTCCGCCGCTTCCACTTTTTTTCAGCACGCATAAAAAATTCAACTGCTAAAGTGTGATTTATCATACTCATTTGTTTAGCACTAGCTCATACTGATGACGCTTTATTCTTCTATAGTAATGTTAGATTAGATTAGATTCAACTTTATTGTCATTACACAAGTACAGGTACAGGGCAACGAAATGCAGTTTAGGTCTAACCAGAAGTGCAATAGCAGCAAGTGCAGTATATACAATGGTTGAATAAGTGCAGGACAAGGATATGTACTGAATATTTGTATAAATATATATAGAAAGATAGTTATTAATATAAACAGAATTTACAGGTGAATATGTATAGTGAATAAATATACAGATGGCTATTACTATAAACAGAATTTACAGGTGATATGTACTATCAATATAATATATATACAGATGACTATTACTATAAATAAGGTGTAAAAGTGCAGTGGAAGTGATTGCATATTACAATTAGACATACGGTGCAAAATGTTAATGTAAACATTGATAATGTAAACAACAGTCGGCAGTGCAAATGAGCATGGTCCAATTTAGGTATGGTAGTGCAAGATACAAGAGTAAACAGTTGTTACTGTAATAAAAATTTACATTCAGTAGTGCAAATAAGGCAGATGTGAGGTAGGAGAGAAGAGTTAATAATATATGAGGAAGTGGATCAACGGGGGTTAGAGTTCAGTAAAGAGACAGCTCTGGGGAAGAAACTGTTCTTTAATCTGCTGGTCCTGGTCCGGAGGCACCTGAAACGCCTACCGGAGGGCAGGAGAGAAAACAGTCTGTGGGCTGGGTGAGAGGAGTCCTTGAGGATGCTGCGAGCTCGATGCAGACAGCGTTTCCTCTGGATGTGCTCGATGGCAGGTAGTGGAGTCCCTGTGATGCGCTGGGCAGTTTTCACCACCCGCTGCAGTGCCTTGCGCTCCGCAACAGAGCAGCTCCCATACCATACTGTGACACAGTTGGTCAGGATGCTTTCTATTGCGCAGCGATAGAAGTTCACCAGGATAGCAGAGGAGAGCTGATTCTTCCTCAGTGTCCTCAGAAAGAAGAGGCGCTGGTGAGCCTTCTTGACTAGGCTGGAGGTGTTGGTTGTCCACGACATGTCCGCCGAGATGTGGATCCCCAGGAACTTGA
This sequence comes from Acrossocheilus fasciatus, assembly GCA_036784905.1. Lineage (NCBI taxonomy): Eukaryota > Metazoa > Chordata > Actinopteri > Cypriniformes > Cyprinidae > Acrossocheilus > Acrossocheilus fasciatus. The sequence continues at coordinate 32,856,313 of CM071941.1, read as the reverse complement.
AACTGGAGACACGCTCAACAGCCATTCCATTGATGTGGATGGTGTCGTGTGTGCCTCTTGACTCCTTCCTGAAGTCCACGATGAGCTCCTTCGTTTTGGTGGTGTTGAGGAGCAGGTTATTTTCAGTGCACCATGTGGCCAGGTGCCGGATCTCCTCCCTATAGGCAGTCTCATCGTTGTTACTGATGAGGCCAATCATATGAAGGTAAATTTGGTGCAAAACAACTGAGCGTCCGTGACAGCGGAATTTGTAGTTGTAGAGAAGAGTCACACATGTGTATCAGTAAATTTGAGGCCACAGACAAAAGTTGCAAACTTGTAGATTTTTTTCTCTCTCCCACAAACACAACACAACAGATACACCTTCTCCAATCCTTCATTGCAGATACACAAATCCTATTCTACGGATCACAAATCAAGAAACTCGTATGCTCACATGTTTTGCTACTGTTGCTGCAGCGAATATGGTGCAAAACACACTCACACACCTGCATCAAAAATGTGAAGTCGCGGACGAATTTTGTACATCCGCAAATCAGTATTTGAATCCTTGCAATGAGATTTGCACACTTGTAGAATTTTTTCTTACATATATATTTTTTTTCTTGGATGCTTTTTCTAGCACAAACACAAGTACATAACGACAACGGCTTGAATCTGCTGCTGCGAGTCTCAGATGCTGTTTTTCACTTGCAAATGACAAGTTTCGCGCACTCTCCCTTTTGCACCACATATCTGTGTGACAAATGGTGCAAAAGTGATTTGTGCATCTGTAGAGGCAGCGGCGGCCCTCTGCAGAGATCAGAGACGTTCGGCCAATCAGAAGAGCTAGTTTGGGCGCCTATCAGCGGGGAGGAAAAAGACAAAAAAAACTTCCGCGAGCTGTGAGCATCTTCCAGAGCGGAGAGCGGAAACTAATAAAGGTATGTTTTTTCTTACTTTTTCTGAAATCACTCACTGTTATACTGTACAGTATATTTGTTTATAGTTTAAATGTTAAATGAGTTTAGCTCCAACCCTGATAAAACTCACCTACCTGTAGCCTTCTAGTAGTCCTAATCAGTGCTGGGCAGTAACTAGTAACTTTTAGTCACTGTAATAATATTACTTTTTGCAGTAACTAGTAGTGTAACTAATTACTAATAAGATGTCAGTAATAATATTACAGGTGCCATCCATAAAACAGCTTAGTTACTTTTATGGCTCAACACCGCTGATTTAAAATCCAACAATCAAATAATTCCTAGATTTATTTTCATAATTTTCACGACTCGTACATGCATATGATGTCCCCGGTGCAGCAGGCAAGCTTGGAATATGGAAAAGCTTACATTTAGCAGATAGAAATATTGCATTATATTGATTTTGTCAGGAAAAAAGATGATTTGAACACTTGTGTAAGTTGTGGCTGTACTTTACTCTGGCATTACATCCCTCTGATCAGCATGTGCTACATTATATTACTATTATTCAAAATCTTTTTGAAAAATTAAACCATTTCTTACAAACTTATGTGATTTGATAAAATACATAATGAAATGTATATGGGTAATGGAGAAATTACAATTAGCTTCAAGCTGCACATGACCATTATTGAGATGAATACAATACTTCTACTTGAATGTCCCTATCAATCACTATTGAGTGTGTTGGTAATAACTTCTGACTGCAATCCAATGTGGATTTTGGTCAAATGATGAGGCAGAAATATGTTATTAATAACATTCTAGAAGAATTTTATGTGGAAGATACACAGATACAACTTCTGTGGGGTGTGAAGAAAAAGTAATGCAACTAGTAACTAATTACCGCTGCAACGTAAAGTAACAGTGTTGGGCTTGTTACTCAAAGAATGCAATATATTACTCATTACTAGTAGTTATTCCTTTAAAAAGTAATATTGTTACTTTACTTATTACTTTCTGGCAACAGTAATTAGTTACACTAGTTACATTACTTTTTCTTCACACCCCACAGAAGTTGTAACTGTGTATCTTCCAGTTATTTTAGAATGTTACTAATAACATATTTTATAGTTTGCCCATCCCTGCTTCAACTCACAAAGAGGCTTCATAAAAGATAAAAGCGCTAATTAAGTAGATTACTATGAGTGTCATATACAAGACGATTAAATATATTTGTTAATATATATTTTTTAAATTATGAACAAATGTACAGTATAACAGTGAGTGATTTCAAAAAAAGAAAGAAAATGTACCTTTGTTGGTATTTGCTACTGTCCACTCCGGAAGATGCTCGCAGCTTTTATTATTACCCCCTGCTCTTTCAGGTGCCAACGGATAGGCACCTAACCTACACTGTAAAGAGATTGCTGTAAATTTTACAGTAGCTGGATGTATTATTACTGTATTCTCATTTAAAGTTCCTGTATTGTCAATATTAGTACTGTTTAGTTTATTTAAAATGTTTACCTGTATAAAACAATTTAATTGCAGTACAACACTGTATACCATATTATTTTACAACCCCAACCCCATAAAGATCACTAACTCATTAGCATTTGTCTTTATAATATTCTTTTTAATTGTTAAACATGTTCTTTTTAAAAATACAAATCTTCATCTACAGCATGTGCTAGCTGAAAAAGGGCATCACTACAGTCCCCTGGGGACTTTGTATCTGCAGCATGGCAAAACAGACTTCACAGAAATAAAAACACAGTAAAAATTTGGCATATTAAAAGCAAGGAAGGTGCATAATTAGTTGATAATCCATCACAAATCATTACATTTATAATCCATTCCTTATAATGCATTCCTGTAGATCAAACAGTAGATCAAAGTCAAGTCAAGTGACCATTACTTTATATAGTGCTTTTTACAATGCAGATCGTGTCAAAGCAGCTTTACAGTATTAAACAGGGAAATAGTATGTCGAGATAGTGTGTCATTCTCCTCTGGCCAGACGAAGCAGCAGGTTGTTCCATGCTGCAGCAGAGTCAGATTGTGCAGAGGACTCATCTGGTTCCCGTGGTCCTGTCCCAATGGCCGTCTAGGGGACAGGGTCTTCACTGGGGATCAGTCTCTGGGGCTCATCTAGATGTCCTGATCTCCGCTGAAGTTCAGGGCTGTAGAGGTCGTCTCTAGGTGCTGATCCACCATCTGATCTGGATACGGACTGGATTGGCTGGTTACGGTGACCTCGGAATAAGAAAGAAACAGACTAATATTAGCGTAGATACCATTCTTCTAACGGTGTAACGAGTACTTTGGGTGTTATGGGAAGTGTAAACCGGTTCCGGTTTATCTAATTAATGCAGCCTAACAATCCTTTAACAGATTTGAATATTAGAAGCGTATTAGTGTGTTATGTGTACGCCAGGATAAAGAGATGGGTCTTTAATCTAGATTTAAACTGACAGAGTGTGTCTGCCTCCCGAACAGTGTTAGGTAGATTGTTCCAGAGTTTGGGATCTACCACCCGCAGTTGATTTTGATATTCTAGGTATTATCAAACGGCCAGTTTTGAGAACGCAGCGGACGTGGAGGACTATAATGTGATAAGAGCTCGCTCAAGTACTGAGGTGCTAAACCATTCAGGGCTATATAAGTAATTAGCAAGATCTTAAAATGTATGTGATGTTTAATAGGGAGCCAGTGCAGTGTTGACAGAACCGGGCTAATATGGTCATACTTCCTGGTTCTAAGAACTCTAGCTGCTGCATTTTGGACCAACTGTAGTTTGCTTATTAAATGTGCAGAGCAACCACCCAATAAAGCATTACAATAATCTTGCCTCAAGGTCATGAACGTATGAATTAACGTTTCTGCATATGACATTGTGAGCTTAGTGTTATATTGCTGAAATAATAGGGTTGATTATCAAGGGAATGGATAACGATTAAAAAAAAAAAAAAAAAAAAACTAACTAGTTTACTTCGGCTAACTTACCAGTTTATGTTATTCCCGTCACAATAGCAATCACAAAAAAAGCCTCCAACTGGAAAGTATTGCAGATGACATGATCCAGACCACAAACTAGAAAATAATTATAATAATAATAATAATAATAAATCAGTAATTGAAAATACTGTTTGGGTAACTTAACTCAATAAAAATGTGTACATAATGCAGCACAGTTTGCTTTGCATTAAAGCATCTGACAAAAGCATGAATGTAAATATAATGTAAAATCAAATGTATTTTGGGTTACCTAATTTCAATCAAATTGACAGCTGGCCATATTGTGATTCTGCCCTTCATAGTCAGCATCCCTATTTTTGCTTGGAGCAATCTCCTGTAACAGAGTCACAATCATGTTAGTGTTATTTTAGTTTATGGCAAGAAAAAAAGAAAGAAAAACTACCATACAATAACAGAACTTACAGGTTATAATAAAATAAACATTCATAATATTTCTTAGCCAAACTTCCCATATATTGCTAGTCCGTTCCTATACAACCTGTTCAGTGTGTTAGTGAGCAGCAGCCAGTGTCTAATTCAGCTAATACAGTAGTTGATAGCAGCTCACTCACCTGTTGTTACCACCTCTATGATTCAATCACAGGAAAATACTCTAATACACCTCCGTTGCAGGTGACATTACCAATAGACTAAAACCTGAAAATAAAATACAAAAGATGTATAACAGCGGTGTGTCTTAACTCATGTTTCTTTACAATTTTCACGTTAGCTCGCTGTTATGTAACGTCTGACATAACCTGCGACAAAAAGGCAGTTTAGAATTATGTTTCCCTGATTAAAAATTTACTTCGAATAACTGATTTTAACTCAACTTACCAGCTGATGTAATCACTGTCGCGATGGCTCCAAAATACACCCTCGACGTTGCAGACGATAAGATCCACAAACTTGATCATAAAAAACCGAAGAACTATAAAGAATAACAAAAACCGGATACAGTGTAGCTCTTCTGATTGGCCGAACGTCTCGGATCTCTGCAGAGGGCCGCCGCTGCCTCTACAGATGCACAAATCACTTTTGCACCATTTGTCACACAGATATGTGGTGCAAAAGGGAGAGTGCGCGAAACTTGTCATTTGCAAGTGAAAAACAGCATCTGAGACTCGCAGCAGCAGATTCAAGCCGTTGTCGTTATGTACTTGTGTTTGTGCTAGAAAAAGCATCCAAGAAAAAAAATATATATGTAAGAAAAAATTCTACAAGTGTGCAAATCTCATTGCAAGGATTCAAATACTGATTTGCGGATGTACAAAATTCGTCCCCGACTTCACATTTTTGATGCAGGTGTGTGAGTGTGTTTTGCACCATATTCGCTGCAGCAACAGTAGCAAAACATGTGAGAGTACGAGTTTCTTGATTTGTGATCTGTAGAATAGGATTTGTGTATCTGCAATGAAGGATTCGAGAAGGTGTATCTGTTGTGTTGTGTTTGTGGGAGAGAGAAAAAAATCTACAAGTTTGCAACTTTTGTCTGTGGCCTCAAATTTACTGATACACATGTGTGACTCTTCTCTACAACTACAAATTCCGCTGTCACGGACGCTCAGTTGTTTTGCACCAAATTTACCTTCATACAATCACCGTGGTGTCGTCTGCAAACTTGACGATGGAATTAGATCCATACACAGGCTTGCAGTCGGAGGTGAAGAGGGAGTAGAGAAACGGGCTTAGCACACAGCCCTGTGGTACACCAGTGTTAAGTGTGATGGATGTGGAGCAGGTGAATCCTGATCGAACATTCTGGGGTCTGTTGGTCAGGAAGTCCAAAATCCAGTTGCACATTGAAGTGTTGATGCCCAGGTCTCCAAGTTTGGCTATTAACTTGGTTGGGATGACAGTGTTGAATGCTGAGCTGAAGTCAACAAACAGCATACGTGCATAAGTGTTCTTATTGTCCAGGTGAGTGAGCACAGAGTGCAGTGCCATGGAAACTGCGTCCTCTGTGCTCCTATTGCTACGGTAGGCAAACTGGTGTGAGTCCAATGTGGATGGTAGAGAGTCTTTTAGGTGTTCCAGGACCAGCCGCTCAAAGCACTTCATGACAATGGGTGTGAGTGCTACAGGGCGGTAGTCATTAGGGCACCTCGGACTAGAGTGTTTTGGCATTGGCACAATGGAAGTGCATTTAAAGCATGTTGGTACGGCTGCTTGGGCAAGAGACAGGTTGAAAATGTCTGTAAAAACCCCAGCGAGCTGCTCCGCACATGCCCTGAGAACACGACCAGGGATGTTGTCTGGTCCAGCAGCCTTGTGCGCGCTGATCTGGCTCAGTGCCTTGCAGACATCTGTGGAGGAGAGTATGATTGGTGGGTGGTCAGCTGAGGGATTGAGCTTGGTGGCAGTTTCTCTGTTGTCTCTTTCAAAGCGAGCATAAAAGTAATTTAGCTCGTTCAGGAAGTTGACATCAGTGGCTGCGGGGGTGGAGTGGGTGGGTTTGTAGTCACTGATGGCCTGAATGCCCTGCCACATGCGTCGAGGGTCAGAGTTGGAAAAGTGTCCCTCTATCTTTAGCTTGTAGCAGTGCTTGGCCTTTTTGATGCCCCTCTTCAGGTTTGCTCTGGATGTGCTGTAGGCTTGTGCATCTCCTGATCTGAAGGCAGTGTTGCGTGACTTCAACAGGAGTCGCACTTCCTTGTTCATCCAAGGCTTCTGATTTGGATATGTGGTGATCTGTTTCTGGGTTGTAACACTGTCAATGGTGATATTGATATGATCCAATACAGAGGAGGTGTAAGAGTCAATGTCTGTGTGAGCGCCACTGGTGGCTTGAGAAGCAAACATACTCCAGTCTGTGTGTAGAAACCTTTCCTGGAGTGTGGAATCTGCCCCCGCTGGCCACACCTTGATGGTCTTCACTGATGGCTTCACACGGTTGATGAGGGGTGCATATTTGGGGGTGAGGAACAAAGAAAGGTGATCTGACTGTCCCAGGTGGGGGAGGGGTGTCGCAGCGTAAGCTCCAGCCATGTTTGTGTAAACATGGTCTAAGGTTTTGTTTCCTCTGGTGTGACAGGAAACATGCTGGTGAAACTTGGGTAGCACTGACTTTAAGTTTGAGTGATTAAAGTCACCTGCAACAATAAAAGCCGCTTCCGGGTGATCAGTCTGTTGTTTACTGATGGCTGCGTGAAGTTCTTTCATAGCAAGCTTGGCATCAGCATCCGGGGGAATATAGGCTGCAGTTATAATGGTGGAGGTGAACTCCCGCGGTAGATAAAACGGTCTACATTTAACCATGAGAAACTCAAGGTTAGCTGAACAATGACTCCCAACAATAGCAGAGTTTGTGCACCAAGCTTTGTTAATGTAAATGCACAATCCACCACCTCTGGTCTTACCGGAGCCATCTAATGTTCTATCCGCCCGGAGTGTGTGGCGTCCCGCTAGCTCAATAGCGGTGTCCGGTATTCCGCTGTTTAACCAGGTTTCCGTGAAGATTAGGACGTTACAGTTCAAAAGTTTCTTGCTGTGTGTGATGCTGAGTCGAATCTCCTCCATTTTGTTCACTAGCGACCGTACATTGGCAAGGAAAATGCTGGGTAAAGAGAGCCGGTGTGGTGTTAGCCTTAGCTTAGCTCTTAGTCCTCCGCGCTTCCCCCGCCTTTGTTTACGATCTCGACGCCGCCTGCGAGCACTTCCGCCCGGCCGGGTAGGGTGCATAGCCTCGGGTGTCCTAGCGATCTCAGGAAGGAGTCGAAGATTGTCCATAAAAGTGTCGGAAATTCGCAAACCGATATCCAAAAGCTCACAACGGGTGTACGATGTAAAGGCACAACTGTTCTGCACGAACAGACCCGAGATGAGTAAGAAAAATACCGCAAAATTGCAAAATCTGGAGAGACCCAGAGCCTCGCGATGTACTCGCGCCGCCATCTTGGGACATGTGCGTCGTATCGTACGAGTTGTCATACAGTCTATACACATGTCGTAGCCAAGTGTATTAAATCCATGTCGTACAGTGTGACATGCAGTGCTCTAATAGGATTTCTAAAATCGTGCATTGTGTTTTGGGCTTTAAAGGGAGTGCTCCTAATCTCAGCTTGTTACCTGTATAAAAGACGCCTGTCCACAGAAGCAATCAATCAATCAGATTCCAAACTCTCCACCATGGCCAAGACCAAAGAGCTGTCCAAGGATGTCAGGGACAAGACTGTAGACCTACACAAGAGTGGAATGGGCTACAAGACCATCGCCAAGCAGCTCGGTGAGAAGGTGACAACAGTTGATGCGATTATTCGCAAATGGAAGAAACACAAAATAACGGTCAGTCTCCCTCGGACTGGGGCTCCATGCAAGATCTCACCTCGTGGAGTTTCAATGATCATGAGAACCAAGAGGAATCAGCCCAGAACTACACGGGAGGATCTTGTCAATGATCTCAAGGCAGCTGGGACTATAGTCACCAAGAAAACGACTGGTAACACACTACGCCATGAAGGACTGAAATCCTGCAGTGCTCACAAGGTCCCCCTGCTCAAGAAAGCACATGTACAGCTCGTCTGAAGTTTGCCAATGATTCAGAGGAGAACTGGGTGAAAGTGGTCAGATGAGACCAAAATCCAGCTCTTTGGCATCAACTCAACTTGCCATGTTTGGAGGAGGAGGAGCCGGTGTGGTGTTAGCCTTAGCTTAGCTCTTAGTCCTCCGCGCTTCCCCCGCCTTTGTTTACGATCTCGACGCCGCCTGCGAGCACTTCCGCCCGGCCGGGTAGGGTGCATAGCCTCGGGTGTCCTAGCGATCTCAGGAAGGAGTCGAAGATTGTCCATAAAAGTGTCGGAAATTCGCAAACCGATATCCAAAAGCTCACAACGGGTGTACGATGTAAAGGCACAACTGTTCTGCACGAACAGACCCGAGATGAGTAAGAAAAATACCGCAAAATTGCAAAATCTGGAGAGACCCAGAGCCTCGCGATGTACTCGCGCCGCCATCTTGGGACATGTGCGTCGTATCGTACGAGTTGTCATACAGTCTATACACATGTCGTAGCCAAGTGTATTAAATCCATGTCGTACAGTGTGACATGCAGTGCTCTAATAGGATTTCTAAAATCGTGCATTGTGTTTTGGGCTTTAAAGGGAGTGCTCCTAATCTCAGCTTGTTACCTGTATAAAAGACGCCTGTCCACAGAAGCAATCAATCAATCAGATTCCAAACTCTCCACCATGGCCAAGACCAAAGAGCTGTCCAAGGATGTCAGGGACAAGACTGTAGACCTACACAAGAGTGGAATGGGCTACAAGACCATCGCCAAGCAGCTCGGTGAGAAGGTGACAACAGTTGATGCGATTATTCGCAAATGGAAGAAACACAAAATAACGGTCAGTCTCCCTCGGACTGGGGCTCCATGCAAGATCTCACCTCGTGGAGTTTCAATGATCATGAGAACCAAGAGGAATCAGCCCAGAACTACACGGGAGGATCTTGTCAATGATCTCAAGGCAGCTGGGACTATAGTCACCAAGAAAACGACTGGTAACACACTACGCCATGAAGGACTGAAATCCTGCAGTGCTCACAAGGTCCCCCTGCTCAAGAAAGCACATGTACAGCTCGTCTGAAGTTTGCCAATGATTCAGAGGAGAACTGGGTGAAAGTGGTCAGATGAGACCAAAATCCAGCTCTTTGGCATCAACTCAACTTGCCATGTTTGGAGGAGGAGGAATGCTGCCAGTGACCACAAGAACACCATCCCCACCGTCACACATGGAGGTGGAAACATCATACTTTGGGTGTGTTTTTCTGCTAAGGGTACAGGACAACTGCAAGAAGAAGCACATTAATGTCCTGGAGTGGCCTAGCCAGTCTCAAGACTTTAAACCCATAGAAAATCTGTGGAGAGAGCTGAAGGTTCAAGTTGCCAAACATCAGCCTCAAAACCTTAATGACATGGAGAGGATCTGCAAAGAGTGGGACAAAATCCCTCCTGAGATGTGTGCAAACCTGGTGGCCAACTACAAGAAATATCTGACCTCTGTGATTGCCAACAAGGGTTTTGCCCCCAAGTACTAAGTCGTTTTGCAAAGGGGTCAAATACTTATTTCACTCATTAAAATGCAGATCGATTCATAACTTTTTTTAAATTAGTTTTTCTGGATTTTTTTGTTGCTATTATCTCTCACTGCTCAAATAAACCTACCATTAAAATTATAGACTGATAATTTCTTTGTCAGTGGGCAAACGTACAAAATCAGCAGGGGATTTTTTTTTCTTTTCCACTGTATGATGCTTTGTGACATTAAACTGGTGTTTAACTTGTTTTTGTTTCTTTTTACCCTAGACCTGATGACACTGAAAGAGGAGAGTCAAGAACTATATGAAATGGAAGAGAAAAACTTCACGACTGGTGAAGAATCATTTAGTTACTCACAGACTGATAAAAGAGAACCTATGAACCTTAATGCCCACATGAGAATTCACACGGGAGAGAAGCCGTTTATATGCTCTCAGTGTGGAAAGAGTTTTAAACGGAACAAAATCCTTACAGGCCACATGAGAATTCATACTAGAGAAAAACCTTACAACTGCAAACCGTGTGGGCAGAGTTTCACTCAAAAACAAGGCTTTGAAGACCACTTGAAAATCCATGCTGGAGAGAAGCTGTTCGTATGCTCTCAATGTGGAAAGACTTTTAGACAGAAAAGAGATCTTAATGCCCACATGATAAATCACATTGGAGAAAAGTCTTACTCCTGCAAACTGTGTGGGAAGACCTTCAGACGAAAAGAAAATCTTAAGAATCACATGAGAGTTCACACTGGAGAGAAGCCGTTCATCTGCTCTCAGTGTGGCAAGAGTTTCAGTCAGAAAAGAGATCTTAATGACCACATGACAAATCACACTGGAGAAAAGCCTTACTCCTGCAAACTGTGTGGGAAGAGCTTCAGACGTAAAGAAAATCTTAAGAATCACATGAGAGTTCACACTGGAGAGAAGCCGTTCATCTGCTCTCAGTGTGGAAAGCGTTTCAGTCAGAAAAGAGATCTTAATGCCCACATGACATATCACACTGGTGAAAAGCCTTACTCCTGCAAACTGTGTGGGAAGGGCTTCAGACGAAAAGAAAATCTTAATAATCACATGAGAGTTCACACTGGAGAGAAGCCGTTTGTCTGCTCTCTGTGTGGAAAGAGTTTTAGTCAGAAAGGAAATCTTAATGTTCACATGACAAATCACACTTTAATCATCACATGAGGACTCACTCAGGAGAGGACTGTTTTATATGTCATCAGTGTGAAAGGAGTTTCACAGACAGGAGTCACCTTGTGAATCATGTAAAAATTCACATCGGGGAGAAGCCTTACATGTGCCATCAATGTGGAATGAATTTAACAAACAGCAAACCTGGAGGATCACATGAGAGTTCACACTGGAGAGAAGACTTTCACCTGCAAACTGTGTGGAAAGAGTTTCACAGTTAAAGGAAACCTTAAGAGAGTTCACACTGGAGAGAAGCCTTACAAGTGTGTTCAGTGTGATGTGACTTTCCCATATCACATAAGCCTGAAACAGCCTTTGCAAACTCATTCTAAAAATAATTCATCGTTTTCCTTAGAAAAAGGAAAAAGGGGTAATATCAGCAATCATCTGTGCATTCACTCTGAAGAAAGACAGTTTAATTGGGATCAATGCAATAAACTCATCACACTTATACATGCATATGCAAAGTCATGTAAATGTGAGAGCCTGTTTTGTTCTTTGTTAAAGAATATGACAATAGAAAATGTATATCCATTTGAAATAAGCAGCTGAATGTGAGCTTCATCTGATTTCCACCTCATGACCGCTTCTTTTATTTGTATTATTGTGTTAGTTATGTCCTACATCTCTTTATACTTTACCTTTTGAGTACTGTTGTGTTCTTTTGACCATTCTTACTGCAGTGAGAACTAGGGCTGGGAAAATAAATCGATGCATCGCGAATGGAAAAATGATTCAGCATCGATTCTGAGATTTTCCGAATACATCGCGATTCCTTCTTGAGTCGATTCTGAGCTTAGTTTTGAACAGCAGATGGCACTGTATTCTTTACAAACAGCTACTCTGCTTGTTTCCAAATCCTTGCACACACTTGAACCTAAAATAATCATTCATAAAACTTGAAAAGGTTGGAAGTTAAGTTGTTCACGGTGGGATGTTTACATTAATCTTGCGTCATAAAAGCATTCTGAGCCTACGTGAAATTACATGACTCAGCCGAACGCACAAGTGCTCTTCAGCACTCTTCTTCATGAGCATTTGAGTGTGCAGACAAAAACTAGATTACAGCGCCATCTGCTGTTAAAATCTAAGATCAGAATCGATTCCAGAGAGAATCGAGATGCATTCGGAAGATCTCAGAATCGTTCCACGAATCGATTCTGCATCGATTTATCATCGCAGCCCTAGTGAGAACGCCTGACCATCTTCTTTGCTATACTTTCATTTTTTTTAGCAGTTGAAGTAGACACCCTTTAATTTAAATGATATAGAGGTGTTGCTAAGCTTATTTGCAATGTATTTGTGAGGTGTTTTGAATGTGCAGTAAAACAAAGAAATTTCTGGGGATAAAACACCAGGACTGCCCCCGAAAGTACTTTCCACAAAAAAAAGAGGCAAGCTCAGAGGATGTTGGTATTGTTTGTGTCAACATATACAGAGGCAAGAAAAAGTTTCTTGGAAACTTTTGAACTGATTTAATGGCATGTGTTCAATAAAGACACTACATTCACAAAGCTGTGTAAAAACCTTGTTGACCTGGATTACCCCTGGATTACAAATGATTTCTGAGTTTCATGAGATCTTCATGAGTCTCGTTTGTCCGGAACAGTTCAACTGTCCACTGTTCTTCATAAAAATCCGTAAGGTCCTGCACATTTTTTTGGTTTTTCCAGCATCTGCATATATGAATCCTTTACAACACTGCATGGTTTTGAGATCCATCTTTTCACAATGAGGACACCTAATGGACTAACACATAACTTTTATAAAGAGTAAATGAGGTTGTAAACTTTTAGATAAGGATAAGAAAATGTGTCATATCCGGTTCAGAAAATTTGAGTTATCGTAGCAATTTAACAGATTAAACTGATTGTTTAACAAATAATCCAGCAACCCCTAACATTAATCCACTCCTTGACACACACTTAATCCTGAAAGATGATCAGTTGTTTCAATATAATTACTGAAACACAGTTATTTTGATCAGACTTAGAAAGTCAACAAGAGGATAAATGTAATTTAAAATCTAAAAATTAACCGATAACCAATCGGATCTCAGAAGTGGCCATTCAACTGAGACTGCATTACTGTCTGTCACTGAATCCCAGCAGATTGCGAAAGCTGATACCAAATCATCAGTTCTCATTCTGCTGGATATACAGCTGGATTCCACTTCACTGGTTTGAATCCTATCTCACAGGTAGGTCTTTCAGGGTGGCCTGGGGAGGGGAGGTATCCAAAGCACATCAGCTGCTCACTGGAGTTCCTCAGGGATCAGTTCTTGGACCCCTCCTCTTCTCCATATACACTACATCACTGGGACCCATCATACATGCACATGGTTTATTTTACCACTGGTGTGATGACACACAGCTCTATCTTTCATTTCAACCAGATGATCCAACAGTAGCTGCACGGATATCAGGCTGCCCGGTGGACATCTCGGCATGGATAAAAGAACCTACAGCTCAACCTGGCAAAGCTCACGCTTCTCATCTTCTCTGTCACTCCAACTCTACAGCATGATTTCCCCATCCAGCTAGGTCCATCAACAATTACCCCATCAAGTTCAGTCAAAAATCTTGGTAAAATCTTTGATGACCAGCTGACTTTCAAAGACCACATTGCAAAAACCACTCAATCATGCAGGTCTGCATTGCATAACATCAGAAAGATCAGGCCCTTCCTAATGGAGCATGCTGCACAACCTCTTGACCAGGCCCTTGTCATTTCTAGGCTGGACTACTGCAAAGCTCTTCTGGCTGGACTTCCGTCATGTGCAATCAAACCTCTACAAATAATTCAGAATGCAGCAGCTTGACTGGTCTTCAAGGAACCCAAACAGACCCTTGTCACACCTCTTTTTATTTCCATACACTGGTTACCAGTTGAAGCTCACATCAAGTTCAAGACATTGATGCTTGCATATAGAAAAGCCACAGGTTAAGCGCCCTCCTACTTCCACTCAATATTAAGACTCTACATCCCCTCCAGAAGCCTGAGATCTACAAGAGAGTGATGCTTTGTAGTACCATCACAGAGGACACTTTCCAGGACATTTTTGTTCACCATTCTTGGCTGGTAGAACGATCTTTCCACCCACATCCCAAATCCCTGACAATTTCTCTTTTTAATAAAATTTTATTGTCTTTTAAACATACAAAAACACATAGAAAAACAATCAGCCATATAACAGTAAGTGGTAGACACAACAGCAATAAAAAAAAAAAATACACAGATAAGTAAATGAAACCCTACATAAACAAGGGACGCAATGTAAAAGCCCAATGATACATCTTAAAATTGGGGAGTGAAAGTCTATCTGTTCTATCTATTTGCATTGTGGAGAGCTTAAGATGAGGAAGTTTACCATTTCAAAAACATTTGGTTACTATGCTCTGTAACCCATCCCAAAAATTGAGACAGGGCAGCATAGAGCTCACAAAGTTAATTCGGAAGAGCACATTCATTTTGATAAAGGAGACCTGTAATCTAAAATAATTTGGGAGTGAATGATTGCCGACTTTCACCAGTTTATCTTATATCTCGAAATCTCACTGACGCTGCCAAAGATAGATAGAATATAAAGTATGGACTGCAGCAGGTTAACTAAATAAAGAAGGACATCATCTGCATACAAAGAAATATGATGGCTGGTCCCACATAGTGTACTTGTCTGTGCATATTGTCTGAGCCAGCGGCTCAAGTGAAAGCGCAAGAAGAAACAGGCTTAGGGGGCATCCTTGTCGGGAACTTCTAGCTATGTAAAACAGTGAGGAACAAGTCCTACCTGTCAGCACCATGGCCATGGGGGTTGCTGGACCTGCATCATACGAATGTAAATAGTCCCTAGAGCCATGACCTTAAGCACAGAACACAGATATGGCCATTCCAGGTGATCAAAGGCCTTCATAGCATCTAAGGAAAGGACAGAAGCAGGAACAGGTGAAGAAGAGGTCCCTTGTATTATATGGAGCAATGATTAAAGCCTTGAAGGCACAGAACTCACCTCTTCATGACCAAATTGACGATCTAGAGAACAGGGCTGGGATTCCTTAAACTTTCTTAAGGTATAACTTAAGACCGACATAGCGTTAAGTTATACCTTATTGTTAATATGTGTTTCCCAAAACATTCTTAGTTAAGTTGGGTCCTCCGACACAGTGCAGGAGAATTTTTTTATTATTTTTTTTGGTTCTACCACTTGACTTTTTTGTCCTACAACTCTCAGGATCTTTTAAGAAATGTAAAATGACTTACTGCGTCCAACCTCGGCAGCGATGGTGCGTTGCGTGTGCACCAGCATCTCAACAATCCTGCCACATTCAAAGATAGAAAGCATTTTTTCCTTTGCCATCAGGAGGTCATGACAGTGTGACTGCCTGAAGGACAATGACATGAAAGCCATATATCTGCACAGATTTGAACTTTTTAAGGCTATGGTCTTAAACTTTTGATCAGCTGATTAATAGCCTGTTTGAGTTTAAATGCAGTTTTCAATAAATTGCCTATTCTCTATTTTTTATTTTGTCTCTTGTTCCTGTTTTTTCTTTTGGCATTTTGAAGCAGTACTTACAACCTAGTTACGATCCACCAGCGCAAAATGTGAATACTTGTAATGTTCCCCCTGGTCTTAAGATTTTGTTCAGGAGTGTATATGGGCATCATATTATAAAACGAAAATAAGGATTTCAACATGTCCTCTCAAAAGTGAATGAAAAAGAAGAATTTTTCAGATGCAGAAATTGAAGTTTTAATATCGGAAGTGCATTCAAAACGCAACATTTTATTTTCAACCGTACATAAGTATCAGGTCCTTAAAAAAAGGAAGCTTGGCAGCACATTACAAATGCTGTTAATGCAGTTTCATCTGTTAATCAAACAGTCCTGGAAGTTAAAGGAAATAGTTCGACATGAAGCTTGACTGCAAAAAAACGCATTATTTCATTTTGACAAAATCGTATACAAACAGGAGGAGGACCACAATCATCATCAAGCGTATCTGCATGCAGTGAATGCATCATCAGTATAATTGGTGAACCCTCTGTTGGGTATAATTCCCAATGGTGACAGTGATGAACACCCCTTGCAGGAAAGCACTTCACCACAATCAGATGGTTAGGCTACTGTTTTATTAAATAATTTTGCTCAGTTTTAACGCTTTAAAATTAAGAGATATAATAATTTTAGAGGAAATGCACTCTTCAGCTGATTTGATTATTTTTATTCTTTGTAAAGACAAATGCCAACTGTGTCCGCCCATGAGACCACTGAAACGGCAATCAGACCCGTTCATCCTACAGCACCTGAACTGGTAGTATATTCTGCACCATCCCGCAGTGTTGGCTCTGCACAGACGGTTTTAAGTCAAGAAGTGCTGGTGTCGTAAGGTTCGTGTAATGGAAGGAAGAGGGTCTCTCCTGCTGCAGATCCCGCTAAACCACGCCCCCCACGCCACATACCCCCACCGCCCGACTCAAGCCGAGAAGCCCTCCGGCCCACCGGATTGCCAAACACTCCTTTTCAATGGTGCTGTACATAGTCTCCCTCTTAGAGAGCTTACGACTGATGTACAGCACCGGCTGCTCCTCACCCTCTATCTCCTGGGACAGGACTGCTCCAAGCCCCCTGTCCGACGGGTCTGTCTGCAGCAAGAAAGGGAGACAAAAGTCAGGAGAGTGTAACAGCGGCCTGCCACATAAAGCAGCCTTTACATGGGTGAAAGCCTCCTGACACAGCTCTGTCCACTGGACCGGATCTAGGGCTTCCTTTTTAGTGAGGTCAGTCAGCGGGCTGGAGAGGTCCGAATATTTAGGATTAAACCTTCTATAATATCCCGCCAGCCCCAGGAACTGCCTCACCTCCTTTTTGGTCTTGGGCCGCGGACAGGTCGCAATTGCCGCCGTCTTATTAATTTGGGAACGCACCTGTCCATGACCCAAGTGGAAACCTAGGTACCTGACTTCCACGCGCCCAACTGCACACTTTTTCGGGTTAGCCGTTAGTCCAGCCGCCCTCAGCGCTCGCAGGACAGCCCGCAGATGTGCCATATGACGCTGCCAATCCTGACTATAGATGATAATATCATCCAGATAGGCAGCATGCGGACGGAGGATTCTGTCCATGAGACGCTGAAAGGTGGCGGGAGCCCCGAATAACCCGAAAGGAAGTGTAACAAATTGGTATAATCCAAACGGCAAATCCCTAATCTTTTCTTTGGATAAGGGCGATAAGGGGATCTGCCAATACCCTTTGGTTAAGTCCAGTGTCGAATAAAAGCTGTACCCAGCCGATCAAACAATTCGTCAACCCGTGGCATTGGATAAGCGTCGAATTTTGACACCGCGTTCACCTTGCGATAATCCACACAGAAACGGACGGAACCAAAACTATCGGGCTCGCCCAGTCACTGTGGGATTCTTCCATTACCCCCATTTCTAACATTGCTTCTAATTCAGCCTGAACCACTTTATTTTTGTGCTCAGGCAAACGATACGGTCGGCTGCGTATTATCACACCGGGCTCCGTCTCAATATGGTGCTGTACGAGATTGGTTCGACCGGGCAGGGGCGAAAACATGTCAGCAAACTCGGCTTGCAATTTCTCTACATCAGCGATCTGGGAGGGCGAGAGGTGATCTCCCCCTAGGGCCGGAGCGAGTGATCGGGAGCACTTTATCTCCCGGTGCAAAATCGCGTAATCTGGCTCCCCTATTGTACAGCCGGCTCTGTCCTGGGCCTGTAACAAATTCTCCATAGAGAGCCGCCCCAAGGTGTGGAGTTTTGTTCTCAGGTCCAGCACATACTGAATTTCGTTCTTGCTATCTGAAGGTCCCTCCTCCCAAGCCTCTCTCAGGACGTCCAAAACCCCCCGGGGCTGGCGTCCGTAAAGAAGCTCAAAGGGGGAAAACCCCATGGAGGCTTGCGGGACCTCGCGCACAGCGAACAACAGGGGTTCCAGCCATTTATCCCAATTTTTGGCGTCTTCGTGAACGAACTTCCGAATCATGGTTTTTAACGTGTGATTAAACTGTTCCACCAAGCCGTCCGTTTGTGGGTGATAGACGCTGGTGCGAACCGATTTAATGCCCAATAATTCGTAAAGCTCACGTATCGTGCGTGACATAAACGCCGTGCCTTGATCGGTGAGAATCTCTTTTGGGATGCCCACTCGGGACATTCCGCAAAACAGAGCCTCGGCCACACTTCTCGCGGAAATGTTGCGGAGCGCCACTGCTTCTGGGTATCGCGTTGCATAATCTACTAGGACTAGTGCAAAGCGATGCCCTCTTGCTGACCATTCTAATGGCCCGATGAGGTCCATACCAATTCTCTCGAAGGGGACCTGCATGAGAGGGAGAGGGCGCAAAGGCGCTTTTGGGGAGGCCGGGGGATTCACTAACTGACATTCACAACAAGCCTCACACCATCTGCGTACATTCTCGTGAATGCCCGGCCAAAAGAATCGGGTCATTAGGCGATTTAATGTTGTCTTGGATCACTCGATACAACCTATTTTTTATGATCGCAAAATAGGGATAAGAAGGGGTCCGTGCCGGCTGGAGAGGCTGTCCGTCGATGGAACAGACCTGCTCAAATGCATTTTTTAGCGATTCATCCCGAGACTGCTCCAGGGGAAAATCATCACGCTCCGCGAGGGTCGGCCTCTCGACCACGCTCGGTACCCCTGGCTCAGCCCCGGCTGGTCCCGGACCAGCCTCTCCCGTCTGCACGGCCGCCAGTTGAATGGCCAGGTCTAGCGACGTCGGGCGATGGCACTGGACCCACTGCGCGGTCTTCTTCGGAAGCTGAGCCACGAACTGCTCCAGCACCACGCGATCGATGAATTGGTTGACGTTGCCTTCCCCGGCCAACAGCCATCTACGGCACGCATCCCGGAGCTGTTGAGCCATCACGAAGGGCCGCCCATTTTCCCCGAGCTCCAGCAACCTGAACCGCTGACGGTGCTGTTCGGGGTTTAGGCCGACCCGCTGAAGGATGGCCCGTCGGAGGTCGTCGTAGACCAGGAGGTTCTGAACCGGCAGTTGTTGGGCAGCCATCTGTGATTCCCCCGAAAGCAGTGGGATGAGGCGCACCGGCCAGTTCACCTGAGGCGACCCACATGCCTCGGCGGTCCTCTCGAAGAGGTCGATAAAGGCCTCCGGATCGTCCTGCGGCCCTATTTTGGATAACGGCATGTGGGCTGGCAGGGCCGGGGCAGGTGGAGAACCCCCAGCCCGAACCTCCTGGTCCATCCAGCTCTGGAACAGCTCGCGGTCCTCCTGTTGCGTCTGGACGAGCGCCCGGAACCGACGTTCCTGTTCCTCCCTCATGTCCAGCAACGCCTGGTGATATTCCTGGTGGAGGCCCACGAGCGAGTGGATGACGTCCGCAAATGTCGATTCTGACGGAGAGGACATGCTGGTGGCGGCGTTCTGACTTCCTATCCTGGGTTTTGGCACCACTGTCATAAGGTTCGTGTAATGGAAGGAAGAGGGCGGGGTCAGGTTTCAAGGAGGCTCGTGGATTTATTTAACACAAACAAAAATGAATCATATAACAGCACGTCGCGCTGGCGAAGCCTTCTTTCTTTCAGATACTCAGTCCTCTTTGGCCTTTCAGCCGTTGTCCTCCACGAGCTCTCCGTCCCATCTCTCTCACTCTCACACTCTCTTTTAACCAGTCTCTCCCCGCTCATCACTGCAATCAGACACAGGTGTTATCACTTTGCGCTTAACCCTCTGGGGTCCGAGGTCATTTTGGGGCCCTTGAGATGTTTTGACATGCCCTGATATTTGTGCTTATTTCAGCTACTTAAAACATACTATTGACCAACATGTAATTTTTTTTTGTATTCAGCACAAACTGTGCTACAATAATATGTGACCAAGATGGATGTACATGTTTGCATTTTTTAGAAAAAAAAATATTATGCGTGGTTAGTACGTTTTGGGAAAAAAAAATGTAGCTGAAATAAGGCCTTAAAACCCACACTAAATAGTCCTGAGCAAGACTTTTGAGTAATCAGTCTTGTAGGCTAGAATATTTACTTCAAAATTATATGAAAATCATTCTGCTTACTCATTCACAGAAAACAATATATTGATTTAAAATTTTCAGGACATGTTTTGTGATCGAGGGTCTATATGCGAGGGAGTGGTAATGGCCATGAATATTAAGTGAGTCTCACCTGAGAGACAAAGGGCCCTCCCCTAACGGCCTCTAATGGCCCATCAGTGTGACTGTGACTGTGAGGCAGGTAAGAGAATGTGAGGACATTGAAAAAAAGGGTTTTTTAAATTATGTGTTTTATTTACAACACAGTATAATCAAAACATACATAATGAAGGTCAAAGACACATTATTGTGCACACTGATCTAACCACAGAGATGTGAACAGACTTTGAGTCATTCCTGCAACAGATTCTGTCTAACAAGTGAAACAAGTAAATCATACCTGATATTTACGTGTTTTATTTAAGTGTTTCTACTTCTTTCCATGGATTCAAGGAGAAAAAAACATAATCAGTAGAAAAGGAGCTTGTTTTAACATAGAATATCAGTGTAGTTGAACATCTGATGTTGGTTCAGCGCTCTCAGAGGAAAACAGTTTGAAGAGACATCAGGATTCATCTGGTGCTGGTATCTGATTCAATAAAATACAAACAAAAAAACATTTGTGAGCATGTTAATATCAGGAGCATCTGTATATATATATATATATATATATGTATGTGTGTGTGTGTGTGTGTGTGTGTGTGTGTGTATGTATATGTTTTGTAGCCATAGACTCACACATGCTTTGTACTACCATAAAAAAGAGAAAGAAATCTTATATCTGAGAAACTAATTATTATTGTTTAGCACATTATTAAAATCTATTTCTGAACAGAGTAGGCTATTAATAATAAACATGTACTAAACATACTTAGACTCGTAGCATTCATCATGTTACAGTGTACACTCATATTACTTTTATTGTTTTATATAGAGCATGAAAACATCATCGTGCCGTAAGAAATTTAAATACAGTGAATTGCCCCTCATATTAAAAATGTTTTACACGATTTCAAACATTGTAGTCAGGAATTATAGTTTGGGAAAAACCCGACTATGATTTTGTAGTCATATAGTCTAGTATGTATGATTTTATAGTAGCCTATGACATGATTCTGTAACCACAGACTCAAGCATGCTTTGTACAATAAAATGATGTACTTTGTACTATAAAAAATGATATTTTATATCTGAGAAACTAATTATTATTGTTTAGCACCCTATTAAAATCTATTTGTGAACAGAGTATTAATAATAAACATGGTCTAAACATTCTTAGGCGCGTAACATTCATCATGTTGTCGTTTGGGAAAAATGCAACTAACTGTTAGTAAATCTGTTCAAGTTTATGTCACAATGAAACGTTAACTAACGCAAAAAAGAAACATTACTTACTCATCTCCTCTGCTGGATGAAATCGTGTTCTTCTTTCGAGGGAAATCCTGCTTTCACTCGGCGCGTCTTCCAGAAACGAACAGTAGCCGCTCTTTCTCCGCTCTTTGTTTTGGGCGTTTACACGCGCTCACGCACCACGTGGCTATTTACATATGAACGGCGCGAGGAGCGCGAGGGCGTGAACTCATTAGAGATAATGAGTCAGACGGGACAGATTGAACATCGTGTTGGTTTCATACGGATTACTTAATCACAGAATGTTTGTTTTCGATAAGACTTGCTTCATTTCGAAGTAGACACTTCAGGCTTTCTATAGATATAACTCCCATGTCTCTGTGTGAAGTATTTGCTGAGTTACAGTTCATTTTAGTGACGTGTTTCTAAAATCAGCTCGCGGAGACGGAGAAGACAGAGAGCGCTCCCTGTTTGTTTTCTTTATTCTTCAAAAGCACAAAGTTTAGTTGTTATTATGAGTGTATTCAAATAAAAGTAGACCCCTTACAGATTCGAATGGTGTATTGCTCTTATCTGTACGATCAAAAATGGCAGAGTAATTCAAGCTCATTTCAGCCTTATCAGGAAAATCTACGTCAAAACGCGTATACGCGTTTGTCGACCCCAGAGGGTTAACCCACTTACTCACCGCTCGTCTCCTGAGTCTCTCTCCCGCTGCAGATCCCGCTAAACCACGCCACAGCTGGATAAGCAAGACAAAATTTGTGAAGCTGTGTTGGCAATAAATAACACATTATAAGGAATAAATGCAAGCATCCAAGTAATATGAGATGCAATTAAACATAAAGAATAATGTTTACAGAAACTATTTTGTGTGCTAGTTTTTAAATCGCATACATACATACACTCCTAGAAATGTTGAATTAGTTCTTGTCGCTTTGCAACTGCAGCCACATGTATGACCATGTTTCGGATAGGCGACCTTGGAGGCTCCATACCAAGCTCAGGTCTAAGTATATCCTCTGGGTCTAGCAGGCCAATGTTGTGTAGAATGCAGCAGGCCAGTATTATTTTGCAAACTTTTTCTGGTCTGTATAATAGTGTACCACCTGATGTGTCCAAACACCGCCAGTGTCCCTTTAAGATTCTGTTTGTGCGTTCAATAACTGACCGAGTTTTTGCAGGATTTATCAAAGGGGTCATAAGCCATGGTGTCAGGGGATAACCACTGTCACCTAAGTGTGAGGGGGGAAGGAAAAAATGAAAATAGGCCAACAGTTATTTCTAAAAACAGGGTTTACATACCAATTAGCGATCCGTCTTCAACTGCACCGTTGTCCAAACGTCTACCAACTGAGCTGCTCTGAAGGATGAAACTATCGTGAGTTCCATCCGGACAGAGGGCCACTACATTAAGTAGTGCACATTTAGCAACACAAATTAGTTGCACATTGATGGAATGATGGAGTTTTTCCTATTCAGAAATGCAAATGCATCATTTGATGGCGGCTTGATGCGAATGTGTGTTCAGTCAGTTGCCCCGATGACGTTTGGCAGGTTTGCAATTGCAAAGAATCTCTGCTTCACCTCCAACTGATGGACCAGGTTATAGGGGAATTTTATATATTGATATTATATTAGCCATATTAGGCCATCAAGAACATCTGGGATGATGCGACTCTTGGATGACTGAGATATCCCTGACCTGTCTGCAATCTCCCGCTGGAATGTTCCTGTTGCCAAAAAAACAAGCACGGACAGCACCTGCAAGTGTGCAGAATTGCTGTGGGATCTTCTGGTTTCCCTTCTGAGTTTGGCCTCCAATATATTGCATAAATACAAAAGAAGTGGTCTGGGTAGTCTGAAACGACTGATCAACCAGTCATCATTTTCTGCAAGTAAGTCTGCGCGTTCTCTAAAAATACGTCTTTTATTCAGTGCTCCGTCTGCCAAATCTAATGTGGCAAATTTGGTCAAATTATGGCAGTGATACAGCGAATAGTTGTGCTAAATTAATGGCGGTGCTGTCCAGGAAGCCATTTAGTGTTTGTGCACTAGTTAATATGTGAAAACTTCAGTTCACTGGCTATAATGTCAGAAGCTACAATTCTCAAAAAATGTTGCCTGCCACAGAAGCAAATTCAACAGCTTTTAGATCTTGTTCGTCCGACTTTGTCAAGACAAACTCGACAGAGCTACCCCATCAGCTCCGAAATTCAGCTGCTTGCAGCTCTCCATTTTTATGCAATGGGGAGTTTTCTAGAGGTGGCTGGGGATAGATATGTGGTGAGTAAGACCTTGGTGTAGCGATGCGTTCACTCAGTCACGAACATCCTGCTCCGTCATGCCACTGATTATATCTGGATGCCTTCCACTAGGCACGAAGTGATGGAGACGCATCTAGGCTTTCATGCTATTGCCAGTATTCCATGAGTAGTAGACCTTGTTGACGGGACACTTATCCCCATTGCCAACCCATCAGCACTCGATCAGGCCTTGATTTGTCGTAAGGGCTTTGTGGCCATCAATGTCCAAGTGGTGGTGGACAAAAGAGGGATGTTTACTGACGTGGTGGCAAAGTGGCCTGGTAGCACACATAACAGCTTTGTGTGGGCCAATTCAGCGGTGGGTCAAGACGCAGAAAGAGAGGTTTTTGGGCAGAGCATTTTTTTAGGAGACAGTGGCTACCCCCTACGAATCTATCTTTTAAATCCAGTCACCAAGCCCACCACGCAGGCTGAGCACAATTACAACATTGCACACGTCCATTCCCGCAACTTGGTGGAGCTCTCAATTGGGTGCTGGAAGATGTTTCTGGTGCCTGCATAAATCAGCTGGAGGGTTGCGTCTGAAGCCATAAAAGTGTTGTGCAGTAGCAGTAGTTGCAGCCATGCTCCACAACATTGCAATCAGTGGAGGTACAGTTTTGCCAGAAGAGGAAGAAAGTGTCTACAACCCACCTGAACTAAGAGATGCTCTACATGCTGCTGGTGTACAAATGAGGCAGCGATTCATTCACACCATTTTTGGTTAAGTATATTTTGCACTCTATTTTTCTTTTTACATCACTACACAACATTCCACCTTTTTGTGGACATGTCCCTACCATTTTTTGTTGCAGTTGTGCACAGCCCAGTTCAGTGTTTACATCAGTCTCCACTGCAATTGTAACAAATCTAAATTTATAAGAAGTCAAAAGGTACATTAGTTTTCCAGGTGGCTTCAGAATACACATACCTCAACACAGAAGTCACGGTTTATAAGAAATTTAATTCATGACATTGTTAGGAGTCAACACTTGGTTCAATAGTTGTGCTTAACCAAATTGGTGTTTATTCAAACAAAAACTGTCACGGTTCATGGGCTCACAGTCTCATCCTCCCTGTTTGTGTGTGTGTGTGTCTGATTGAGGCTGATTCGCTCCAGCTGCGGATCATTTACAGCGCTATATTAGACACTTTCACGCTGTCCTTTGTTGTCAGATCCTTGGATTGTCTGCTGTGTCCTGGTCAGTGGTTTCCATCAGTTCTTGCTTCCTGATTCTTCATCTCCCGATTCTCCGTCATCTCCTGGCCTCCGTCACTGGATACTGGCTGCCCATTGCATCCCGGCGCTACCCGCCTACCTGCGTGGTGCACGACCCACTTCTTTCACTTTGTGTAAGCTTGATGTGATCCTCAATAAACTGCTCTTGTTTTCCGCATTTGAATCCTCCAGTCTTTATTCATGACAGAAGGACCTGACCACAATATGGATTGGCAGGAGGAGAACTTGTTGACCATTGGACGAGCCGTGCAGGTGTTGGTAGCGCAGGTGTCCGAGCTCACCACCCAGATGCAACTGGTGAGATCACCGCCTGTTCTCCCAGTCCCCGTGAACAACGACCCTCAGCATGAACCCAGACTCCCTACACCAGAGGTGTACGCCGGAGACACTAACCTTTGTAGAGCTTTCCTGACTAAGTGTTCTCTGTTTTTCTCCCTCCAGCCACAGACTTTCTCCAGGGAGGCGTTGAAGGTTCTGACGTTGCTGTCGGGGAAGGCAGCATTGTGGGGAACGGCAGTGTGGGAGAATCGCCATCCATGTTGTTCCTCGTTCCGCTCTCTTTCCCAGGAGATGAGAAGGGTTTTCGATGTTTGGTCACTCAGAATCCCACTTCCTGGTGTCAGTAACTATCATGGGTTGAGTACACACATAACTCGTTACTGGTGTCGTCCACGGGCCTCTTGAATGTAGTTTAGGTTACCAGCCACCTCTTTTTCCTAGTATGGAATCCGAAGTCGCGGATAGGATTCAAACCAGCAAAGTGGAATCCCAGTGATGCCCAGTGATGAGAGGGTGGACAGGAGGATCTGATGATTGACATTGTCAAAAGCAGCAGAAACAATGCAACAAATGACAACCTTATTACATTTCAACTTTGTGGAATGTTGGTTACATGGACGAGACAATCGTGGCAAACAAGACACTGTCCACTGAAGGTAGAACTACTTTTTGTTACAGAGAAACTAAGTTGAAAAATAAATAAACAATACTCTGGTGTTTTAAGGTTATAATTCCAGCCATGTTCAATACATAGCCTTGTTAATATAGGTTACCAAGTGTAGTCTGAAAATTTGTTAAAACATAGTTGGGTTTTCTTTAGATGCCAGTTCGATATTTGGTGTATGTTGTACCAAGTTTCCCCTGTTTTCCCCTTTTTTTTTTTTTTTTTTTTTTTTTTTGCCTTTAGCTATTCATGCCTTAAACAAAATCATGTAAACTTGCATCCAGTGTGAAAAATAGCCTATAGCCCATTTTTTTTTTTGCCCGTGTTTCAGAAATATGTAAATGCATACAAGCTAAGAAATATAGTCTTAAAATTCTTGTGTGCGGGAATGTCAAATAATCTGCCTGTTTGAATTTTATAATACATTATAGTTCAGCCTCATTCCTACTTTTTTTTTTTTTTTTTTTTTTTTCTAATCAAATTTGAACAGGTTGGAAGGCGAGTGAGGACACTGTCCTCACCCTGACCCTCACCCCCTGTGACGAGCAGGGCACCTCAGGGGAGGCGGGGCCAGAAATCCTTGTGCAGGAGGCGGGGCCGGAAGGCCTTATGGAGGAGGCGGAGCTGGAAGGCCCAGCTGTGGAGACTGAAGGACTTGTGGAGGAGGCGGGGCTGGAAAGCCCCGGTATAGAGGCTGAAGGCCTCGTGGAGGAGGCGGGGCTGGAAGGCCCCGGTGTAGAGGCTGAAGGCCTCGTGGAGGAGGCGTGGCTGGAAAGCCCCGGTATAGAGGCTGAAGGCCTCGTGGAGGAGGCGGGGCTGGAAGGCCTCGTGGAGGAGAATGAAGGCCTTGTGGAGGAGGCGGGGCTGGAAGGCCTCGTGGAGGAGAATGAAGGCCTTGTGGAGGAGGCGGGGCTGGAAAGCCCTGCTGTTGAGGCTGAAGGCCTCGTGGAGGAGGCGGGTGAAATACATCTACCTAAAAAAGGTAACTCTTACAGCTAACTTTTAAAACTTTTTTTTTTTTTTTTTTTTTTTTTTTTTAAATTCGCTCACTTGCTGTCTACCAGAGAGTTAGATTAGGGAGGGACATATAATTTTTTTGTATTTGCATGCAACATCCCAGTTCAACATATCCCCCTATTAGCCTAATTCAATTGAAGTCGGAGGGGCCGACTAGCATGTAAGCTAAAGGCTAGTTGTCTCCAACTGAAATCATTAGCTTAGCTTGGCCCAAGTACTCCTGTGATTTGGCCAAGGTAAGCTAATGATGTCAGTTGTTACAATGGAGGTTATTGCACACATAAGAAAGAGTATGGTATGTACTGTATCCAACAACTTTTTCAGCAATTTTGCTGGGCAACTTCTCAACCGATTGATTTAGTTCTGATTGGGTGTTCATGATCATTATTGTGGTATGACATAGGTTACACATGAGGGTTTGTGTGCATATTGTTCTCTGTGTGTGTGTGTGTGTGTGTGTGTGTGTGTGTGTGAGAGCGAGCAAGTGAGTGTGTGAATGTGTGCCTGTTTTAATGAACGTATAAAAAGACATACCTAGATAGTCCTTAATTGTTTGCCACTCCATACTTAGTTTGACATATAGACAAATATGTCAGACAGTCAAATAGAGTATGCCCACTGCTCCGGGTGTGCCCCCAATGTGTGTGGAGTGGACACTCTTCCTCTGACTGAATGTTCATGTATTGATAATCCATAGCATAAGTAACAATAAAAATTATGGTAACACTTTATTTTGATGGTCCCTTTTGAACATTCTGGTGACACTAAGTAATGTTGCAGCTACATGTCAACAAACTCTCATTAGAGTATTAGTAGACTGTCTGCTTCATATCTACTAACTCCTTATTGTGTTGGTCTCCCAACAGATATTCTACTGACTATAAGTAACTTTGCAAGAACGTGTCAACTTAATCTAACCCTGACCCTACCAGTCAACTAATACACTACTAACACTCTAATGAGAGTCAGTATATATGCAGGTGCAACATTACTTATAGTCAATAGAATGTGTTAAAGGGACCATCAAAATAAAGTGAAACCAAAATTATTTCCTTCTAACAATGACTCAATGCGTAATTGGGTGATAATCTCATGATTCTTATGCATTATAATTTAATGCATATTAAATTATAAGTTTCTGTAGTTTCATGCAGCCTATTCATTGTTCTTTAGCCAAGCCGTACAGGGTGTTGCCTAGCAACAGGGGTCAGAAGTACACTTTTTTTATATATTTTGTATAATTACACTGTTTTTATTGTTTGTCATTGTATGCTGTGGTTCATATAACATGTTTGTACATGAGATGGACCAATAACAGATATAATCATTATAAACCATATCTTAAGTAATTAGCATAACACACTTCAGAAAGATCTGTCCAGTGTTTCAAGGATTCAAGCCCTTTTGAATGTGCCATTTTTTTTTTTATACCTTTGGTGGGCTCTACTGAGTTAACCTGGGGTCCAGGGGCAGTAAAATTTCATCAGATGCTTCCTTCTATCTGGTTAAATAACATATGACATTTTATTGCCACACACACACACCAGGCATATCATATGCAGAGATACAGTACAATTTCATGAGCATGTCATGAACAATAATCATGACCATAAAACATAAAGATATGTGCAATTTTGGCAAAATAAATTCAGATGTATATGTTTTGCTAAAATGTATCCAGTTTCATAGCTGACCTGCTTTGGCAAGTCAAGGGCCCAGACATCCTCGGATCATAAGACAGCATGTGGGCAGTAATTTTCGGGACAGACCAGTTCCTAAATAATTCTCCAACCATTGACAGAACATTTACAGGCTATAGGCTTTTAGAAAAATATATGGTTTAGGTGGTTGAATCAGCTGTCCCTCATTGGTAAATAGGCCAAAATGTACCACCTGTAAAGTTGGTTCCTCAATCTACAATATGGGGCTATGTAAACTGTAACCCATATGCTAAAAGCCTGTGCATGTCAATTCATATGAATTAAGACATGTTCCATCTTCCTGCTTACTTCGGTGCATCATACTGCATACATAGCCCCATATTCTATATTGATGAACTAACTGTCCAATGCATCAATCTCATCCATGCATCAATCTCACCTCCAGACTGGACTACTGCAACACTACAGGTGCATCTCAATAAAATAGAATGTCGTGGAAAAGTTCATTTATTTCAGTAATTCAACTCAAATTGTGAAACTCGTGTATTAAATAAATTCAATGCACACAGACTGAAGTAGTTTAAGTCTTTGGTTCTTTTAATTGTGATGATTTAGGCTCACATTAAAGAAAAACCCACCAATTCACTCTCAACAAATTAGAATACTTCATAAGACCAATAAAAAAAACATTTTTAGTGAATTGTTGGCCTTCTGGAAAATATGTTCATTTACTGTATATGTACTCAATACTTGGTAGAGGCTCATTTTGCTTTAATTACTGCCTCAATTCGGCGTGGCATGGAGGTGATCAGTTTATGGCACTGCTGAGGTGTTATGAGAGCCCAGGTTGCTTTGATAGTGGCCTTCAGGTCATCTACATTGTTGGGTCTGGTGTCTCTCATCTTCCTCTTGACAATATCCATAGATTCTCTCTGGGGTTCAGGTCAGGCGAGTTTGCTGGCCAATCAAGCACAGTAACACTATGGTCATTGAACCAGCTTTTGGTACCTTTGGCAGTGTGTGCAGGTGCCAAGTCCTGCTGGAAAATGAAATCAGCATCTCCATAAAGCTTGTCAACAGAAGGAAGCATGAAGTGCTCTAAAATTTCCTGGTAGATGGCTGTGTTGACACTGGACTTCATAAAACACAGTGGACCAACACCAGCAGATGACATGGCAGCCCAAATCATCACTGACTGTGGAAACTTCACACTGGACTTCAAGCAACATGGATTCTGTGCCTCTCCACTCTTCCTTCAGACTCTGGGACCTTGATTTCCAAATGAAATGTAAAATTTACTGTCATCTGAAAAGAGGACTTTGGAGCACTGAGCAACAGTCCAGTTCTTTTTCTCCACAGCCCAGGTAAGACGCTTCTGACGTCGTCTCTGGTTCAGAAGTGGCTTGGTAGCTCTTTTCCTGAAGACGTCTGAGCGTGGTGACTCTTGATGCACTGACTCCAGCTTCATTTCTCTCCTTGTGAAGCTCTCACAAGTGTTTGAATCAGCTTTGCTTGACTGTATTCTCAAGCTTGCAGTCATCCCTGTTGCTTGTGCACCTTTTCCTACCCAAATTCTTCCTTCCAGTCAACTTTGCATTTAATATGCTTTGATACAGCACTCTGTAAACAGCCACACCTTTCAGTAATGACCCTCTGTGACTTACCCTCTTTGTGGAGGATCTCAATGTTCGTCTTCTGGATCATTGCCAAGTCAGCAGTCTTCCCCATTATTGTGGTTTCAAAGAACAAGAGATACGGTGAATTTATACTGTAGGGATGGTCATTTATTCAAACTCAAATGTAAATATTCTAATATTTTGAGATACTGATTTTTGACTTTCATGAGCTGTAAGCTCTAATCATCAAAATTAAAATAAAAAACTTTTGAAATGTTTTACTTTACATGCAATGAATCTAAAATATATGAAAGTTTCACTTTTTGAAATAACTTACAAGAAAGAAACAAACTTTTTCACGACATTCTAATTTATTGAGATGCACCTGTACTCTCTATGGCAGTGTTTCCCAACCCTGCTCCTGAAGGACCCCCAACACTCCATGTATTTTTTGTCTCCCTAATCAAACACACCTGATTCAACTCATCAGCTCATTATCACATGGGTTAATGAGCTGAGGAGTTGAATCAGGTGTTTGATTAGGAAGACAAAGAAAATATGCAGTGTTGGGGGTCCTTCCGGAGCAGGGTTGGGAAACACTGCTCTATGGTCTTAAAAAGCACTATACAAATTAAATGTATTATTAGTAGTATTATTATTTAATGCCTGTAGTGCTGCATATACATTTGATGTATGTTTTATGCGCATTTAATCCACAAAAAATCTTCTAAAACTACCGTTCAGAGAGCATATTTTTGACATGTTGGTCAAAAAAGTTCTGAAATCATACACAAACCATTAAAACGTCCATATATTGATTATGATAAAAAGAGGTGTGCTTTGCTGAGATAAACCCAATTTCACTGACCTTACCTGCCGTGGCATGCTTGATGCACCGGATATACTTATAAACTACAATTCAGACACCCATATTGGCCAGACAGGCCTAGGTAAGTGTTACACCTATTATTTCATGAAATGTCAGCATGTGGCACATATTTTGATAAAGGGAATGATAAACTTGTTAGTCAAATTTTAGACCTCCAGCTGCTTGTGTGTTGTCAGGAGGCGGAGCATAAGATTGGCGCTATAGAATCAGTGAATGTGTAAGGTGTGATTTTACTTAGCTCATGTATAAACTTTACAAGTCCAGAAAAATGGAACAACAGTGTAACCCTGACCAGGCTCCTTTTTGCCCAGGCAACATGAAATGGGAGACCACACGTGGATGAAGATACAAAAAATAGTGATTTATTACAGTAAATATGTGAGATGAAAAATGAGAAATAAGCAATAATCAGTATAAATGATATGGTATGGTATGGTATGAAATGAAAGTGTGGCGTAATCAGTCATATGGCAAAAAGGCAAACAAAAAGCAAAACAATGTGATACAGGAGAGAAGGAACCCGGAATGGCAGCCATGAAGTCCTTTTACACTGCCCAGGCCGCAATCAAGCGATTACAGACACCTGCCCGGTAGCTCCTCACTGAGACACACAGACACAAACAGACCAAGGAGTAGACATTAAACATGTCCCTATTCAAACTCTGGAAAACAAATGTAGTGTTAATGTTATCTTTACTCAATTTGACAGGTTACATAAGTTAAGGATATTCAAATGACACTTTTCACATATTCATTACCTGCACTCCTCCTCTTCATTTTCACTGGTGTCTGGACTGCTGAAATCACTTTCATTCTCCTGTTTATCTTCCAGTTCTATAGCAGAGCCCTGAGGGCCTAAAACAGCCTTGTATTGAAGGAGCACCTCTTTCAACGTATCCGAAACTTCAGACAGTCGTCTTCTGCAGAGACAGGAAAGGCCCTTATTTCGCTTGGCTGTAAGTGAAAAGTGAAAAACAAATCCAAATTACCATGACATACCCACTTGCTTTGTAATATTTGTTATAACTCACCAACATTAGATGGTCAGTGTAATGTTTTTCAACTGCTTTGTAGTAAGATACGTCTCTTGTTAGGTAAAGTTAAAGTGTGTCCTTATCATCATTGGTTGGTATGGTTACAAAGATGAAACTTGCCTTCCTCTGAAGTTTTTCTTTTAAGAGTTGCCTGCAACTTCTGCAACCATGAGCAGTGCTGGGCCATCTCCTGAACAAGTATTGTCCTTTCCTCCTCCAGTCTCATTTTCAGCATGGCTTTGTTAAAATTTTCTTAACTTGTCTTCGATTTGTGCTACAACAGTAGTAAAGAAAATGTATAAATAACAATTAGAAAATAAATCAGAGGCCTCAGGAAACTCGGCTTACCGCTGCCATGAACCTCCCGCGGCCATGTTGGGGACGGGTTGTCTCCTGATAGCGACTGCTCCACTTCATTAACATCAATTGGCATGGCAGGCTCATGACTGTTATAGGTCTCTATGTCTTTCAATAGCAGTCTCCTGCTCTCAGCAATTTTCCTCCGCAGGCGGTGACGGAACTTGCCACTTTCTGTAAAGACATGAAGCAGATGGTAAAAACAGTGACCAAAAATACAGTGAGCAATTATCTATAGACAATTTAATTATACCATTTTGGCGGTATGGAGCCTGCTTCCGCTGCCTCACGTTAAGGTAACGTCCCTCAATGGACTGCTCTAGGGAAGTACCTGTTGTGTCTGGAAACACAACACAAAACCCAATAGTGTAAAGAAGGACGAGTTGGGAGGGGGTGGGTGCCAAAAAAGGATTACAGAGATAGTGGCATGCAGCATAGTAAGCAGTAGGCAGCTTAAATATCATGATCTAAATGATCGCCGCCAATGAGGAAGCACAAAGTGAAACATGTTATTGGTTCAAACTTACCACCAGCTGCTCATTCCCTCACATTAGACACCCACACTGCTTCATCGGTGCAAGCCAAGCTTTCTTTAAGCTCCGCTAGACTTGCAGTCTCCTCCTGAAGCCTCTGGCAAGTCTAATGCGACAGTTAAACAATGCAGTTACACAAAGCTACACAATAACCACAAATTGAAACCATTTACAGAGAACACACCTTCACATATCTTGCAGACAATGCCCGATGTAGTGTTGTGATTTTTTTGTAGTTCCAGGCCATAGCATGGATTGTAAGCATATCCACACGAGCTGTTGAGAGTAAATGTTGAGTGAATGTCATGCAATAAGCAATAAAAAATTACATTAGAAGAGAAATACTTCAATCACCTCCTTTCGACATGTATTTAGTCGTTAAGGCACAACGGGAGAGGTAGCTGTTCACCTGTTCAACTTCCTCCCCCGCAGCTGACCCTGCTCCTTCTTGGTTTTTGCCACTCCATGTAATCTAGAAGACATGTAAGGGATAATGTAATGTCCGCCAGTCATTATCGGATAATAAGTAACGACAAGGCGAACCGGACCCTGATGCGCAGCAGAGGGACTTATTTTCCGATGATACAGTTAAACATTATAAACACTGAACATACCTCACACTTAGTGGAATGTGCTGCAGCGTGCATGACGCTTAGGAAAGGCCTGATTGATGTTAGCCCCTGGAGATCAGGAAGGATGTTTGCTGATTTGTGTAAATATGGCCAGTATTTACACATTACATTCATGGCGATAAACCTTGGCTTTGAACTCATCAACTCCTTGTGCAGATACATGGGGTAGGCAAAGATTTCACCTAGGGATATACAAATTGTATTAGAAATGCAAATATCCTATTATTGTACATTCTAAAGAGAGCATCATAATGGGAAACTCAACCAAGCAATGGTATAAGCTGAACTAATAGTGATAATTGAGATACTTCTCCATATTATTATTTTATTTAGCTTTTTTCCAAAGCCACATACAAATAACAACAACACAAAGTTACATTTAACAGCAAACAATTTATTATAATCTCACCTCTGAACATATTAAGCGCTTTAAGGAGGAAACCATGCCGACACACCGCAACCTCCATGCCCTCTTCGTCCAACTTGAAGGTCCTCCTAGAAGTCTCCTTCGCTGCTGTCCACGAGAAGCTCCCACACCTGCCTTGTCCAGGTATTTTGAAGTTGAGGGCAGTTTTTCACCAATGCAAAGAAAATCTGGGCTGTCAAAGCATAGTAATTCAATTAACAAATAATTTGAAACCTGCCTGTTTCACAGCTTTATGCAAGACATCAACAAATGCAGACACAGATGTGTCTTCTGCGATAAATGCCCCTTCAAAAAACGAAGAGTCTGAGCTGAGGAAGAAACGAAACAGAACATTTATCCATGCTGAATATTGAATCTAAAAAAATCCAGATCCATCTATACTGGAAGAAAAAAATATCACCTTCCGTTTCGGAGAAACCGGTATAGCTTCCTTTTGCCATCCACAGAGATTGCCAGCATGTCTGGGGTGCAAGCGGGGCGGGTGAAAGGTGCACCGCAGGACAAGTTATCTTCCTCAAAAGCACAATAGGAAAACTCCAGGAAGCTGCGCTGCAGCGTGTCCCCGCACACTGGTCCTGACTGAAAGATGCATTATATTAATTGTTACTTCGGAGATGTCTGCATATGTTAAACAATTCTATAATATGGTGAACACTTACCCGCCCACCACACTTGGTACGATGCTCCAGCAGCTTTGCAAAGGCTTGTCTGGACAGTGCCGGAGCGATGACTTTCAGTTCTCTTACACTGCTGAAAAGGTTGAGGGAATACAAAGTAGAAGAGCTGGTGGAAGCTGGCCAGTATCCACTGTTTACGAGGTCCATGAACTCTGGAGCCCACTGCTGCTGGCATGTTTGACATGCAAACAATTGCTGGTGCATGTCATAACGCCCTTGGGTTATAAGAAAACAAACCCATGGATACCTGAGGGGATTCAAGAAAGAATCCTTGATCAATGCATTGAGTTCGGCTGGACCAAGGAGTTCAAAAGTAAAAACCAACTCTACACCCCTTTCATGAAAATGTTTGAGAATTGAGAGCAGCTAGATGCAATCACAGACTGAATGAGTCTGAGGTACCTAGGCTTATATAATAGCCTTATATAATACTGTTTTCTGATAAGCTACAGAGTGATTATTATAGCCTAAATATTTCTTCAACCATTAAGATACAATGGATAGTTGTTTTTTGTACGTGGCAATACATAGAATAGGACTCGATGTAGGAACTCTACTTCACTGCACCCGAAAATTCAACACCTAAAATGCACCTACCCTGGCTTCAGTCAGAACATGGTCTAAGCTCATTTCAAGAGCCATCCGTCTCCCCTCCATGTAATAGTCATCTTGACAGTCGGTGACACGTGTAGTGTTCATCACAGAAACAGAGAGAGAGGCAGACAGACACTGAGATGGACAGAGGGGCAGACAGAGATAAGAGACACAGACAGAATTGAGAGGCAGTGCACAAATCCAGATAGGTTGGTGCTTAAAAGGGCCTTTGGTTGTGGTGATCTACTGGTGATCTACTAGTAGGTAGGTTGGTAGAATCTAAAAAACAAAACAAAAAAACACTCGTTTAGGGGAAGGGAGTTAATGGGACAGAGACAATGAATTTACTTAACAATGGATAAAATATAACATTTTTGTGACTGGTGCAGCTAAATATAACTTTTTTAATGAGCACTGAAGATCTCAAAAACTAAAATGTAAGCAGTTCTGTTCACTCGGAGTCTGGAGGACAACTATCAATCCGCTGAAAGAAGTCCGGATAATTAAACAGAAGTTTACGTTGCAGGATTACAACCGTAAAAAATTGAACGGACTATTTTCTTTAGCGGAAGCAATAAAATCGTATTTAAATCAATAAAATAAACTCAATATTTTGTGTCAAATGATTGATTTATTTGGTAAGTAGCCATGTAATAGGATAATGTAGAGAGATGCGGTTGTTATAGTGAATACAACCCCGAGAGGGTTTTATATCAGACAAATGGAAACACCAAAGCAATGTCACAAAAAGTTAAAATAGGGCATAAGGCAGTCATGACAATACCCCAGCAACATACCTGACTAATACACTTTTGCGTACATATTTCATCAAATTATATAGGCTACTTGTTCATGAG
Source organism: Acrossocheilus fasciatus (assembly GCA_036784905.1). Lineage (NCBI taxonomy): Eukaryota > Metazoa > Chordata > Actinopteri > Cypriniformes > Cyprinidae > Acrossocheilus > Acrossocheilus fasciatus. The sequence goes on along the minus strand of CM071941.1, from coordinate 32,819,980 downwards.
GTTGCCAATAATTTTATCCTACCTTACTCAACGACTCCAGAGGAAGTAGTAGCTAATTGGTGGTAGCGCCGTCACCCGGATATTGTTGTGCAAAAAAAAAAAAAAACATTGCGAACGAATTAAAATATTTTTTTTTCCCAACAGGACAAGAGAAAAACTCACTGGAACTTTAAAAAAAAATTCGGAGCCTAACTTACTGTAACAAAACTGAGAAACATACTGTATTGCTGATGACAAAAACACAGATTAAATGTTTTTTTGTTTTTTTTTTTGCTGTAAGATGCGCAATGGTTCTTTTTTGTTTTTTAATTTTTAAAATTACAGAATTCAATATCAAGTCCTTGACACATTACTTTTACACATTTTCACATTTAGTAACAATATAGTTTAAATAAAAAGAACCAAAAAAAAAAAAAAGAAACTTATGTTAAATTCATTTAGCAGAGATAGGCCTACAGATCTTTGGGCTTTTAAATTTTTTTTTTTAAACTTTAGACTCTAAATATATTGTAAAGGCTGCTTATAAATGCGATAGCCTGTTGTTAATGACCCGCTGATCGCTGTCGGATTCTGTGATATGAATGTCCGCATTTCATTGTGGCTAATGGGCTTAGAATGAGCCCCGCTCGGCCCGTGTTCTGGCTTACTGTAATATTTCACCGGTAATAAGACCAAAATAATATTATTAAAATAAAGAAATGAATGAATACAATGATAACATCTAAATAAATGTCGATAGATGTAGCGTTATAGTTTTAAAAATATCAATAAACAGCAAAGCAATCCAGCTTCGAAATAATAACCGAAAAAGACCGAAATAATAATTCATAATTAATATACAGCGCCGCCACTCCCACCACGCGCAGTGCGTAGGGCACCAACTTGCTGAGGGGGCACCAAAAATAGCCTAATGAAAAATCAATAATCATAATTCATAAAGTGAATAATTATAATGCCGATATATATTATATATTATTAGGCACCTTTCAGGCATAACAAGAGTATTTAATTGCTCTAGAGATGGTGCCCCCAGTGCTCCGTTGGATTGCGCAATTTGCGCAGCACTTGACGAAGTTTGACTTTGACGGTAGGAGGTATATAAAAGACTGGCAAACTGTCTTTATGTTTAAAATCATAAAGGAATTATGGTTAGGGCACCAAAATGGCTAGCAGCAGCACTGCACATATATAAACCGTGATAAGATCTCGTGAATAAATGTTGATTGTTGCAGCCCGACTGGCAGAAAGAATCATGCTTTTGCACGAAAGATGCATCCAACTGAAATGCATTAGTTTAAAAAACGTGCAGGACTTACGAAAATAACGAAATAAACGTGTCCCTGCCACGAAAAAATAGATTAAATTACGTGACTAAATCACGAACTGCCGTGAGACCGGGTTGGACCATACCTCTTCTATTTGTGCACGGCATTGTCTCGTCCAATTAAAATGTATTAAGCTAATCTAGGCTGGCAAAAATTTGGCAGGATGTTGATCCTACATGTGATCGTTGTCTCCAGGCCCCTCCAGACTTAATACATATGTTTTGGTTATATCCATCTGTAACTTCATTTTGGCTATCAATTTGCACCAGCGCAAACTGTCTTTTGACCTTAAAATAGTACTGTTGGGTTTTACTAAAGACTAAAGTGAAGAATTAGCGCTGAAAAGGCGTGGACACAGTTATTTTTGCACCTGACCTTATTTATTATGCATTTGTAGGAGTTTCCCTTTCAGACGCAAAATATATTTTTAATTTTGGTATTCAAATGAATCACGCAATGAGATTTACTAATGTTTATGTTCGTCAAATTACTGGTATTTGTTCCATTTATTTAATGCTCCAAAAAAACCATGTTTTAAACTATTTTGCACTTGAATACAAAATACAAATGATGAGTCATGGGCAACACAACAAAAATATAATATTCACAAAACCATAATATGTTTATTTTACAAAACAAAAATAAATAAATACGATCAGCAATATTAAAACATGCTAGATATCCCAGCAAATAAAGTAAAAAAATAAAATAAAAAAAGTTTTATTGCTTTCAGTTGATTAGGGAAAACACGAGAGGCATGCTATAGCCATACATTTCTTAGAAAAGGAAACTATTTGATATTCCTCTCTCTTAGTAAGTTGATTAGTTATTCTGTTTAACTATATATAGACTTGTTAGTTTTAGTTAACGCCCTAGACTTGCTATATAAACCCTAGCACAAGCATAATGAAGCTGACTTTGAGTGAACCTCACTTCTTGTGTCTGTCATTCTTCTGCTCTGCTCTTCATTGACCTTTGACCTCATTCTTCACATCCATTTTTTATCCAACAATGATCATGAAACTTAAAAATAAGTCTTACAAAAGTTAAAAATAATAACAAAGATGCAAATAAACAATAGAACAAATCTAATGGAAGATCGAAACAAATACTGCATTACTTAATTGTACATCTAAGCAGGAAGAAAAATAATCAAATGTAAAAAGTAGTGTTCATTCCAAATAAACGGGTTATTAAAGCTACAAAAGCAGTTCAGTCAAGAGCAGCGAGTGATTCCCTCCTTTCTTTTATTGTTAGAGTAACATTAACGAGACAGATTATATTAAGACCTGCTGTAATGCATGGATGGATCTAATATAATGTTACACATCAGGCGTTTTCTCCGACAGCTAACAAACATTTACTGAAGACATAATAGACTATGTGCACCAGTCGTCCAGAAGTGACCAGAGAAAAAGGTACACCTCTCAAAAACATCCAAATAAAGATCATTTTAGATGTTTAATTACTATTTGGAGCATTGGGATCACTATAAGAGGGGGCTTAATGAACTCATTTTTGTGAAGACATGAAAATCAACCAAAATTGATTTGATTTATTTATTTATTTATTTATTTATTTTTTGCCTGTAGCTTAAAATGAGCTTGTGTGCATTCTGAGTCATTTTGTTTTACCGGCACGGCTCTGATTTAAACCACTTTAATTTGAAGTTTTCCACTCAAGTCAAAATCAGTTGTTATAAACCCACAATCAATATAATCCTTTTTAGTCATCATGGCCCTTTAATATAATGCACTTTAACAAAACAACGTTTTTATTTTAATTATTGCTCTTATATTTTCTGTGGAAAAACTGAGATGAAATAAGATTTACAAGATCACAATTTTAGTTAGTAGATCTTTCTGCAACCACAAACTTAAATTTTAACAACAAATGATTGAGTTTGACATATTCAACAGTTCTTTCCAATAATTTGTAATATGACATTCGACTTTATTTAGGATTGAGAATATCACAAATGCTCTGTAGTTGGTATAATTATATTTTGAAATAAGCCAACCTTTTGGAAAAAAAAGTAATTTTGGGAATCTGTGACTTATCCTTTGTAACACTCCTTTATCTTTCATTTGGATGTGTTTTCTGTGCGTTTCTATTTCGTCCGAACAGGACTTTTATTTTGGCGTGTCGGTATGACGTCATAAGGCTGCGCCGCGCGATTCAGTTGGAGAAAGAGGTTTGGGTTTTTAATCCTTGTGTGGCCGAAAAAAGTGTATAAACCAATACAACCCGTTCTTACAGTTTGATAGAGAACCTGCTGTTTGATCGCTGGTAAGAAACGATAGAGAAACCGAGCTTTTTAAAACCAAGTCATTGTTGATAAGGACTTGAATTACAGCATCTAAATACAACGAGAAGAACAACACAAACATGTAATAACTAATACAGATCTGACAAGATTTTCATGAAAATGTAATCCATTAAACAATCTACAAATAAATGCATGCCACATGTAAATCATAAATGCCTATATATTAATTGTCTGTATGATCTGTGTTCTTTTATTATGTTGATGTGCTAGTTTCGAGTGTTTTAGTGTAATCAGGTCATTAACTCCCGTTAATTATTCTCATCTTAAACACAGAGAAACTCCTGCTGAAGCGACTGAGATCCACGTGTCACTGATATAAAGATGGCGTTTATTAAAGTCGAGAGTGAAGAGATGAAGATAGAAGAAACTTTTACTGTCAAACAAGAAGATCCTGAGGAACAACAAACAGAGATGGTGTTTATTAAAACAGGTCGGTTTCATTCTCAGTCTTTCTTCGGTCGTTCTGTGTCTTGAATCTCTGTTATTTGTCTTGTTATTTCTTCGTTCATTCATTTCTTCTTCTTCTTCTTTGTACTGAGTCATTATGGGACCGTGGTGGTGGAGAAAAATATTAGAAGTAAGGAAAAATGATAATTCGGTGCATTTGCATTCTCTCAAAACAAAATCAGTGACATCACCACTTAAATTGGGAAAAACAATCAATGTGTGTAACATTCAACACCATATCTACTTCTGAATGAAGAGGAGTCATTTCTGTTATTTAATTATGTAAGAGTATTTAACAAATACATTTATTTTGCAAAAAAGCAAACCATGAGTAAAATAGGAGTGATTAACTTTACGTGTTGTCTATAATTAATTTTTTTCTTTATTAAATCACTTTATCAAATTGGATTCTAGTAAACATGACTTTCTTTCCATGGCATATTAAATAAGCCACTTCTTGAAATAATGACATTTAAAAGGAAATAAGACTGATAAAATTGTTCTCCTTTTGAGAAAGAAATGCAGTTTGCATTAGAGGCAAGAGAGCCTAAACAATCAAGTCTATGTGTGAGTGACACAATAGAGACCAACGCTAGACATGTGTTAGCTTCATTCAACTGTAAAATAAAAAGCTGTGCCGTTCAGAGTTTAATTTTACCGAAGCAATTCATCGGTGCATTTATTTATTTTTTGGTAATAAAAATATACTTTTTTATTTAAAGATGACTAAAAATACACTTATAATAACAGTGAAGCAGTAATATTTGGTTTAAAAAGCAAACGATCCTGTGGTTTTATAGAACAACTTTATAACAATTGCCTGCAGAGGGCGCCAACGGCCTGGTGTTGTTACACTTCACAGCAGATCGACCCCATCTTTAATACTGGCCAAATTACATTTAATTCAAATAACAGTTCATACACAGCCACATTTACTGTGAACGGAGCTGCTCTGAGATGCATGTAAATTATTAAAGCACATATATATTTAATCTGCAGTACATATATTTCTGTCAGGACCACTATCGTGGTAGCATAAAGTTTTGGTTTGGCGGTATGGTTCTGTTCTGTGCAAAAACTCCCTGCCCATCCATGCAGCCTGTCCTGAATGAGCAGAGAGCAGCAATAATAACCCCCCTAGGGTAAACAGAACAGAACAAGCAGATATTATTAATGTACTTAATGTTATTTAAGTGTATTTAAGTCTGATTCAGCAAGGAATATCAGAAAGACAAGTCCTGACTGTGCGAAAGGAGGAGTCAGGGATGGAGGAGGGTGATTTGCTCCTGAGCAAGCGGAAAAAGCTGCTGAATAATACTGAATAGAGCTTATATAGGAATGCCGTGATAGGTATTGTATTCCTATAGGTAGATGTGATCAGCTGAGAATCAGCTGATGCAAGCTTGACTCACGTGACCTGCCAGAACTAACGCTAACGCTTCATTTATTTAACTGAATCGCAGTGTTTGTGAATTCACAATAGTACTATGATATAGTATAGGTTTTTAAGTTGTTGTAATACTTTGTGCAGCCTTAGAAACCTAGCTAATAATGCAGTTCGTGGATTTTCGTCCATGAAATGCACCAAATCCAGTATTTTTTTCCGGTTATTCGACACAGGTAAATTGCAATTGAGGATTTTTTAAAATTGAGAATAAGGCATTAACGTGGAATCGTGACAGCCTTACAGTTATATGAAACAATCAGAATATAAACTACAGCTCCCAAATTGCATCTGAATTTGATGAAAGAAAGATATCATGCTTTGAAAACCTCACTTAAAACTAAAAAAGTAAAAGTGAATTACAAAAAGTAAAGGAGATTTTTTTTTCCTTGCTATGATAGAAAAAGCAAGAGGCAATCCTAGAATCATTTAAAAAGAAGATAACAAAATGAAGATAAGAAAATGTGTTAACACTTTAGAATAGGGAATGCTTATTCACTATTAACTATGACTTTTCCCTCAATAAATTCCTAATTTGCTGCTTATTAATAGTTAGTAATGTAGTTGTCAAGTTTAGGTATTGGGTAGGATTAGGGATGTAGAATAAGGTCATGTAGAATAAGGCATTAATATGTGCTTAATTACTACTAATAAATGGCTAATATTCTAGTAATATGCATGCTAATAAGCAGCTAGTTAAGAGACCCTAAAATAAAGTGTTACTGAAAATTCTAGAACTTAAAGTAAAAGGGAAATCAATAAACAATCCAGCTGAGCTGGTAGAGATTTTTAATCATCATTTTGTTGATTCCGTAGAAACTATTACTCATTGTTTTCCGCCTGCGTATGCTGATGTCTGTCCAGTTCCAACAGTGGAGCCTGTTTTTAGATTAAGGCCTGTTAGTGATTTTGATGTTATGAGAACAATTAGATCTCTTAAATCATCTAGAGCAACAGATAAATATGGTATTGATGTTGTTATGCTCAAAGAGTCTAGTTTGATCCTAATTAAGCCTATTACTAAAGTTATTAATCTTTCAATTTCCCAGGGAAAATTCCCAAGTGTTTGGAAGTCGGCGATTGTTGTTACAATATTCAAAAGTGGATAACCCCTTTCTATTGATTGTACCAATTAGGCCAATTAGTATTTTACCCACTGTTTCTAAGGTTATGGAGAAACTAGTTGCAGAACACATTAGCAGTTACTTGAGTAGCAGTTAATTTTCAATGCAGTTTGGTTTTAGAGCAAAATACTCAACGGAAACCGCAAATTGTTTTTTTATAGAAAATATTAAAGCTTTCTTAGATAAAGGTGGTGTAGTTAGAGCAGTGTTCCTTGATTTAAAGAAAGCCTTTGACACTGTTAATCATAGAATCCTTATGTCTAAGTTATCTTGTTTTAATTTCTCATCACATACACTTAACTGGATCGAGTCATATCTATCAGATAGATTTCAGTGTGTTAGAGTACAAAATCACCTATCCAATGATTTAGGTGCATCAACTGGTGTTCCGCAAGGATCTGTCTTGGGTCCAATGCTTTTTGCTATGTATATAAATGATTTTCATCTTTCATGTCCTGGCATTAATATACAAATGTATGCAGACGAGACAGTAATTTATATACATGGTAATAGTCTGACACGGCTTGCAAATGAATTTACGAATTCTATGGTTAATGTGTCGGCATGGCTAAAAGAGAATTGCTTACAACTAAATGTGTCCAAAACAGTATGTATGTTTTTCTCTAAGTCTAACAGTATTATTAAAGAGCCGGATGTTTATGTGTCAGGGGTGAGGCTGCAGGTAGTGCCTCAATAAAAATAAATATCTGGGAATATTGATTGATTCTAAACTTACATTTAAAGCTCAAGTTAAAAAGGTTTGTAAGTGGGTTAAGTTTAATCTCTATCATTTTAAGTTTATTAGAGATTGCATGTCATTAGAGGCAGTTAAGATGTATATATTCTATGGTTATTTCTCACATGACTTACTGTTTAACCACCTGGTCTCAAGCGAGTTCAGTGACTCTAAAACCAGTAGAGTCCTTATACAAACGGACACTGAAATCAGTGTACCAGAAATCGGTACATTGTCATCATTGTCCAATACTGAAAAAATATAATTTGTTAAGTAATGTAAGTAATGAATTTAGGTAAAGGGGTGCAGAGCCAGTGGTGGTTTTGTTGGCAAACATTAATGCCTTGAATTTTATGCGAGCAGCTATTGGTAGCCAGTGCAAATTGATAAACAGACGAGTGACGTGCATTCTTTTTGGCTCATTAAAAATGAATATAATTTAAGTAATGTAAGTAATGAATTTAGGTAAAGGGGTGCAGAGCCAGTGGTGGTTTTGTTGGCAAACATTAATGCCTTGAATTTTATGCGAGCAGCTATTGGTAGCCAGTGCAAATTGATAAACAGACGTATGACGTGCATTCTTTTTGGCTCATTAAAAATGAATCTTGCTGCTGCATTCTGGATTAATTGTAAAGGTTTAATAGAACTGGCTGGAAGACCTGCCAAGAGAGCATTGCAATAGTCCAGCCTGGACAGAAAAAGAGCTTGAACAAGGAGTTGTGAAGCATGTTCCGAGAGAAAGGGCCTGATGTTCTCGATGTTGAATAAAGCAAATCTGCAGGACCGGGCAGTTTTAACAATGTGGTCTGAGAAAGTCAGCTGATCATCAGTCATAACTCCAAGGTTTCTGGCTGTTTTTGAAGGAGTTATGGTTGATGTGCCTAACTGGATGGTGAAATTGTGATGAAATGATGGGTTTGATGGAACCACAAGCAGCTCGGTCTTGGCAAGGTTGAATTGAAGGTGACTGTCCTTCATCCAGCAAGAAATGTCTGTTAGACAAGCTGAGATGCGGGCAGCTATCGTCAGATCATCAGGATGGAATGAGAGGCAGAGTTGAGTGTCATCAGCATAGCAGTGATATGAAAAGCCATGTTTCTGAATGGCAGAACCTAGTTCTGCAATGTAGACAGAGAAGAGAAGTAGTCTAAGAACTGAGCCCTGAGGCACCCCTGTAGTTAGATGTTGCGACTTGGATCCTCACCTCTTCAAGATACCTTGAAGGACCTATCTCAGGGGTAAGACTCAAACCACTGGAGTGCGGTTCCTGAGATGCCCTTTACCAATAGGGTTGACAGAAGGATCTGGTGGTTAACAGTGTCAAAAGCAGCGGACAGATCCAGCAAGATAAGTACTGAAGATTTGCAATCCGCTCTTGCCAGTCTTAGGGCTTCAACAGCTGAGAGCAAGGTTGAATGTCCACTTCTGAAACCAGACTGGTTACTGTCCAGGAGGTTTTTCTGTGTGAGAAAGGCAGAGAGTTGGTATAATTTTTTTCTCTAAAAGAGGTGGGTTAAGGGTTGGTTTCTTAAGTAGTGGGGTTATACGAGTCTGTCTAAATGCTGAGGGGAAAACACCAGTGTGAAGGGATGTGTTAATGATGTGAGTGAGTGCAGGTACAACTGAAGGATAAATGGCTTGAAGGAGATGAGATGGAATAGGATCAAGCGGACAAGTAGTAGGATGATTAGAAAGGATTAGTTTGGGGACCTATGCCTCAGAGAGTGAAGAGAAGGATGTGAACGAGTGTATGTTTGCTGGTAAGATTTGCTTGACAGATTGTGGTGTGGAAAATTGTGCACTGATGGTTTTAATTTTAAAATGATTAAATTAAATTTAAAAGAATGTGGCAAAGTCGTCAGCTGTTAGAGTTGATGAAGGAGGGGGAGGAGGTGGACAAAGGTGGGAGGAAAATGTTTTAAAGAGCATGCGAGCATTCGGTCAACAGCAAGTGCAATAAAAGATGTGATGAACAAATAAAAATGCCACCAATATTCGAGATATGGGTCAAAAATGTAGCTGTATGTGTTCCTGATTTTAACATTTATTACAGTCATGGCCAAAAGTTTTGAGAATGTCATAAATATTAATTTTCACAAAATCTGCTGCTTCAGTGTTTTTAGATCTTTTTGTCAGATGTTACTATGGTATACTGAAGTAAAATTACAAGCATTTCATAAGTGCCAATGGCTTTCATTGACAATTACATTAAGTTTAAGCAAAGACTCAATATTTGCAGTGTTGACCCTTCTTTTTCAAGACCTCTGCAATTCGTCCTGGCATGCTGTCAATCAACTACTGGGCTACATCCTGACTGATGGCAGCCCATTCTTACATAATCAATGCTGAGAGTTTGTCAGAATTTGTGGGTTTTTGTTTGTCCACCCGCCTCTTGAGGATTGACTGCAAGTTCTCAATGGGATTAAGTTCTGGGGAGTTTCCTGGTCATGGACCCAAAATTTCAATGTTTTGTTCCCCAGGCCACTTACTTATCACTTTTGCCTTATGGCAAGGTGCTCCATCATGCTGGAAAATGCATTGTTCGTCACCAAACTGTTCTTGGATGGTTGGGAGAAGTTGCTCTCGGAGGATGTTTTTGTGTCATTCTCAAAACTTTGGTCTCCTAAAGTTGATTCAGCTGTGGGATCAGGGCACCTCCAGTGCAGAGCTTGCTCAGGAATGGCAGCGGGCAGGTGTGAGTGCATCTGCACGCACAGTGAGGCCAAGACTTTTGGAGGATGGCCTGGTGTCAAGAAGGCCAGCAAAGAAGCCACTTCTCTCCAAAAAAAAAACATCAGGGACAGATTGATCTTCTGCAGAAAGTATCGTGAATGGACTGCTGAGGACTGGGGCAAAGTCATATTCTCCGATGAAGTGCCTTTCCGATTGTTTGGGGCATCTGGAAAAAGGCTTGTCAGGAGAAGAAAAGGTGAGCGCTACCATCAGTCCTGTGTCATGCCAACAGTAAAGCATCCTGAGACCATTCATGTGTGGGGTTGCTTCTCATCCAAGGGAGTGGGCTCACTCACAATTCTGCCCAAAAACACAGCCATAAATAAAGAATGGTACCAAAACACCCTCCAACAGCAACTTCTTCCAACAATCCAACAACAGTTTGGTGAAGAACAATGCATTTTCCAGCACGATGGAGCACCGTGCCATAAGGCAAAAGTGATAACTAAGTGGCTCGGGGACCAGAACGTTGAAATTTTGGGTCCATGGCCTGGAAACTCCCCAGATCTTAATCCCATTGAGAACTTGTGGTCAATCCTCAAGAGGCGGGTGGACAAACGAAAACCCACTAATTCTGACAAACTCCAAGAAGTGATTATGAAAGAATGGGTTGCTATCAGTCAGGATTTGGCCCAGAAGTTGATTGAGAGCATGCCCAGTCGAATTGCAGAGGTCCTGAAAAAGAACGGCCAACACTGCAAATACTGACTCTTTGTATAAATGTCATGTAATTTGAAACGTATGAAGTACTTGTAATTATATTTCAGTACATCACAGAAACAACTGAAACCAATATCTAAAAGCAGTTTAGCAGCAAACTTTGTGAAAACTAATATTTATGTTATTCTCAAAACTTTTGGCCACGACTGTACATATGATATATAGTTAAGCAATGTCATGCACCCAAGACTCCTGTCTTACTAATGTTACTAATATTTTACCCACTATTGTGTTTTTGCTTTCTTTCTCCATTGAAAATAGTTTCAAACAAAACCAAAGTAGAACTGTTGTTCCAAGCAGCGGATCGTGAGCTGTTTCTTTCTTTCACTGTACTTTTTTCTTCCCATCAGTTTGGTACAAGTTAATATTGGTTTCATCAGTCCAAAGAATCTTATTCCAGAACATGGAACTATTTTAGATATTTTCTAGAAAAGTCTGATCTTGCTTTCCTGTTCTTGAGTGTTACCAGTGGTTTGTACCTTGTTGTAAACCCTCTGTTTTTACATTCATGAAGGCGTCTCTTGATTATAGATTTTGACAATGATGTGCGTACCTCCGTGGTCTTCCAGGCCTTTTGATTTTGTTGAGCTCACCGGTGCTTTCTTTTAAGAATGTAATCAACCGTTGATCTGACCACACCTAAGGTTTTTGCTATCTCTTATAGATTTATGTTGGTTTTTCAGCTTAATGATGGCCTCCTTCACTTTCATTGAGATGTCCTTGGACTTCATATTGGTAGCACTAGTCAAACAGCTTCCAAATGCCAATTTGATACCTCATATCTACTCCAGGGGCCTCATTTATAACCGTTGTGTACGCACAAAACCTGCCTTGAAAGAGGTGTATGCCACTTCCTACGCAAAAGATGGGATTTATAAAAACAAACTTGACGGGAAAATGTGCACACCTGACCCATGCATATGAGCTCTTTTTCCAGGAGTGAGAAAATTAATGAAGTAAACAACTATTTTAAACTCTGTTTTCATGTCGATATACACATTTACATTAAATATTCCACTCTCATAATGTAAATAAGCACTGAAATTACATAAAGTCATTATGCAGAAGTTAAACAAAAATTAGGCTAGGCTATATGAATTTAGACATATTTGTACCTATTTGTAGTGGATGCGCTTGATCACTTTTCCTGAGGCATTCTATGTTTTAATGACAGCGAGGAGTGCTATAGGTGCACAACAGGCTAATTCATCCTTAAAGGAACACTCCACTTTTTTTGGAAATAGGCTCATTCTCCAACTCCCCCAGAGTTAATAAGTTGAGTTTTACCGTTTTTGAATCCATTCAGCCGATCTCCGGGTCTGGCGATAGCACTTTTAGCATAGCTTAGCATAGATCATTGAATCCGATTAGACCAGTAGCATCGCATTCAAAAATGACCAAAGAGTTTCGATAGTTTTCCTATTTAAAACTTGACACTTCTGTAGTTATATCGTGTACTAAGACCGGCAGAAAATGAAAAGTTGTGATTTTCTAGGCTGATATGATTAAGAACTATACTCTCATTCCAGCGCAATAATCAAGGAACTTTGCTGCCGTAACATGGCGGCAGCAGGCGCAGTGATATTACGCAGCGCCTGAAAGTAGTCCCCAGCTATATTATAACTAGTTACCTAGCTGGGGACTACTTTCAGGCGCTGCGTAATATCATTGTGCCTGCTGCCGCAGCAAAGTTCCTTGATTATTACGCCGGACTGGGAGTATAGTTCCTAATCATATCAGCCTAGAAAATCGCAACGTTTCATTTTCCGCCGGTATTAGTACACGATATAACTACAGAAGAGTCAAGTTTTAAATAAGACAAATATCGAAAATCTTTGTTCATTTTTGAACACGATGCTACTGGTCTAATCGGATTCAATGATCTATGCTAAGCTATGCTAAAAGTGCTATCGTCAGACCCGGAGATCGGCTGAATGGATTCAAAAATGGTAAAACTCAACTTATTAACTCTGGGGGAGTTGGAGAATGAGCCTATTTCCAAAAAAAGTGGAGTGTTCCTTTAAACTGCAGATCTCATGTTTTGAGAAAATATTTTTAGCGAGAACAATGATGCGCATTTACTATTTTGGTGGACACTGCTAGATACTCGGTGGTCGAACGGTCCATTGTCCGGTTTGAATAGGTCCAATGATAATAACTTACTGTACAACCACATCTGCACAGAGGTGTTAATGTCGTGTGAACAACATTATGAAAAATACCACTGTATTTGAAGGATACAACTAGAAGTAAATGGTAAGATTTGCACGTTTCATTTTTTAAAATACATCAGTGACGCACCGAGTCAGACAACTGTATTTACACTGCAATAAATATAGGCCGATCTGACTATGGTCCCCCAGTGGCTAGAAATGGTGATAGGTGTAAACCGAGCCCTGGGTATCCTGCTTCGGCTTTGAGAAAATAAAAGCTCAGATGGCCCGGACTGGAATCTTCCCTTTATGTCATCATACGGGGAAAGGTTACCTCCCCTTTCTCTGCTTTGCCCGCCCATGAGAAAATGAGCTACTACCGTGCGAGGCAAGCGCAATATATTTTTTCCCTCAAGAGACATCATGGCTTGCAAACGAGTGAAGCATGGCAGTTGCTCAGTGTTTGGATGTACAAATGAACACTGAAGTATTTTTTTTAGTCCCTTCATCCGAGCCTATGGTTAACATTAGCTACATGATAATAACTGTAACAGCATACATAAACAAACCAACTAAAGTACTGTATCAAGACACAATATTTTAAATTAACCATTCGGAGATGTCCTGCTGTAGCCGCTGAGTTGCAACTTCTTCATCCGGTGTTTCTCCATCCGGATCAGATTCTGGGTCAAACTGAAAAGCTTGAAGGACTGTGTGTCTACGAGCCATTACCATACATCCACTGTCAACATTAGCGCATGGTAGTGCAAGCTGGTTAAGGCCACACACCCACCCTCCACCTTGCCCCGCCTCTCTCTTCCTCATTAGCATTTAAAGCTACAGACACAGAAATGGCACGTCCTAAGGAAAGCTCATTGTGGGACTGGCTCATAGTGGCTGAAATTCTGCACCAAAGCTGAATTTCGGGAAAGAGACTTAAGATACAGTACTAGGGACCACTTAGGCCTATATAAAAGCATCCAAAAAGCAGCATGTTATGGGACCTTTAATGACTTGGAGAGGATCTACAAAGAGAAGTGGGACAAAATTCCTCCTGAGATGTGTGCAAACCTGGTGGCCAACTACAAGAAATGTCTGACCTCTGTGATTGCCAACAAGGGTTTTGCCACCAAGTACTAAGTCATGTTTTGTGAAGGGGTCAAACACTTATTTCACTCATTAAAATGCAAATCAATTCATAACTTTCTTGAAATGCGGTTTTCTGGATATTTTTTATTTATTTTTTGTGTCTCTTACTGTTCAAATAAACCTACCATTAAAATTACAGACTGTTCATTTCTTGTCAGTAGGCAAACGTACAAAATCAGCAGGGGATCAAATAATTTTTTCCCCACTGTATGATGCTTTGTGACATTAAACTGGTGTTAACTTGTTTTTGTTTCTTTTTTACCCTAGACCTGATGGTACTGAAAGAGGAGAGTCAAGAACTAAATGAAGTGGAAGAGAAAAACTTCACGACTGGTGAAGAATCATTTAGTTACTCACAGACTGATAAAACAGAAACTATGAACCTTAATGGCCACATGAGAATTAACACTGGAGAGAAACTTTACACCTGTGAACAATGTGGAAAGAGTTTCAGTCTAAAAGACAGCCTTAGAGTCCACTTGAAAATCCACTCTGGAGTGAAGCCTTACTCCTGCAAACTGTGTGGGAAGAGTTTCTTACTAAAAGGAAATCTTAAGGCTCACATGCAAGTTCACACTGGAGAGAAGCCATTCATATGCTCTCAGTGTGGAAAGAGTTTTACACGGAAGAAAATCCTTACAGACCACATGAGAATTCATACTAGAGAAAAACCTTACAACTGCAAACCGTGTGGGAAGAGCTTCAGACGAAAAGATAATCTTAAGAGTCACATGAGAGTTCACACTGGAGAGAAGCCGTTTGTCTGCTCTCAGTGTGGCAAGAGTTTTAGTCAGAAAAGAGATCTTAATGCCCACATGACAAATCACGCTGGAGAAAAGCCTTACTCCTGCAAACTGTGTGGGAAGGGCTTCAGGCGAAAAGAAAATCTTAATAATCACATGAGAGTTCACACTGGAGAGAAGCCGTTTGTCTGCTCTCAGTGTGGAAAGAGTTTTAGTCAGAAAAGAGATCTTAATGCCCACATGACAAATCACGCTGGAGAAAAGCCTTACTCCTGCAAACTGTGTGGCAAGGGCTTCAGGCGAAAAGAAAATCTTAAGAATCACATGAGAGTTCACACTGGAGAGAAGCCGTTCATCTGCTCTCAGTGTGGAAAGAGTTTTAGTCAGAAAAGAGATCTTAATGCCCACATGACAAATCACGCTGGAGAAAATCCTTACTCCTGCAAACTGTGTGGAAAAGGCTTCAGGCGAAAAGAAAATCTTAAGAATCACATGAGAGTTCACACTGGAGAGAAGCCGTTTATCTGCTCTCAGTGTGGCAAGAGTTTTAGTCAGAAAAGAAATCTTAATGCCCACATGACAAATCACACTGGAGAAAAGCCTTACTCCTGCAAACTGTGTGGGAAGGGCTTCAGGCGAAAAGAAAATCTGAAGAATCACATGACAAATCACACTGGAGAAAAGCCTTACTCCTGCAATCTGAGTGAGAAGAGCTTCATGCAAAAAGAACATTTTAAAGGTGCCATAGAATGCATTGATACAATATTTTAAATTGTTCTCTGATATCTACATAGAAGGTATGTGGCTTAGGTAAGGGCAAAAATTCTCCAGAAACGGTTTTACATGTCCATTTACAACCCTAGGATTTCTCCCTAGAATGAAATGGTCTGTTATTACCTTATTTGGAAGGGTCATGAATAATAATGTTGAGCTCTGCTCTGATTGGCTGTTTTACAGTGCGGGGCATTTCAGTAGCTCACACATCAGGAAGGAAACACAGGGAAAATGTATATTTCAATACTTTCTCACGCAGTTGCATCATTGGGTAATTATACTGGATATAAAATGCGGGCATCATGGAGCCGCTATTAAAGGTATAGTTCTCCCAAAAATGAAAATTGTGTCATCATTTACTTATTCTCAATTAGTTCCAAACCTGTATTAATTTCTTTGTTCTGCCGAACACAAAGGAAGACATTTTGAAGAAAGTTTGTAACCAGGCTGTTTTGGGGCACCATTGACTTCCATAGTAGGAAAAAAAGTACTATGGAAGTCAATAGTGCCCCAGAACTGCTCTGTCTCCCACAGTCTTCAGAATATCTTCCTTTGTGTTCAGCAGAACAAAGGCATCCATACAGGTTTGGAACTTCTTGAGGGTGAGTAAATTATGACAGAATTTTCATTTTTGGGTGAACTATCCCTTTAATATGTGGGGCATTGAAACTGCTTTTGAATGCATGATCGCTTTTCACTTTCGAGATTCGCGATCGCACGTACTCCGTTTATACTATGGAGCGGCAGTACTTACCACTCATTTTACAAGATCAGATGCTTGTCAGTGGTGTTCAGGATCTGTAAATCATTCGCCATCATCCTAAGTCATCTCTCCTTACTCTGTTTATGTGGTAAGTGAAATCTTATGTACTGTAAAGTAACAGGCTACCGTTAGCAAGAAGCTAACCATGTCCCTTTAGTGGCTCACATTATTTTACTAGAATGCGTTATTTGTTTTCCATGCCTTTCTGAATACAGACACCAACTCATCCCTGCACTTCACATCCCCTGCACAGCCTGGAACATAACATTTATTTCCATGATCTGCCATTTTCGCTCAAATTTACATAAAAAGGAGGAAACAATGGTGTTTGAGGCTCACGGTATGCTATTTACAGAACTGTCATTATTCAACTATGCCAAAGTAAATACAGTTTTTCATTCTATGGCACCTATTAGACTCACATGAGAGTTCACATTGGAGAGGATCCATTTGTTTGTGATCAGTGTGGAAGGAGCTTCAGATGTATAGAATACCTTAATCATCACATGAGGATTCACTCAGGAGAGGACTGTTTTATATGTCATCAGTGTGAAAGGAGTTTCACAGACAGGAGTCACCTTGAGAATCATGTAAAAATTCACATCGGGGAGAAGCCTTACATGTGCCATCAATGTGGAATGAATTTAACAAACAGAGCAAACCTGGAGGATCACATGAGAGTTCACACTGGAGAGAAGCCTTTCACCTGCAAACTGTGTGGAAAGAGCTTCACGGTTAAAGGAAACCTTAAGAGAGTTCACACTGGAGAGAAGCCTTACAAGTGTGTTCAGTGTGATATGAGTTTCCCATATCACATAAGCCTGAAACAGCATTTGCAAACTCATTCTGGAAATAATTTCTTTAGTGAAGTGAATCATTTGTTTTCCGGATTTCAGCAATCATCTGCGCAAGAGAAAGACTTTAATTGGGATTCAGTGCAATAAAATCATCACACTTATACATGCATATGCAAAGTCATGTAAATGCGGGAGACTGTTTTTGTTTTTTGTTAAAGAATATGACAATAGAAAATGTATATCCGTTTGAAATAAGCAGCTGAATGTGAGCTTCATCTGATTTCCACCTCATGACCACTTCTTTTATTTGTATTATTGTGTTAGTTATGTCCTACATCTCTTTATACTTTACCTTTTGATTATTTTTGTTTTCTTTCGACCATTTTACCGCAGTGAGAACTAGGGCAGGGAAAATAAATCGATGCATCGCGAATGGAGAAATGATTCAGCATCGATTCTGAGATTTTCCGAATACATCGCGATTCCTTCTTGAGTCGATTCTGAGCTTAGTTTTGAACAGCAGATGGCGCTGCATGCTTTAGAAAGAGTTACTCTGCTTGTTTCAAAATCCTTGCACACACTTTAACCTAAAATAATCATTCATAAAATTCATAAAGGTTGAAGTTGTTCACAGTGAGATGTTTACATTAATCTTGCGTCATAAAAGCATTTTGAGACGAAGTGAAATTACATGACTCAGCCGAAAGCACAAGTGCTCTTCAGAACTCTTCTTCATGAGTATTTGAGTGTGCGGATAAAAAATAGATTAGAGCGCTGTTAAAATCTAAGATCAGAATCGATTCCAGAGAGAATCGAGATGCATTTGGAAGAACTCAGAATCGTTACATGAATCGATTCTGCATCGATTTATCGCAGCCCTAGTGAGAACGCCTGACCATCTTTTTTCCAATACTTTGATTTTTTTTTTTTTTTTTTTTTTTTTAGCAGTTTAGGTAGTCGCCCTTTAATTCTAATGATATAGAGAAGTTTCTGGGGATAAAACACCAGGGGCCTGTACACAGAGGTGGGACCAAGTCATTGTTTTGCAAGTCACAAGTAAGTCCCGAGTCAAGATAGGCAGTAGCTTTTATTTGCCTTTTTCAGATACATGGGAAAAAATGTATACAAAGACAGGGCTGTCATTAATAACAATTGCTATAGACTTATAGTCAAGTGAAATGATATTTAAAAGGACAGTTCACTCAGAAATGTGAATTGTCATCTACAACTGACATGGTACTGCAAAAAAAAAAAAAAAAAATTTCTTGTACAGCATTTGAAAATAAAGAACAAAGATTCATGCACTCATGCCTGACATTTCAATGTGAAACTAAGAGAACTATACAATCTAAATTAAGAGCAGGACTCCAAGTGTTTGTCTGCTCTTAGTATCTCTTGCCATGTGCCAGCTTGAGGAAACTTTTTTTTTTTTTTACTTTTGCTGCATGTTCAGTCCAAGTTCCATGTTGAGATTTGAAAAAACCTCAAATTGAACATGGATTCTCGAAGTTGTTCATACATGAGTCTTTGAAGCATAGGTTCCCTTCATCTGAACCTTTGACCCTCGTTCAGGATTTCTTCACAGGAAGACTGGAAATGATAAGAAATGTACAAAGTAATGTGCAGAACAGGTTAAAATTGAATTATCAAGTTCCAGTTCAAACACTGATTATAAAATGCTAAACTTGCATTTCTGGTCTCCAATTGCATCTGTCATGTGATCTTGTCAACAATGTTTTATGATATAAAGTACTTAAAGGGTTACTCCACCCCAAAATTTTGTCATTAATCACTTACCCCCATGTTGTTCCAAACCCGTAAAAACTTTGTTTGTCTTTGGAACACAATTTAAGATATTTTGGATGAAATATGACTGTCCCATTGACTGCCAAGTAAATTACACTGTCAAGGCCCAGAAAGTATGAAAAGCATCATCAAAATAGTCCTTCTGCCATCAGTGGTTCAATCTGAACTTTATGATGTGACGAGAATATTTTTTGTACACAAAGAATAACGACTTTATTGAACAATTTGTCGCATCTGTGTCACAGTAGCGTCATTTTGGAGAGTATCCGCTGAGCGTAAACTGCGTATGCCATTTTGTGACAGCCGCACCACATACGCTGTTTTTGTTAAATAACAACTTGAATAAAGTCGTTATTTTTATTTTCTATGCTTACAAAAAGTATTCTCGTCACTTCATAAAGTTCAGATTGAACTACTGATGGCAGATGGACCGTTTTAACGATGTCCTTATACTACGTTTCTGTGCCTTGATCGTATAAGGACCCTTGCTGTCTATGGAGGGTCAGAAAGCTCTCAGACTTCATCAGAATTAATTTGCGTTGCAAAGATGATCGAAGGTCTTATGGGTTTGGAACGACATGAGAGTGAGTAATTAATGACCAAATTTTCATTTTTGAGTGAACTAACCCTTTGATTATTTTCAACTAAACAGCAACACAACAAAATGCTTCATACACAGTTTCATTATTATGTTCCTTACATTTGTATGAATTCCAGCGTTGGTGCCATTCTCCTCTGGATGTTTTATGTTTAAAATAAAATGTGTAAAAAGAGAATGTGTAGCTCAGCCACAATGGGGGAGGAAATGATAACTTCTTGAATGACAGCAATCTGGGGTGTATTCCAGAAACCAGGTTATGTGACATACCTGAGTATGTTTGAGGATAAGTGAGCGAATAATCTCAGTTTTCGGTTCCAAAATCGCAGGTTACTTTCAGGGTATGTAAGTAACCATAGCAACTTGCTCTCTGAAGATAACCTGCTCCGGAGCCGGTTCTGTTCCAGGGTTAGTTCACTTCAGCGCTATCAAAGCATGTGTGATCTACTGACGAGCCTTCAGTGGGCGTGACAGATAGCGCACGATATTATATATTATT
Organism: Acrossocheilus fasciatus; assembly: GCA_036784905.1. Classification (NCBI taxonomy): domain Eukaryota; kingdom Metazoa; phylum Chordata; class Actinopteri; order Cypriniformes; family Cyprinidae; genus Acrossocheilus; species Acrossocheilus fasciatus. The sequence goes on along the minus strand of CM071941.1, from coordinate 32,799,840 downwards.
ACAATACAGTTATGTATATAGCCTACTATATATATATATAGATATAGATATAGATAGATAGTTGTATGCTATTTTAATGATAAAGCGCTAATATAAGTAATAAGGTTAGCCTATATATTGCTCTAATATGGTTATTATATTTTGTTGCCATATATAACAGTTATCTGTGTAAATTATAAAACACTTTTATATATATATATATATATATATATATATAGGCTAATATAACAAATTAAACGTTACATTTTCATATTACATTTTATATTATCATCTCATGGATCGGCATTTTCTATAATGTATTTCTATAATAAAACTACATATCTGATATGACTTAATATATAATTAGCATCAAACAAACAATATAATTCTTATTCTCAAGGATTAAAGATTAAACGGAAAAAAAATAAAAATGATTGCAAAACCATCAATTAGGTGGCGATATGCGCTAAGCATAAGGCCTACATGACCTTTGAACAGAAGAAGAAGAAAGAAGCAGCATGGCGCGCTTATTCTTAGCATCCGTTTCCATAGTGACTCATGGATTCGTCGCTCCGTTGAGAATGTCTTGAGTCTTAACCAGGAACATACTCTGAGTTGAATGAACTTACTCCCGGACGCGTTTCTGGAACCACATACCTCGAGTAAGCAAGGTTTGGGGTTAATTGTAGCATTATTATAGGTGAATATTGAGCTATTGTGCATCCTGTTGCTAAGCCCCACCTAACGATTGACAGGTCAGGGGCGCGTTGCATTTTCAAATGCATTTCAAATCCACATTGACTTTATATCCATAGTGAGGTATTAAATGAAAATGCAATTTAAATGTCTTATATGTAAGTGTCAATGTATTTAAGAAAAATAAGACATTTAAATCACCATTTTGCTACTCTTTTGCAGCAACTTTGGCTCAGAATGCATCCTCAAGTTCTCACTACATTTTGCTACAATAATCACGCGGTATTATGATGAAAATTCAATCCCAAGAGTCCTAACTCCCAAGTCTAAATGCATTTAGGAAAAACAGCAATTAAATGATAATTTTACTACAGTCTTGGCTTGGACATATTAAACATAATCTAATCAATTTGTGTAATACATTTTAATTTTGCAACTTTTTTTTTTTGCATATGTAAACTAGTGTAGGAAATGGCAAATGTAAATTATATAATTGAATTTTAATTTTGCACTAAATATGGGAAAATGTCAATTTAAATACAGAAATGCATTGCCATTTTGCATTTTACATTTAAATTTTGCTACCCATATGCTTCCATAAATAAAAACTATTAATAAATAAAACAGAATACAAGCCCATGATAAGAATGCAGGGGGTGACTGGGATGCACAGTACAGCAGCAATAACGACCTGTCATTAGAAAATAAAACAGAAGAAACACCATGAATGTCATGAACTGCGGTCCCCTTTGTTAACCATTCTTTGATTTAGATTTTAATTTCAAAATTTCAATTAATTCAAACGGTTTATGTAAACATTTTGCAATGAACATGTCTATTTTTGTAAAATGTCAGTGAACAGTAACAAAAGGAAGGAACAGTAATCAAAAGGAAACATCCGTAATGAACAACAAGCTAAAATAACAGGCATATAATGATCAAACAGTAAATTAAAAAGATAAATAATAAAATAAGAGTTATACATCCTGTTCTAACTATATTTATCTTATGTTGTATATGTATACTAACTACTATAACTATGTACTAACTACATACTAACTTTACATAACAGCTAGCCTAAGCATTGTTGCAGAGGTCACAGATCACTACGCAATGTCTCTTGCAAACTGGATTTTTGCATTTCTTGCAAAAGAATGTGGTTTTAACATCCCTCGGCAAGCATCTTGGGCATCTTTTTATCTTGGCTGAGGAACTAGCCAAGGAAGGACCAGCCAAGGAGGAATTAGCCGAAGAGGGACCAGCCAAGGAGGGTCCAGCTGTGGACGGAAGAGCTCCAGAGGGACCGACAGTGGAGGGTCCAACCGTGGACGGAAGAGCTCCAGAGGGACCGACAGTGGAGGGGCCAACCGTGGACGGAAGAGCTCCAGAGGGACCGACAGTGGAGGGGCCAACCGTGGACGGAAGAGCTCCAGAGGGACCGACAGTGGAGGGGCCAACCGTGGACGGAAGAGCTCCAGAGGGACCGACAGTGGAGGGGCCAACCGTGGACGGAAGAGCTCCAGAGGGACCGACAGTGGAGGGGCCAACCGTGGACGGAAGAGCTCCAGAGGGACCGACAGTGGAGGGGCCAACCGTGGACGGGCCAGCTGTGGAGGGACCAGCTTCTCCATCATCTGTTTCCTGCAGTTTTCTCATGAGTTGCAGAGAGGCTGGTGTGCGTGGAATGCCCTGTCTGGATTTTATAAAGGGGGACACTAGCGCTCTCCCTAGCTCCTCCAGAAAAATCCTCCTCTTGAAGTAGCACCCCTGTTTCCAGGTGGGATTAATTTCCCTCCACAGCACAAACACATTATAGGCAGATACATCGACCATGTTGAAGAACAGTGTCATTGGCCAGCGAGTAGTCCTCCTCCCACATGTATATGTTGCAACAACTTAGAATACACACACACACACACACACACTTAGTATATCTGCTGTCATCCAATGACAGTTCAATTCACTTTATATGCTATTTAGCATAGAAAAGAAGTTACCAGTAACAATCACAATAATAATAACAATAACAACCAGAAAAAGAAGAAGAAATACAAAGTAGCAAATACCTTGTCAAGAGTGTCCACTCCACTTTTGGTGTTGTTGTAATCAAGAATCATTTTAGGCTTCCTGTCCTCTCGTTCGCTGATTGTTGCCGTTTTGTGCATGGTGCTCATGAGAACCACATTTTTATCTTTTTTTGGACAGAATGACACGATGGTGTGTGTCTCTGTGAATGCAAATAGTGACGAGAAGCGAGCCCTTTCTCTTTGGTTTGTCAATGCACTTGGAAGCTCCGGCTTGTTCCTTCGCACGGTTCCGAGCATTCTTATTTTTTTTGCAGGAGCTCTGTGCCAAGAGCATAAGATGTAAAAAAAATTGTCACATGTGACAATATGTCCCTGAAGACCATGCATCATTTCATTCACTACTCGCTTGCCCAGGTTTTTCTCACACTGTACACCTGCAGGTTTGTCTGTGTATACCTGCATATTCCAGGAGTAGCAAGTTTCTGCTTCACAGGCTGTTCAGATTTTGATGCCATATTTTGCAGGCTTGCTTGGCATGTACTGTTTGAAGGAGCATCGCCCCGGAACCCAACCAGGCACTCATCCACCGTCACATTGAGACCAGGATTGTACATCAGTGGCAGTCTCTCCACCCATTTGTCCCAAATTTCTCTGATAGGTGCTAGCTTGTCAGTTTGCCTTCTTGCATCTCTTGTTCTCTTGTCATCAAATCTGATAACACTCGACAGTCTTCGGAACATTTTGAGTGGCATGCTGGCCGAAAAATTGGCCTCCCCATCTCACCATCCCATAAGCTGCTCGTTGCCTCATCATTTGATTTGAAAACGCCAGCCAGTATCAGAAGGCCAATATATGCTTGCATTTCTTCCCATTCAATATTGTTCCATTCCTTTGCAAACACTCGTCGCCGCTCCAAGTTAGTCATTTCCAGCAGAATGTTCTGAATTGATGTTGTAAAAAATGATTCCAAAGTTGACAGTATGTCCTTCACTCGCGCACACGCATACCTTGTCGGTCCAGGGGTACGTCTGAGGACCTCCTCTGCCCGCGCTCTCCTTTGTGTCTGTAGAGGAGGAGATGAAGACCACAGTATTTCCCCATTCCTTGAGGTGTAAGTTGCAGGGCCTTCTTCATCTGAATCTTCCAACTCTGACTCAAAATCTGGGTAAGCCTCTGTAAAATCCTCTTCTTCGGAGGTCTCATCCACTGGAGCATCTGGGCCAGCATTCTCTTCCTCTTCACTAGACTGAAGCAGGTATTCGAGGGTCTCCTGAGCAGTGAATCTTCGTGCCATTGTGCAAAATGACAGGGCAGGGCTCAAAGTAGCAATATTTATACCAATTCACACCCAATCAAGTTTTTGTTTTTATTTACAGATGCTGGGATTGGACTGGAGGTTACTAGGGCAGAATCTCAGCCTTTGATCTGACTATCAACCTTTGATCTTACTCTGTGTGTGTGTGTGTGTGTGTGTAAGAGAGAGAGACAATATGTGTCTTTTGCACTCTGGATATGTAACTTTTGATTCATTTTATTTCACATATTCTCAAAATTTGATCTGTTACCGTTCATGTGTGTGTGTGTGTGTGTGTGTGTGTGTGTGTGTGTGTGTGTGTGTGAGAGAGAGCATCTGAAAACATTCCACCAACTGTCAAGGGTTGTGAGATTTGATGTTAAGAGAACAAGAGCTGCAGGAAAGCAAAATGACAAGCTGGCACCTGTCCGAGAGGTTTGGGGAAAATGGGTAGAGAGACTTCCATTTATGTACAGTCCTTGGTCATAAGAGAAACCTGGGCAAGCAAATAGTGAATGAAATGATGCATGGCCTTCATGAACATATCGTTGCGTGACAATTTTTTTTATTTCTTATGCTCTTGGCACAGAGCTCCTGCAAAAAAATAAAATAAAATAAAAAATAAGAATGCTCAGAAAGGACCAAGCCTGAGTTTCTAAGTGCACTGACAAACCCAAGAGGCAGCGCTCGCTTCTCATCACTGTTCATTGCAGATTTCCCATTAATTTCCAGTGTGTCAATTTTGCCCCCTTGGTTTTTAGAGTGTCTTCTGTGACACCACATCACTGTTGTGAGCTTTTTTTTCTGCATTATTACTGAATTATTGACTTGATTTCACATACTCTCAAAACTTTGCTCTGTTACAGACAGCAGTTCATAGGTGTGTATGTGTGTAAGAGAGTGTGTGTGTGTGTGTGTGTGTGTGTGTGTGTGTGTGTGTGTACGTGTACTTGTTCACTACTCACTGCTGTGTGTGTGCACTTGGATGGGTTAAATGCAGAGCACCATTTCGAGTATGGATCACCATACTTGACAATACCTCACAACTTAACTTTATAGTGTCATCCCTTCAGTGATATGTACTCTTTTTCAGTTTTGTGGCCGATTTGTAGATTGTGCACACAAATATTTTCTGAATTCTTGTGTTTTTGTCTATTTCCCATTCATTTTCTATGGTCGGTCATTTTTGACCGAAGACCAAGAGTGTTACTATTTTTTTTTACGCCCACTTAGCCTGTTCGAATCATGCCCTCAATTTTTTTCTGTGTTCACATTCCAAGTGCCATAAAAGTCTCATAGTTTCATAACATTCCAATGAAGCTGTGATTTTTAAAAATTCAAAATGTAAAATGCTTCGGTCATCTGACAAGTCCCAACTCTTTACATCAGTCAAGACATTTTAACTTATTTAAGACGGTCACTCGCCAAAAGTAGTCATTTAGAAATTATTCTGTGTGCTTTTGTCTGTGTAAATGAGAGAGAAAACTCGATGCGCTACTGGCTCTGAAGCGGCATTCTCTGCGCGTGCATGACGTGTGCGTTCACACAGACAGTGTGCCAGCAACTTTACCGAATTAACTTCTAGTGCGTGCATATGTATGTGTGTGTGTGTGTGTGTATCATAAACAAGACAAAACCTACCTAATTTGGCGTTATCCTTGAAGAATTCCACAATATCAGATCTTCACCTAGTCCTGTAATCTCTTTTAAATAAAAAAGTTGTAATGGTCTAAACACAATTGTACCGCACTTTAGATTTAACGTTATCACAGCTGCTTTACATCACCTCAGTAACGTTAATATGCCGGATGCTTTACGACACGCTCAGTAACAAATACACCGCATCAACAACAATTGTTACACGTAACCTCCACGTCGAGTAAGATGTGATGGTGTGCTGAAAAAATTGCTGTCTGCCTTGTTTGGCAAATGAATGTTGGAGCCGTCACATTCAACAAAGTTAACGTCACAGTTAATAATTCACCACGGAAGTGTAAGAACGGTTCCCCAAACCCGAAATCCGACTTTAAAATGAAATTTTGAACGAGACTATCTCCGTGAATAATGGCATCTGCTCAAGCACTGTTTTCGCGCCGATAATCGACTGAGCTTCTTGTTCCCACAATGCAAAGTGTCATTAAAAAAATATGGAAAAACACCTGTAAAAACCAAATACGGAAAATTAATTCAAATTATTACAGTGTATTGTACTGTATTTTAATGGACTTTTTAAACAGTGTAGGCTAGTTTAATTTCATGTGAGATGGGTGCCCTTAGTAAAACTATTCAAATTCAATTTAGAGATTGTGCCAAAATACAAGCAGTGATTTTTTTTTTATTAGTAACAGAATAGCAAAGACAACAATACTGCAATACTTTGCATGTGTGCATAAGAAGAATATATGCTTCTAGGTGTTATATCTAAGCCAATGAGCCATTATTTGGAACCTCAATGATTGGATTTAAAAACGAGAGCAGAAACGCAGAAAGAACTGCTTTGAAACAACCAGAAGAAATATCTGCTACCATACTTTACATGTGAGAGGAAACATGTGATATGGATTCAGACGAACTCATGAAGAAATGATGTGCTACCATCCTTTATAACTAAGAGTAACAAAGACAAAATGTTGTGCGTTAAATGTCAAGTTTATAATATGCATAGTTGATCGGCTATGAGCGCTATAAACAGACTGATTTACAACACTTGAATTCAGTTATTTATCCCCAAAGAAATAAAAGTGAAATGAGTGCCTGGTGAAGAGGGAGAAAAATTGAGTATATTTTATAGTTATATATACAATCCTCATTTTGTGGAAGAAACACTTCTTCAAATTATATTTTAAATGATCATCAGGCCTTTTGCCGTTTTTGTCCTTCAAATTATAGCTAAATTGTTTGCAATGATTAATTTTAAATCTAGATTAAGTCAAGGTTTATCTAATAATTCTGTTGCACCAAACTTTAAACCTTTAAAAATAAGCAGGTTTACATTTTAACCATCATTCTGATCATCAACTTTTTCTGTCAACTCAGGCTTGATCCTGAGTTAATGGAGCGCGTGCACATGAAAGTGTGACATCAGTAATGAGCAGCCAATCACATGCCATGAAACTGTGATTCACTTCTCGTGAGAGAGTCAGTGCGATTCACTACCAAAGATTAAAAGATTGAACAATATGAGGAATTTAAACATTTACACTGCAAGATGAAACAATCTATCCATGAAAGAGGAAAACTTATCTTACCGTATAAGTGAAAGTAAAAATTGTAAAATTTATAATATTTATAGATATAACAACATTATAACAATATTTATACATATTTTGGTTTGAAATCTCTAAACCAGAACATAACCTGCCCCGGAGCAGGTTAGCTGTGGAGCGTAAGTTACCATGGCAATGAACACTGCTAAAAGCCAAACCACTTTCATGGTACCTAAAACCCAGAGTTGGTGCAAACTAAACCGAAACTTACCTGGCTAGCCAGCTTCATGGTACTGGCCCCAGGACTGTCCCCAAAAGTACTTTCCACACAAAAGAGGCAAGCTCAGAAGATGTTGGTATTGTTTGCGTCAACATATACAGAGGCAAGAAAAAGATTCTTGAAAGTACAGGGGCAAGAAAAAGGTTTTTGAAAGCTTTTGAACTGATTTAATGGCGTGTGTTCAATAAAGACCTTCACAAAACTGTGTAAAATGTTTCTACCTTGTTGACCTGGATTACCCCTGGATTACAAATGATTTCTGACTTTTATGAGATGTTCATGAGTCTCTTGTTTGTCCTCCTGAGCAGTTAAACTGTCCACTGTTCTTCAGTTCTTCAATTTTTTGGTTTTGAGATCCATCTTTTCACAATTAGGACAACTATGGACTCGCACATAACTTTTAAAAAGAGTAAAAGAGGTTGTACATTTTTTGATAAGGATAAGAAAATATCACATATCCTGTTCAGAAAATGTTAGTTATTGTAGCAATTTAACAGATTAAACAGTTTATGTTCAAAAGCCAATCTCTGATGCAGCTTGCATTTTTTTGGAAGGCACTATGAATGCTGAAAGATATATAAGGGTTTTAAAGCAACATATGCTCCCCTCCAAACAACGTCTATTTCAGGGAAGGCCTTGTGCATTTCAGCAGGACAACGCAAAACCACATACTGCAGCTATTACAACAGCATGGCTTCGTAGTAGAAGAGTCCGGGTGCTGAATTGGCCTGCCTGCAGTCCAGATCTTTCACCTATAGAGAACATTTAGGGCTTCATTAAACGGAGAATACGTCAAAGACGACCACAAACTCTTCAATAGCTGGAAGCCTTTATCAGGCAAGAATGGGACCAAATTCCATCACCAAAACTCCAGAAACCCATAACGTTGTAGCATTTGGACCAATCAGACGCACAATTTTTCATTTGATTTAACAAATTAAATTAGTTATTAGATTAACAAATAATCACAGACCCCTCACCCAATACACATACATGGGTGCCCCTATGTCTGTGGACGCCTCCAGACCACCCCCGGTGCCATGGCAACCCATCAGATAACACTAGTTTTATTGCTCAGAGGAATGCAAATGGCCGAGCAACACTCACTTCATATCGCCTTTAGGAAAAAGACATTATGCCATAAAATGGACTCTTCTTTAATTAATTCATAGAAAAACCTTTCTTTGAATGAACACACATATGATTAGGTCATTGTGTATATTAATACTGCTTTTGTATATGTTTTTGTGTATTGTATACTTTTTTATGCATGCTTATAATAGATCACTAGTTAATATCACTCGAACTGTAAAATGTTTGGTCTCTATCAATTTGTCTTCGGATGATCTAAGTGAGAGTGAATATTACATATTGATACCTATGCAGCATATTAATGTCCTAAGAATCTTTAATAGTTTGTATATCAATGTCCAATCCAACCCCTTTGCAAATTACCATGCTCTGAGACAAAGGGCCATAAACCCCCTCAGTATTTCCAAACTCCCGCTTGGAAATTCAGCCTGAGAGGTGTGACTCTTCGCTGACTTTAAAGAGCTCACGCACAGTTCCCTCTTGCACACTCTCTTCTGCTAAAAATCCCGGACTGCTGCCCGTGTGGAGAGCCTGAGCCTGAGCCGGTGCTGGCGTGCCCGGTGGGCTCCAACATATCTCAGTTTTGCGGTTCTGTTAGATTCTAAAAGGATGTGAGCTAGAACTCTTCGGGACACTTAAGTTTTGCGCCAGGCTTTGCGGCCTTGACTTTCCATTCAACCAAAGCTCCTCGGACCTCAGAACAAGAATAACCTCTTTGGAATTCATCACTCTTCAACCCGAAAGAACGTGATTGCGAGTCCAAGACTTGAAACCATCAAGACTTTTCTTCCAAGACTGCATTCCAGACACACGTCAACAGCCGTGGAAGTGCAAGTATGGTACATCTAACTAAACGAAGCAGAGGTTTAGTATAAGCTATAGACCCCGTTATGAACGGCACTGATGGTTCAACTCAGGTGGTTCACTGACTCTTTCCATAACTGCATTCTGTCTTCTCTGATGGCTTCATTCATCCACTTTAGCTCCCCTTTTGTATATACGTGTGAGTGTATGTATGTTTGTTTGTTTGTTTAGATTAGTTATGAGTGTTAGCAATTAGTTAATAAAAGTTGTGTGCACAAGTTACATGACTTTCTGGTTCTGCCTTGCAAATGAATGTCCCTTTACGATTTTGACCCTTGCTACATGCTCTAATGCATTAATACTTAAGAAACTGTTTTCTGTGGCCACGAAAATATCCTTTCTTAGAGTTGATTTGAATTTACACTGAATGGTCGCTGGACGACCAGATCAGTTGATGGCAATTTAATTCTGCTACAGTTATCACTGTCAGCCGATATAAATAATTGTAATTGATCATAATTAATTGTAATTATTTATATACAATTCCCTTTTAAGCAAATTTGTTACAACCTGTCACGGCCCTGCTGGTGTGCCCTGGTTGGCCACCAGATGTCACTGTGTGTGTTAATGTTGGAGATTTGGTGTCGTGTGTGGGTTTGCTCATGTGTGCTGTGGCTCTCTGCCTACCTGCCTGTTTTTCCCCCTCGGGGTGGTTTTTGTTCGTTTTTGTTTCTTTTTATTATTAAAAAAACCCAGTTTCTCCTGCACTTGAGTCCTCGCCTCATCTCTTGACCATCCCCTGACAGAACGAAACAGCCAAATGAGGACTCAGCGGAGAATGGGCTCACACCATCCACCCGCCTCTAACGTCAGCAGCCCCCTCTACCAACGCATCCTCCAGTTCCAGGCCCTGAGCTCCCTCCGTCAGCAGGGCACTGATGTGAGGAAGTTTGCCCTGAGGTTCTGTGGTGCAGCAGAGGGTTTGGGGTACAATGAGGCGGCGTTGCCCGCTCACGAACCTCTCAAGGCGGCGTTGCCCGCTCACGAACCTCTCGAGGCGGTGGTGCCCGCTCACAGTTCCCTCGAGGCGGCGTTGCCCGCTCACAAACCTCTCGAGGTGGCGGTGCCCGCTCACAGTTCCTCCGAGGCGGTGGTGCCCGCTCACGATCGCCCCGAAGCGGCGGTGCCCGCTCACAGTTCCTCCGAGGCGGCGGTTCCCGCTCACAATCCTCCCGAGGCGGCGGTGTCCGCACACAAGGCTCCCGAGGCGGCGGTAGCCATTCACGATCGTCCCGAAGCGGCGGTAGCCGTTCACGATCATCCCGAAATGGCGGTGGCCGCTCACGATCCTCCCGAGGCGGCGGTGTCCGCACACAAGGTTCCCAAGGAGGCGGTAGCCGTTCACGATCGTCCCGAAATGGCGGTAGCCGTTCACGATCGTCCCAAAGCGGCGGTGGCCGTTCACGATCCTCACAGGATCCCCGAAGCGGTGGTGTCCGCACACAAGGTTCCCGAGGCGGCGGTGCCCGCACACAAGGTTCCCGAGGCGGCGGTGCCCGCACATAAAGCTCCCGAAGCGGCGGTGCCCGCTCACGATCCTCTCGAGGCGGCGGTGCCCGCTCACAGTTCCTCCGAGGCGGCGTTGCCCGCTCACGAACCTCTCGAGGCGGCGGTGGCCACTCACGAACCTCTCGAGGCGGCGGTGCCCGCTCACAGTTCCTCCGAGGCGGCGGTTCCCGCTCACGATCGCCCCGAAGCGGCGGTGTCCGTTGGGTTTGTCTCCGAGGATGTGGGGCTCATCTCAGGCCTTCCCGAGGCGGCGGTGTCCGCTTCCAGTCCTTCTGAGGCGGTGGTGCCCGCTCACAAGGCTCCCAAGGAGGTGGAGCCAGCCATTGCCCGCTACGGGGTGGCAGCTCCACACACACCGCTGGTGTGGCCGCGGGTTCTGCCCTGGGTCCCCATCCCGCCGGCGCTACCTCGGTCCCCAGGTCCCCCTCTGCCGCTACATGGGCCCGGCCCACCATCTCTCCCCCTGATCCGCCTCCGGCACACCTCCCACCTAGACATTTTTTATTTCAGTTTTAGTGTGTGTGGAGCGTCTAGAATCCGCTCCTTAAAGGGGGGGTTGTGTCACGGCCCTGCTGGTGTGCCCTGGTTGGCCACTAGATGTCACTGTGTGTGTTAGCACATGGCTTATTGTTTGTTGTTGGTGCCATGCGCTTTCCTGTCTATTGTCTGACCCTGCCCTCCTTGTTATCTCATTATTGTTTCAGTTACTTCACCTGTGTCCTCCTCGTTTGGCTCCCCATATAGTCTCCCGGTGTCTGCTGTCTTGTGCTGTTTCGTTGTTTAATGTTGGAGATTTGGTGTCGTGTGTGGGTTTGCTCATGTGTGCTGTGGCTCTCTGCCTACCTGCCTGTTTTTCCCCCTCGGGGTGGTTTTTGTTCGTTTTTGTTTCTTTTTATTATTAAAAAGACCCAGTTTCTCCTGCACTTGAGTCCTCGCCTCATCTCTTGACCGTCCCCTGACACAACCTCGATGCCCAGACGTCTTCATACTGTTTTGAAAAGAAGAGGAGATGCTACACCATGGTAAACATGCCCCCGTCCCAACTATTTTGAGACCTGTAGCAGTCATCAGATTTGAAATGAGCTCCTTTTGTGCATAAAATTGTAAAGATTTCTCAGTTTAAAAATTTGTTATATTATCTATGTTCTGTTGTGAATAAAATATAGTCTCATGTGATTTGAAATTCTTTTAGTTTTCATTTTATTCAAATTTAAAAAACATACCAACATGTCCGGAAATCATGTTGTATTTGTGAAAACTGAATTAGAATTAGACTGGCCTTGTGGCCTTTCACCTTGTGATAGCAGTGTACTTACACGTTAACTCCTCAGGAACTGTCCACTCAGTGTAAAGTGTAAAATTCTGCACAACAACCACAATGTATATGTAAAGCCTGACTCACTAGGTGCTGCTGTGTAACATCAGTGTCATTACAAATTATCTCCACTGAATTTAGAGTGTAATCCATTTCTCTGTAACACCAGAGAAATTACATGGTAAATCCACTGGAATTGTTCATTTAATATAACTGTTCTTACAGTGTAACTGTGTGTGACCAAAGCTCAATATTAATAGTACCAAGTGTTAATATCAGTATTAATTAGGGATGTAATGTACACGTACCGAACCAAAACGGTTTGCTGACTGACACCGGCATAAATAAAAAAAAAAAAACATTTTATATTTTAAAAAGTTTTATACATATTAGTTTTAGTATATATTATATGGCAAAAAACTTTAAAAAATGTTTTAAAATATTAAATGTATGTTCATTTGCAACAGTTATGCTAACAACACTAAAAAGACATTTATGCCATTAAAACAGCGACATCTGCTGACGCACACCGTACTGCGTTGTCACGGGAACATCCCAGCTGCAGATAATGAGGAACTTGCATCTCTCCCTTTGCCAAGTGCATTCCAAACAACTACATAATGGCACGCATGTGCCCTGTTCACTCCAAAGTCCTCAGTCCAAGGGGATGATCACTTCCATTTGGAATTTGCCATGTGAACCGTCTCGGTTCGGTACGGGTACCGTTACACCCCTAGTATTAATACTGATATTAATATTTAAGTCCAAAAACCATTACATATGTCAGAGCATGTCATACATTCTCCAGGGCCCCAAAACCCCCTCAGACCCCAGAGGGTTAATAAGGAAAGAGAAACACTGAAGGAAAGAGAAACAACAAAAAGAAGAGAGACAAACAGAAACCACAAATGACTTCCAGACACAGCCTTAGATGAACTCAACAGAAATAATAGAACACTTTTTTTTTTTTTACTTTTTGTATGTATGTATGTATGTATTCAGTCATATTTATGACAAATTTTGATAATCAATAAACAAGACATTTCCAGTAGATCCTCCACAACAGGCTTTTTTTCAGTGGTGAGTCTCTATACTGAAATAAAGGAGGCTGCTTCAGAACATGCAGAATATTAGTGTGGCTCCAGAAATGAACATGGAGAGAAGTAGGAGTGAGTAGCACAACCTGATATTGCCAAGTGCAACATGTTCCTGGGTCAACATCTTTGTTGACCCTGGTACAACATTGTGATTAACCAATCAGATTTCAAGAACCAGTTTATAATTTTTGTGAAGTTTAGGATTACAATCAGTGTTTGGTGCCTGTACATCAGTGTAATTCATCTATCAGTTCCTCTGATTTTAGGGATTACTTATGGGTAAGGTTAGGTTTAGGTGTAGGAATATGGTTAAGATTATATTTTTGGATTAAAATGTTGTTCCAGGGTCAACAAAATATGTTGACCCTGGGACACGTCGCACTTGGCAATATCAGGACGTGCGAGTGAGTAAATGAGGTATATACTTAATTATTTGTCTTGAAAGATGAATGAATGAATTTGGTTTATTTGTGCTACTTTAGTAGTCAAATGCATTTCATTTGCTGAAGCTACTGGAGCTTCAGCCGCTCTGATTGTTGCACATCTGGTGACTTTTTCAGAAATGAACTGCAGTTTCACTTCACATTTAAAGCCTTGAATTTGTCCAGGTGTGTCACTGAATTATGGGTAGCATCTCCATCACCACAGCAGTTCAAATGGAAACAGATTTCAGATGAAGACCAGGACATGTTTTATTCATGACACAATTTAAGTGTTTTGTTTTTCAGGATGACAGTCAAGTAGAAAGGATGAAAAGGGGAACTTCTGTAAAAGAGTTTTTTTACAGAAAATCTTAAATGAAGCAGCAACACCAGTCTTTTTGGCCGACCACGTCTGCAGTTTCTTCATCGGAGAACAGGACACACACACCCAGAGGTTTCTCAGCTCACTTCCTTTAGTCACAGTCTGTCCTGAGAGAGAGCTTTCCCTTCAGTGAAGCATTGTTTACTGTAAATAGCCTCCTTCTGTGTCTTACTGTATATATCTCATAAATGTACACAATTATTCACTTAAATGTTAAAAATTAAATTAAATTAAATTAAAAAATGTATTTAAACCACACATTTCTGAACAGATGACTGACTGAATGATCGAAAAGATTTTGTTCAAAAGTTATGTCACCATGGCCATATCCAGGTTTTAAAATCAGTGAGGTCTGGGGTAGGGTTAAGAATTGTGCTATAATAACCCTAAATACAACTCATTACACTTTAATAGAGACATTTTTTGACTTTGTAAAAAAATAAATTAAACCACAATTGGCTCAGTGCACAAGATGGCGCTGGTGAGGCGACGCGAGTGTGTGCATACGTTCACTTTCACAGTACTGGAAAGTTACATAAGAAACTTGGCTAAATAGACATAATTTGATTACATAATTTGTACCTGTAAATGTACAATTTAACAATGTAATTATGGTAGCTTTTCATTAATTAAAAGATCGGTGTTTGCATTTCCCTGTGTATTTTTATTAATATTTATCTTTTTAGTGAAAGATCTGTTGCATAAATCATTATCTGTCTATAAGCAGTGCATATATATATTTTTATGCTTTCTTTTGCATTAATTATCAGATAAAACAAATCTTTAAATTAGTCAAGTATTAGTTGCATCCTTTTACAGCCCTTTTTTATTTTGTTTAATTTAAAAAATATGTTTGACGCAAAGTTAACTTTGTGTAAAATATTAAAATATGTTGTGAAAACGATGATGGAACAAACTGATGTATCGTAATAATAGCAATGTAGCAATGTTGAAGTGATAATATAAATCCTGTAAACATATATAGAAGGCAATATCTGGATTTCTCCAGTTCTCTGCACCGGCGTTTAGCAAAACCAGAAGCAGTTATGCGCATACTCGCCCAACCGGAAGTCCAAGATGGCGGAGACATGCAACTAGCCCGTACTCAATGAAATAGACTTCTTCCTGGATAGTGTTTGCATATATATATATATTTTTTCATTCTGTAACCTACTTGTCCTAAAGATCTCTGCACCAGTGTGGAAGGAAACGTGTGTGTTGATGTCTTTCATCTCATTCTAACGTCTCTTCCTGAAAAACCAGTTCAACTGAAAGTGAAAGATTTCTGAGCTGCTTTTCAACACAACAGTTAAGAAGAAATAGAAGAATCTACAGTACAAATATCATTTGAGGTGAGTGTTTCATCTTTCTTTAGTTGTTTTCTTGTATGAGTGTCGTCTTATGATCACTTTTTTTGCTCCTGGGACTTTAATACTGTGCTAAAGTCATTTTCCTTAATGTCTTAATGTCGTCATCAGATGATCAAGTGTTTCTTTGTAAGTGAATCCCAGTAAGCTGCACATTCGTATACCGTTTTAACATGATATGAAATCAGTTTTTTTCCCTCATTTCATTGTGTTTATTAGTGAGTGTGTGATTCTCAAACAGTGTCTTCTCATGCGCTCTTCACTCTTTGAGAGAGAAACTATCCTGCAACAGTTTCATGCGTCTGCAGACAGAGTTTATGTAATACTACATTTATATAGTAAACAGACTAATTCAATAAAAATGAGCATTATTTCTATTTCAGTAATGCTCTTTTGCTTAAGTTCATTTTAGGTGTTAAACACTTTACCAAACACTTGAGAGCAAAACCTCTATTGGAAAAATAACAAACACATATAGTTTGTTCCCTTTTGAACATAGATCCATGAAGTTTGAAGTTGAAAAGGTAGAGCTAAATAGCTTATCGTAATGAATTCACACAAAATCTGTGCTTTCATGCATGTGCTGAAAATCACCAGGTATTACAGTTTTTCTCGATTGCTAAGTAACACAATTCATGAAACAATTTGCAACATTTTCTCACAACTGTAAACATCTCAAAACTACACACCAACTTATGCAAACTTCAGACTTCCAGGTCAAAGTCAAACATTTGAATCAAAATCATATTCTCTTTTGTCAGAATCTAATCTTTGACCTCAGATGACAAACAAACAGAGGCGGACAAAGTACACAGCTTCCTTACTTGAGTGAAAGTACAGATACTGGTCAAATATTACTCCACTACAAGTGAAAGTTGTAAAGACAGATTTTTGCTTAAGTAAAATTACGGAAGTACATGTTTTTAAAAGTACTTAAGTATCAAAAGTAAATGCATTGTTTTATTGTCGCATTGTTGTATATTTACAATACCTGATGCCACTAATGCAACCTACTGAATACACTGATTAGCTTGTGATATCTTTGGAATTAAGAGCTTTTATGTTACCAAACATATTGAAATGGAACAACTGAATGAAGATAATCATCTTTATTTTTTTATTTAACATTCCTACAACTACATTGAAAAAGAACTTTGTAACTTTTAAACAAGTAATAAATTATTTCAAAGAGATATTGAAGTCTATGATATGGTTCATTTTAGGCAAGCAAAGCAAACATTGAAAAGAAAACAAACCTTTAGTCTCTTCAGAAAACTGGAACATACTCTCTCAGGCCTCATTTACACTAGTGTGTTTTCGTTTTAAAACGCATAACTTTATTTATTAATGGTCAAATATGTACTTTTGTGTTAACATTTTATTGACTAAAAATGCATTAGAACAAGTTCATCTCGAAGTCGAGTTCGTTCAGAATCAGCTACATATAGCAGGTCGGCTGACTCGAGTTCCTTCTCATATAGTCCCGTAGCGTCAGTGTATTTCTCTGTTGAAGCCGAGCGTCCGTGGACTTCAGTGGGGCTGCTTTGAACAGTTTTTTTCAGAGCTTCCAAACTAGACAGTCATTGGATAAATGCTGCGATTATGTCCCGCCCACGGACGCTCAGCGTCTCTGGGGGTGAATGGAGGAGTGGGCTGGACTCCGGGCTTCTGCGTGATGATTGGAGGGTCTGTCGAAAGACTGCATCTCAGTTTGATTGACAGCGATTTTGTACTATAAAAAGTCGCTGAAGCTGAAGCTATTCGAGCTCGGTCCCATGCACAACCTGATTTTGCTGAGTTCGATGTGTTCCTAGGTCAACATCTTTGTTGACCCTGGAACAACATTGTGATTAGCCAATCAGATTTGAAGAAACAGTTTATAGTTTTTGTGAAGTTTAGGCTTACAATCAGTGTTTGGTGCTTGTACAGTTCATTCATCTATCATTAAATCTGGATTTAGGTATTACTCACGGGTAAGCTTAGGTTTAGGTGTGGAGATATGGTCAAGACTAAATTTTCGGATTAAAATGTTGTTCCAGGGTCAACAAAAGATGTTGACCCTGGAACACATCGAACGCAGCAAAATCAGGACGTGCCAGTCCCATCGCGGATTTTGCAGGTGTAGTCGAAAGACAAACTGCTGCAATCTATTTCTTGGTATTTAGAGTCCGGGGAGTGAATTTCAAGGGGAGACGGCGTTTCATTTCCATCTGCTTAGGTTTATTTGGAAATTAAAGTGATTTCTATATTTTGTCCATTCAAAACACTACGAAAGCGATCCCAGTTCTGCATATAAATGTAGCTCTGTGTTTATGGTTCGCTGCACAATGCAGTCTTTTGGCATTTAATACCTGCAGACTGCAGCCAATAGAAATGCTGCTCTATCGCTGCGCGTCCTGCTCCTCACAGCACAGACCGTGAAGGCAGACTGCAGTCGTTGTCATTCGTTGTAACGAACAAAGTGTAGAGACGATGTGAATAATATATTCAGTGTGCAGTGTAGAGAGCTTCATTCATTAAAATGGAAGTTTGTGAGATAGCGATGAACGGAGGGTAACAGCATTTTAATGATTATAGAGAGTTTGCAAATGTGAAGTTGAATTTATTCAACAGTTTATACATTTTTGATTTTATACAAAAGTTAATATTAAGTGACTTACATTTTAGGAACACTGTCTATTTTGCTCTATTTCGTCAAAAAAAAATATAGTTGAAAAACAAAGTCACAGCCTCTGCGCAAGTCTTTGACACAGCGCTGTTTCGTTTATGAATGAATCTTTGCTTTTGAACAAATTTAGTGAGTCAATGACCCATTCATAAAGAGAGTCACTTGCTTCGTTCCTAAACGAATGAATCGATTGAATGAATGATTCAGTGACAAAGACAGTGACTTGATGCCACCTACTGGCAATTTCTGTTTCATTTTAAAAGTATAAATTGAGTCATTTAAATCATTTAAATTTCTATATTTAAAACATTAATCTCATAACATTGTTATTATGAGATGCATTAATGCCACCCCTGAGTCTTGTCAAAAATTTCTTAAATTCTGTAAATATTCCTTTATTGATGCTGATTTCATTTGACTGGAAACTTATTCTTCCTGATTGTTATTATTATATCTTATTGTTTTAATTGAATTTATTGTTTAGTTAAATTGTTTTTATAAAAGTTTATACATCTAAATTTTTTGGCACAAAAGATGACATACATTTAATAAAGTTAGAAAAATGGCATTACAAAGGGGGAAAAAAAAAAACTTTAAGGAGTCAAATATCAATAGGAAAGTTAATTTCTGGGTCATTCCTGGGATTCGTTAATATTTCAGTCCCCCAGAGTTTCTAAAGTGGTGGTTCACCAAAATTAATTGTTAGAAGCTTTTCATAAAACTTTGGGATGCCCATTATAATTAATAAAAAAATAATTATTGCATTTTTATATTTTTAGCATAAAATAATGTCTTATATCTATCTTGTCCCTGAGTCTGTACTTAGAAAATTATTTGTGATTGTCTGTGGCAACAATGTAAGCATTTACTTGTGTTCCTTTTTTGTAAAAAATATTTTTTTCTAAAAAAATGCTAAATATTGGATAAAAAAAACAGACTGTAAAGTTATGTCTCTCAGTCTGAACTCAACCCTGTCACACTAACCATTCTTCGCCCATAATAATTTAGTCTCCACTCATATGTGACTTCATTCAGGTCTCTTTAATAGTGCTGCAGAAAATGGTTAGTGGTATCATACTTTTTATTCATATTTTTAAGGCATGTTATAGTCAGGGAGGGTACAGTCAAGCTTAACAACTCAACCCCGTCATGTAAAATTAAGATGGAAAATTATTACTTTTACAACATTTTATTTTAATTCATAAGTATATACAATGTGTTTATTTTATTGCTGCCATATATGGTCTACTCTCCTACACTACATGAGCAGCAGTGGCCACAACCCCGTCACACTCAACCCCATCACAAATATACGTATTTCTCATTGTTACAGGGTTGTAAACTTGTGACAGGGTTGAGTTATTTGCTTCATTTATTAATCATTTTAATGAAAAAATATAAAATAGTCGTGGTGTCAGTAAATATATATACTTCAAAATCATAACAACTCATATTTTTGTTTTAAATAGAATTTGTCTTAAACGTGGACAAGCATCATAGATCAGAAATTGTGGCCACATTTGCAGCAGAAAGACAGTGTTGGCCATGCAGATATGTTGACCCAGAAACAAGGGGACAATATGAGAGAGAAATAAAACCAAAAATTTTAATTTAAGGCAATGTATCCCTTCAAATGTGTTACATTCTTCAATCCCATATATATATAGGGAAGACAATTAAGAACAAAAGTATTTCTTGCTGATTACCATCTGACATGTTAAGGGCTAAAACAATAAAATTGTGGTTTTCGTTAAAATTTTAAATTAAAAATATTTTTTACAAAAATAAAGAGACCGTAACACACAATTTGTGTATTTTTAGCTTCAGTCCTATAAAATTGTGAAAATGATGATAGATGTTACGTTTGTTATCATTAAATAGTTATCAGGGACACAAGAGCAGTAGGTAGATGCTTGTTTTATAACGATTTCTGTGTAAAATCCTTTTTAAACCAATCTCATTTTGTCCGTTACGGGGTTGAGAAAATTGATAAAAGGGCTTTAATGCCTGAGGTGGGAAAATGATATTTTGAATATGATATATTAAAATATGATGAATATTTTTTGGAGGTTTGATATGTGCCTAATGATGTGGGGTATTTAGAAGTTGAATCACGTGTAGTTTATGTATATAATCATTCATATTCCAAGTTGAAATGTTACCGAATCCCAGGAATGACCCTCCTGTCATTGGTCAGAAGGTCTGTTCCTATTTTTTATTTATTTATTTATTTACTTTTTTAAGTAGGAGCACTAGTGGTCCTGAAAACAAATGTAAGCATAGAGTCCTCAAGAATGTAATATTAAAAACTAACTGCAAACGGTTTTGCAAAGTATTTTGTGCAAATTCACACACAACGTATCTTTAATTTGGACAGAATTGCAGGTGCTTGTATAATATACAAGAAAGTTTAGAGAAAATATTAAATACGTTGTTAATAAATGTTATTATAGATTATAAAGTGTTTTATAATTAAATACATCCGAAAAGTCATCTAATATTACCATTATTAACCCCCGCCCCGCCCTCTTTCCAAGCTAGAGTCCCTCCAGTGAATTCTGGCCATTTCCACCACTGACCGTAAGACATGTTTAAAATGTTCATTTGAACACGCATGCCAGCAGAAACATTACAAGTTGATTGCCAAATGTCTTTCTGCTGTGCTCTGTGTAGTATAGTCTGTTATATGGTATTGAGTGTTTCCCGACGCTTCAGTTCAGTTTGCAATGAGTTGCACTTGCACATGCACATCGTTGTTCATGCTGCAGTTTATCAGAAGAAAGGGTCTGATTCAGACCATCTGATATCATTTTAAAAAACATTTAAAAAACAGGAAATACGACACGAGCAAGAGTGCTGTTTTTGTTTTGTTTCTGTGTTCGATCCAAATCTGCGTTGGTTTGGGAGAATCACTGATTCACTGAGACATTCATAAAAACAGTCATTTGATTCACTCCTGAAGGATTCAGCCGTTTTGAAAGAATCGTTTGAATGATTCAGTGATTCAGTCACGAACTTCTGCCACCTGCTGGCCGTTTTTAAGTTTCCCATCTAAAAGTAGGCATTTTACATTATTTTCCTACATATTTCTATATTCAAAATTTAGTATTTAAAACATTAATCTCATAATTGCATAAATAATGTTATAAATACATTCTAAATGTATAAATGTCACTTCATGCAGCTTCTGTGCAGTGCTGATTTTGTTTAGATGATTTTATGGATAACAATAGCCAATCTATTTATTAAATTTTGATTCATTTTGTAGAATTGAATTCTAAATTAACACAATACTGCATGGTATCGTGATACTACAGCTGGTATAGTATCGTAAGACATTGTTATGGTATCGTCGTGACAACCCTATTATACACCATTCCTTGTTTCAGTTCAAGCTAATTCCCACATTTCCTCCGTCCAGTTTAATATCTTTTTTTTTAGATTGTTTGTTCATTCATTCATTCATTCATTCATTCATACAGTAGGCTAGGCCAGCGTCACTGGAAAAGACGCCTAGCTGGTTCGACAGGGCCACAGAGCATTTTCTTGAAAAGGAACGTAGGGCAGAATTTACGTATAAATAAATGGACAATTTTTATGATGTGGGCAGAAAATGAGCTTCCCCTCTTTGAGAGACCAGCAGCCGCCACTGACATGTGGCTAGGGTTGGGTACTGTTTGAATTTTATTCATTCAGATTCCGATTCTTCTTATTGATTTAAAATTCTCATTGATTCCCAGTTTAGATTCTAAAGTTTTCATTTAGCCTACTTTTTGATCATTTGTTTGCAAAAAAAATATGTATTTATGTGCAGTGTTTTGACAATAAAATAATGTTCAGATATATATATATACTTCCCTGACCAGTTTTTAGCAACAATTTACCAGTAGGCCCATATACCATATATATATATATATGGTAAAGTGAGGGCAGTCATTTTTGACAGATATATTAGCCTACCATTTGTATTGCCATAGTTTACAAAAATTAAACTATAGTTACTATAAGGAAACTATGGTAAATTTGTGGTTACTGAAGTTACTACAGATAGCATAATTATGGTTACTATAGTGAAATAATAGTAAATTTGTGGATACTGTGATTTTACTGCAATTTTACTGCTACATATTACGACTTTCTACTTGGGGACCTTGATATAAATGTAGTTGAGTAAAAGTACGATATTTCAAATGTAGTGAAGTTAAAATTGCAAGTTTCCAGAAAAAATAATACTCGAGTAAAGTACAGATACTCAAAAAGTGTACTTAAGTACAATACTCAAGTAAATTTACTTCGTTACTGTCCGCCTCTGCAAACAAAGCTGTCAAATACTCAGACTATTTATTCCTGTCTAGATAACACTAGTGAGATCAATTCAAAGCACTGTTACAAAAACCTCCTTTTGGGAAACAGGAGACATGACTGTGTGTGTCATCAGTTTTCTAAATGAGAACATGGTTAAATCTGTGAAAAATGATGCCGTTCTCGTGTAGAGTTTTGCAGAAAACACAGCAAATTGGAACAGGTTAGAATCAAATGAATCAGTTATAGTGTGTTAGCAATCAAGAAAACCTGTAACAGTAACAGCAAATCATTTGTCTTTCCCCACACATAAAGTAAATAGAAAAATCAGAATCAGGATCATTTTCAGTTTCACCATGTTCCCTCTCGAATGTTAATCTACACTGCGTTTGGGAGGACGCTATGGGAAATGCCATTAAAGTGACTGGTGTCTGAAGCATGTGTGAAAACAGCAAAGTGCCCAGAAGTATAAAAGGGGATCAGTAAATCATTGGCATCAGTTTTATTATCTTTAGAACAGGGGCGTGTCTACATGGTGGCCAGGGGTGGCTCTTGCCCCTCTGAAATCTGGTTGGCCTCCCCAGGTGCCCCCCTACCAGATATCTCGTGATAGGCTTGTTTTAGTAGATTTCTAACTGCTGGCAGTGGCGGATCCTGGCATGTATAGGCAGCTGCCAAGGGCTGCTTTCTTCTCTTCTTTATACTTAATTTTATGCGGTTTCTATAGTATGTCCTTAATAACAAATAACGCAAAACCAGCATACATTCATGAGGATGATGAAAGTGTTTTCACTTGAGTAAAGCCTTGTTGTCCTTTTAAGTGTTTTTCTTAATTAGATATACAATTTCTCATGTGGTAACAATTTATTCAACCCAAAAGTATCAACTTAATCTATACACTGGGTTACATTGATAAAATGAAATTTAAGGGCTAAAACAGGTAGAAATAACTGACTAAGATGGCATTTGCAGGTTAGCACTTCTTAATAGAGTGCCATATATTAGTGTACCCACCTTCAGTCCTCCTTTGGACCTCAGTCGTTGTTTGATCGCAGTCTTGAGCAATCAGTTGGGTGAGGGTGTGCTCTCCCTCGAGTCATTCCATTCAGAAGATAGCACTTTGCTGGTGAACTTGCACTCTGTACTCTATCAGGTCCTCTTTACACCTCTGCATAATCCAAATAACACTTGAGCATTTAGGTTCACATGTTAAGAGTGAAACTACTTCAGATGTATTTCTTCTTGTCCTGCAGCTGTGAACTGGTGAGGGACGATGGCGTCTGTTAAAGACCAGCTCCTGAACTCACTGAAGAACCTGGTGGAAGATGAACTGAAGGAGTTTCAGTGGCACTTAGAGAAAGATCATGAGTGTATATCAAAGTCTGAAATAGAGAATGCAAATAGGTTAAAAACAGTGGATAAGGTGGTTGCATGTTTTGGACCAGAAGAAGCTGTGACGATCACTGTGGACATCCTGAGGAAGATGAACCACAACCATCTGGCTGAAGAGTTAGAGAACAATCACAAGCAAGGTAAAGTTTAATTCACAGTGACTGTATCATGATTATAGGCACAAGCCCAACAGCGTCAGATCATTTAACACTGACACCCACTCATTTTAAGTCTGAATTAAATCTTATTATTCTGTGATACAATTGTTCATTAAGACAGGCCAATAGGTGGTCGCTAAATTGATTCATGTATCTTCAAGGCAAGTTTCAATCACACAAGCAAAGCTTCACATTAAGTTGGACAAACATGTTGAACATACATCCTCACGTCACGCTAGATGTCAGTGATTTGATATATCAATAAACTTTTAATAACCTTTAATAATACTGCCGCGCCTTCACAAAAGTTTAGCATTCAAATGTATTCATAAGCCTTGCAGTTTTAAAACAAGCGACTTTACATCAAATTTTTCATATTAATAACCTTACATTAAGCGCAAAAGAAAATAAAATAAAATATTGTGATTTAAGATTTTGGTCTTATTGCCTGCTCCTACAATATCACTGTTATTCATAAGTTGTCAAGTATGTAAATCTTTGTAAGAATCATGAATCTCTCTCTTTCAGCTGACAAAGCTCCAGTCCAGAAGAGAAGCAGTGCTCAGCCTGAACCCCGTGTTGTTAACATCAGAGCTGAGAATGGTGCCAGTGTAAATGCTCCTGTAATGATTGGAAACAACTTCAGTGGACCAGTAACCATTAATAAATAGGGCTGCCAAATTCAGAACAGGAAAATTAGGTAAATTGTTGTTGTTTTTTTATCAGTGACAGAATAAGGGTCACTGATAATATATGTACTGTACTGCATAGTGTGTCATAGTGAGTGCTGCAAGAGTGAGTGTAAATGGATCTCAGACATGAACACATATGTTTAGTTTAACCTATTAATGTGTGAATTTTAATGTCATTTTAATCCCAGATAGCACATGTACAATGTCACTGTGTGAGAGTCTCTGGAGCTCTCACATGCTGCTGCCGGGTATGCATCTCTCACTCTTAGATTCATCTTTGAGCAACTGATGTTACGTAATGATCTGAATTGGAACTGAATTTAATTCTGAATTGTATTCTTATTGTTTAATTATGTAATTGACATGATACATTTTTACCTGACAAATAAAATGTTTGATTTAATTTATTCAGATCTCTTCTGAAATCATTATGACTGGTAGATTAAAGTCCCATTCAGACAGTAATTGTTTCTCATATGGATGTCTGTAAAAATGAATTTACATATCACCTCAGTGATGAAACTCGTGGATTCGGATGTTGATTTACTCACAGCGGAGGAGCGAGTTCTGCGCTGCTCACACGGCCAGTCACGTGATTGTCTGCTGTAAATAAAATTAATTTGATTTATTTATTATTGTGTAAAATGTATTTTAAAAAATACTTATGTAAAATGTATTCTTATTCCAAGCATATTTTATAGTATATAATCCTATTTATTATTTGATTATTTAAATCTCCTGTTTAAAAATAGGAAAATAGACGTGCTATAGTTGTATATAATTATAGGTGATGTAGGCTAGTTATCTGTTTATAATACACATTTTAAAAATTGCATTGCATACCTGCTGCTGCCATAATAAAGACCCATTTCGAATGTTTACGTGCTTTTCTTCTCTTTCTGCTCCCAGTCGCTGTGGTGGAGCAGTTGTGAAGTATTGTTCTTTTAAATACTTTCCAGCATTTCAGAAATAAATATGTATGCAAATTACACCGAAGTACAACAGTTACCGTACGGTGTTCAGGAGTGCTCAAAAAGGGATTACACACTGTATTTTGAATCGATTTCTTCTCATAAACTCAGAGATGTGGATTCGGACGGCAATTAAATCACCACATGGCCTTGGTGTTTGTCAAAAAACAGTATGTAATTCGGCCGGGAATTTCTACAGAGGTGGTGAGAGACAAACACCGACGTTCTGGATTCGGACAGCATTAAAATCACCTACTGCCCCCTGTGTATGGTGAAAATCACTTATGTCCCCCTGAGAAACAATTACCGTCTGAATAGGATTTAAGTGGAGTCTGGTATTTCCACAGATTACCAGACTTGGTCCTGGAGGGCCGGTGTCCGGCCGAGTTTCTCTCTAACCCTAATTAAACACACCTGCATCAGATAATCAAGAGACTTGTTTGAGATGAGCTAAATCTGCGCAGAACCATGCCAAGATGCATGCTGGTTAGAAATGTGTCCGAGGGTGGTCTGCCTTGCACATTTAATCTAGTAGTCACATGACCTCTATAGGTCTGTTGATCATGTGACTTTTGTGGCTATATTTGCCAGAGTTACTTCCTGTTTTTACAACAGATGAAGGTGTTTGGATAGACACCGAAACGTCTTGTTAAGCTTTTTATAGTCCAGTGATTTTAATGAAAATTAGATTTTTGTAATGTTTTAACACCTGGATGGTTTAGTGAGGAATCTACACAGACAGATCATGTCAGCATTTTCTCGTCCTTTGATTGGATGGCCAGAGTCAGAGCTAGCAAACAGCATCACTGTAAACCATTTTTGTTTTCTCTGGTTTCTTACTGTATATGCTGTGTACAGTATGTTAGTGTAGATTTTCAGTGCATTTTGGAAAAAATATTTGCCTACTTTAAATCTAAATACAGTAGTAAATAACCATGAAAAACCAACCTCGGCAACGGCTCTGTTAAAGACTCATCGTGAAGATGAAAAACCACTAGAGTATGGTAGGTTCATTTTCATTTTAGACTTTATACATTTTGTTTACTTTATGAGGTTATTTAAAAGATATAAATCTACATTTAATTTTCTGCAAGAATAAGAAGCGCTGAGCCCCGTCAGAATTTTGAATAGCCCTGGTTTAGACCCCAATTAGGTGACCAGATGTCCGTTTTTCCCGGGACAGTCCTGTATTTCAGCTGTATTTTTAGTGTCCCGCGAGAACAGTCTAATCGAAGGCAACCAAGCTCATCGTAGAACAAAATTACCATCCAGTCCACAATTCGTTGTCGATTAACTTGCAGCAAGTGAAGCCGGGATAGGCAGCTGATTAAATATGATTAAAAAAGTCATGGCAACAAACGACTTCCTAAGTCAGTTTAATGACTCAGCTAGAGATGATGTACGATGCGCATCTGCGCCAACTTGTTGAATTGTGTTAATTGGGTTTCTTGCTTTAGTAATAGCATTCATTCTCACTACATGAGATACCTGTCTGTGATGTAATGCCCTGTTATACTGCATTTTTTATATAATATTTAAGGTTTCTATAGCCGTGGCATCGTTATGATGGTATTAAGAGGTGGATTCATTCATGTAGGACACCACTGAAGGCCTAGGTGTGAAATGCATGGACCGCTACTGCTTTAATTACGAAAGGCATCCACAAAGCTACCAACTGGAGAATATGTTAGTAACACTAACAGATCATCAAGGAGCAATAACCTTGACAGTGAGCAAAGAAATTGCTGAAAGAATAAAAAATGGTGAGTAAAAAATAATTCACTGATGATGGAATGATTTGACTTTATTTTTGTTGATTGAATTTTTATTTATGTATTTATTTATTTATTTATTAAACTTATATAATGCAACAAGTGAGCGCTGCAGGACAGAAACATTTTATTTTTAACCATGCTAACATTTCAAATGGTTATGTGAAAAAATACTATTGTTCCCCTTGGCAGATAATACCCATTGTCCAGCAACTTCAGTCTGCCCCCCTCCTGTTACTGCCATCATATCCCTTGTCCAGTGCCCCGTTAAAATGAGCAAAATGGATCTTACACCATAACCTTCAAAATCTACTACACACACAATCCTCAGTCTCATTTAATGAAGTCGAAATGTCAAAAATCCCAACATGGTATGCACTGATTCAAAGTGTAGTATCCAATATCCATGCAAAGATCATCTCTCATAATTATAAACTACTGTTTTCACAGAATTCACACACAAGACCACACTGGACCTCACAGGAAGGTACTTACATACGTGCCACAGACATAAAATGGCATTCTACAAAAAGCTTGAGCAAGCTTTCAAAGAAAGGGGTTACAGATTCAGTAATGAAAAGTTTGGCAACATGCTCACAACCTATTAAAGGGCTGAAGACCAGTGCAACAGGAGAGGGAACAATAACATGGGAGTATTACAAGCTTAGTGTGTTTTATGTACTGCAATCACTGGTTTTACATTAAAGATAAAATCTTAAGCATGTCCATTTACATTTGTTTCATGTTTTCCCACAGCAAATGGAAGACTTATTTGGAAAGTCGGGAGTTGGGAATGCACCATCAGGCACAATATGTTCAACTCCACTGTTTGAAATGACTTTATCATCCCAGAATGCAGCTCCACAAACCTCAGCTGGACCTAACTATACATTTCTGTGCATTTGACATCATTTATTTTATTGCTTATCATATATCAGTACTACAGAGGTTTTTAAGAAGGTTATTTTTCCAAAAGAAAAAAAATTATTCTCCGCAGACTGGGGCAGTCACTCATTTGCTCTAGATATCATTCTGTACAATTTCATTATTCAGCTTATGAAAATATTAAATAAATGTTTTGTGCAAAAGAAAATTGTTGGCAGAACGGCGACAATGTAATGTTTACAGGTGGCCACAGATGGTATCTCTGTAACGTTGTGAATGTGGTGTTCTGGTGGGTATCATCTGTCTGCTGGTCCTCCTTTATGTGGTCACCTGATTCTGGGCAGATGTTATGAAGAAGCAAAACTAATGTTCTTCACATTTCTCATGAGTAGACATTTGAGTCTCCTAAATTTTGATTTTAATAAATCAAATGCATGCTTGATGTTTCCTATTAAAATGCCTCTGTCTGACAGTTAAGTGGCCATTGTCTCTGTATGGCCTCATCAGCTGAAGCAAAAGAGGGTATGCAGATATATATATACCAAATATATGCATAACCTCTGGAACCAGGGAACGTGGATCTTCCTGAAGAATTTGGCCTACCTCTGATGGACGAAATGCCCTTGAATCACGCCAGCTACGAGGGTGACCCACACTGACATGACAGAATCGCCGCTGACTGTCACAGAATACTGCGAGTATAACAGAATAGAACTGTTCTGAGGTAGACCTCAGAATTCTCACAGTGTGGTTTGACAATCGAAATGTGGCTTCTATCCATTGCACAAACAGTGTAAGGAAACCCAGCTCGGGATATATTCAGGCCAGGAGATGTAAAGTGACAAATGAGTTACCACAAGAGAACAGAACTCATGCAGATGTGTTGAGACTGTAGATTTGGTTATGCTAAACCTGTCTGCCACTCGTCTGTATGACTCTCGGTTGGAAAGAGTCCATAGAGAGGCAAGAATACTGGTTGTCAGTGGCACCTTGGTCTGCTGTGTATTCATGTAGAAAGGGCCCAAGTATATTTATAAGATTCTGCATTACGAAGAGGAAAAATATAAGTAAGATTATCTCACGTAATACAGCACAAAAGTTGGACCTAACCAGGGCTGCGTTTCCCAAATGCATCGAAAGCCTAAGTTGATCGTAGAACCATTGCCACCTATGTTCTACTTATATTTTTACGATGCTTCTGGAAAACGCAGCCCATGCCTTTGTTTTTATGCAAAATTCATAACATTATATTCTAGG
Source organism: Acrossocheilus fasciatus (assembly GCA_036784905.1). Classification (NCBI taxonomy): domain Eukaryota; kingdom Metazoa; phylum Chordata; class Actinopteri; order Cypriniformes; family Cyprinidae; genus Acrossocheilus; species Acrossocheilus fasciatus. The sequence continues at coordinate 32,770,213 of CM071941.1, read as the reverse complement.
TCTATGTAGTTCTTTGTACATGCTGTGTTTATTTGCATGGGGAAAATACCCAAAAAGCTAAAAATAATTACAAATTTGATAATGGATAAAAAAATCTTATGTACAGCATACTTAAAAAACATTAGTATGACTTGATTTTCACACTGTGCACCTGCATAGCTCCACTTGCCCTCTAGAGCAGGGATCCTCAAATCTGGCCCACGAGATCCACTTTCCTGCAGAGTTTAGCTCTAATCATAATCAAACACACCTGAACATGCTAATCAGTGTCTTCAAGATCATTAGAAAATCACAGGTGGGTGAGTTTGATCAGGGTTGAGCTAAACTCTGCAGCAGATCGGCCCTCCAGGGAAAGATTTGAGGAACCCTGCTCTAGAGAGTCTGAAATTACTTTGAAACTCAGAAGGACTGTATAAGTGGACCACATGCTCAACAAACTGTTGAATTTTAGGTACATTCCTCTGTCTCAAAAGCAATAAATTTGACTTAATTTACATTTTTACTATTACTCTTCACTATTGAAACATTTTTAATCAATTCCTTTCAACTGAGCTCTTTATATTTTAGACTACAGAGTAAGCCCTTTTAGTAATGAGCACTGTTCACCTTCGTTGATTCTCATCACAACCCTGTTCATGTAAAAGCAGTGGTATTTCAATTGCATCCACTTCATCTGCAATAAAGAACATGAACGTGATCTTTGCCATTGCTGATGTTTGTGGTCAACTCAACCACGTGAATCGGGAAGCATCTGACTCTTTTTTGACTCCTTCCCTCTCTGCAGCCATCTACTCAAAAATAAAATAATTATTAGCTGTATACAAAGTGACCAACATTTGGTTTTCAACCACTGAAAATGGGTAATATTCAACAATCTGGACATGAGGCCTCAGTGAGATCCCCATATCTCTGGCAATGAACGATGTGGGGCCTTGAAAATGAAGACTCCAAAAGAAAAGTTTATTAAGAACTTAAAACTAAAATCATATTGCGATATCTTTAATACTTCTTGAGTTATAGGCACGCAAACTTTGGAAAAAGAATAATGGCACTCAGACAAGTATGTTCAATGCGGTTGTTTTGACAGAAGTAAACGAGATGCATCTCTAGTTTCAACATTATTTGTTCTTTAGACATTCGTCTATAGAAAAATAGTATAATATTTTTGTAAAGTGACCCACATTTGGTTTTTGACCACTGAAAATGTGTACAATTTAACAATTTACTCCTGGAGCCATATTAAAATACCAAAATCTCTGGAGCCGAACTATATAGGTGTAACGGAGCCAACAAGACGTGAAACGTGCGGATCCATGTGCAAAGCTTTATTAAACAAAGGCATGGTCAAACAATGGCAAGCAGGTATGGCATGGGCAAGACACAGAGTAATGCTAGGACAAGCATGGGTCGATGATCAGCGAACAATATCCAACAAGGCAAGGCAGAGAGATAATCCAGGTACAAGGGCAATAGTCCAGGTGAGGCATAAACAGAGTCCGAATGGTGAGACGGGTAAATACAGGGAACACAGACTAGAAAACAACAAGCAGGTTCCGTATCGTAACTAACACTAGGCGAGTGATAAACGCAGGACAATACTGGGAACAGAACAAAAACACAGAAAGCAAGGCAGCTAGCGCTAGAAGTGAGCTATACGCAGATCAATACTCAGCAAACTGTGAATGGAAGTCCAATGTTTATATGGAGTGATTGTGCAATAGTTCTCAGGTGTGAGTGTGTGATCAGTACAATCAGCTGTGTGTGTCGTCAGTGCAATGGATGATGGGAAATGTAGTCTGGTGAAGTGCAACAGTAGTGTGGTGCAAGAGTCCATGTGATGAGCGAGTGACCTCTGGTGGTGAGTGAACGGAAGTTCATAGACAGGATTCCTGACAATAGGGCCTTAGAAATGAAGATGCCAAAAGGGAAGTTTGTTAAGATCCTATATCTCAAAGGACATTAAGATATCTTTAAAACTTCTTGAGTTACAGGCATATAAACTTTGGAGAAAAAAACTTTTCAAAGTGCTGTTTCCCCATTTTTGAATGGTCACCATTGGCACATAATGCAACAAAGATTGCTAAAGTCAACATATTTTACTAACAGACCTACCAATCTCTGTGTAAATGTAACATTATGATGCTGCCATCTTTCTGAAGTCATTTTTAACCCCTTGTATACTGGCTATGAATATTTGGTGAAAATTGCTATTTTGCCCCCTCAACAAAACTGTGGATTACTCAGTAAATATTCACCCATGACATTTAATATTTTGGCTTTCATCACTATATATGTCTATCTTTCTTCAGAAAAAAATATTAGCAAAATCAAAAATTTGAGCTGGGGACCTCTGGTTGAGTTGACACGGAATGACCCAATAAATAAAATTATAAATGGCCCTCAGGAACTGGATCGTCTTGACCTAACCATTTTTCTTGCAAATAAATTTCTAGGAAAACTGCTGGTAACACTTTATTTTAGGGTCTCTTAACTAGTTGCTTATTAGCATTCATATTACTAGAATATTAGTCATTTATTAGTAGTAATTAAGCACATTTTAATGTCTTATTCTACATGACCTGATTCTACATCCCTAATCCTACCCAACAACTAAACTTAACAACTACCTTACTAACTATTAATAAGTAGCAAATTAGGAATTTATTGAGTGGAAAAGTCGTAGTTGATAGTGAATAAGTGTTCCCTATTCTAAAGTGTTACCAGCTTGTTCAGTAAATGTCCATACAAAAGGCCTACCTGAGAATCCAGAGGATGCAAAGTGTCTTTTTTTTGCAAAGGTAAATCCTTGTGCCTACATTGTAAAATAAACCATCTAATATACTGTAACACTTTTTACAATTTGAGATGTTGATCATGAAGTTAAGTTTAATTATAGTCTGTCAATATTCATATTGTTTTTAAATAAATGAATTCTGTGAGAAGACGCTAAGGAGAAAGTAAGCAAAACCACACTGAAGACAGCTGTGGAGAAAGTCACTGAAATCCAGGAATTGAGGGAGAAAACAGCCAAGATCAGTCAGGTAAACTTTCAAGTAGCATTTAGGGCTGGACAGTGTGACAGTATATATTTCTACCAAGGTATAAAATGTATAATATTCATTTAATTAATATTTTTGTTACATTGTATTTGTAATTTATTATTATTTTCCCCCCCTTATATTTATATCTTTTTTTTTTTTTAACTCACTCTTTCAGGTGGGAAGTGTCTTAAAACTTTCAGACTTTTATCAGACAAAGAGGTAAAAACTATATTTAATTGGGTTTTAAATGATAGAAAATATGCTTACATCAATGTATTTTAAAAAGAATGTTATTAAATTATCTTTTGCCATGGCTCAAATGATTCTTTCTTTTGTATTCGTATGCATTTTATAAAGCACCTCAGCCTATTCAAGATCATTATAATATACATACTTAATTGATATTTCAGATACCTGGTGATGTCAGAGGAGCTACGAAGGAGGTGCTCTCTACCGGAAAGCTACTCTGCAAATATAGTAGTGGCCTATCTTCACACACAAAGCTCACTTCACAGTGCTCCAAACTTTGTGAAGGTAATAATTGATAAGTGGTAGTAGTAGTAGGAATTCTGAGACCAGTATCATGCTTTCTGAGTTTGAATCATGGAATTCTTAACCAAAACAGGTCAATCCATTGCGTTAATAGCCCCTCAAATTAGTGTTACGTTGTTTTAAAATCAGGAAGCTCAACCTCTATCTCCATGCTGTTGAAACAATTTATATTTTATGCTGCTGCCACATAATTGGATAATTAAATAACTGCATGAATGTATGGGTATAAAAAAATGATAAAATTGACAGTGAGTGTACCTGCACACTGTTTTCTTTATTTACTTGTACTGCTTGGAAGTTGGACATAATTACAAACAAACAAAAACAATAATAAATTGGTTGCGTATAATGAATATATTTTAGATGAATGCAGTGATCTGGCTGGTGACGTAATGTACCTAGCAGCCAAGTTCATCCCTCAGAAAAGAGTGGCTCAAGACTTGCTGAACGAGGGGAGTGTCCATGCAGCCTTGGCCAGAACAGCAGATCATTTAATAACAATTTACCACTACACTTGACTTTAACTGAATGATTCAGTGATCAGTTGAACTGGGAAACTAAATAGTTTTGGTGTTTTTAATTTCAGGAAGACCTTGAGAGCCTTGAAGAATGCTTTTATCCTGAGCTAAATTTCAGCTGTCCTGGATAGGGGTATGAATACTTATGCATCTGTGACCAGGCTAAGGCAAACAGACCACAGGGGTCCAACTTTTACAAGGAATAAGAGCTCAGTTGCACTAAAACCCGACTACGCCACTCTGATATTTTACACAGAGAATAATTGAAACTAAATTAAAGTACACAAGTTCGTGCACTAGTATGGACCAGAGACATGAGCACAATACAAAAATACCTTTATTAGAACATAAAACTAAGTCAATAACTCACAGAGCGGAAGGCCATGGCCTCAAATTGGATCATAAAATAATTTACACACAAAAATGAGAATTCACACAATCACTCATCAAGAAATGCAACAGGATAACAAAAACACAAAACAACAACTCTCTAAATTACATACAGGGCTTGGGGCTCAAGGACTGGAATACTATTAATCAATTTTCAAAGAATCAAACCTCACTCACACCCCAAACCGTGCTCCATTCTGCAACACTGGATAGTGTTAAACCCAAAACCAGCACGCAAATGGATCAAGAGAAAACTCCGGTCTGTAGCCCCCAGCTCCTCAAAACAAAATGCACACACACGCAAAAATAAATTATCACAAATATGAATCTGTACAGACAAACCTATATAACATAATACATTAACCCACCCAACACTCTTACATGAAGAAACCAATAAACACCAAAAAAACAACAAGATTGCTGAAATGGACATAATCTTTTCCACTGCTAGCCAGGGCTCGAATTGAGGGGGGATGCGGGGGGATGGCATCCCTCTGGTGGAGAAAAAATGACAAAAAGCATCCCTTCTGTAAAACCACCATCCCCCTTACCCTGCTAAATAGTAAGTAAAATACCATTATAAACCATTAGCTTTTTCCAGTTACAAAATTCCTTTTTGTAGTGTGTTTTGGGCATTTCTCCATTAGGATTTAACATCCCACCAATAGAATCCATCACATACCAGTAGACACCATTATAGTCTCCATTAAAACCAATACAATTCCCATTTGTCACGGGTCAGGGTGCTTTCCCGGCTCCTCTTGCTGTCTGTGTTGTCCTGTCATGTTCGGCAGCTCGTGGTCTGGGCAATCAGCGCTGATGGTGCAGCGGGAGTGCTCGGATCATGAGCTGACTCTTCCCCACCTGTCGCTTATTCCCCCACTCCCTTATATGTTCCTACTTTCCTGCTCTGCGTTGTGAGTAGATTATTTTGTCCTGGCTAGTATTCTGTGTGCAAATCACGTTGCTTTCTCTGACCTCTTGTTCCCTTGCTGCAGGACTAGTATCACGGAGATCCAGAAGCTTGTATGGTCCGCAGACGCTGCCGGCCAGCTCTGGAATCTCCGCTTCCTTAAGCAGCTGTTAATTATTGTTTATGTTATTTTGTGTTTTGGTGACGAGGAATAAAGTTTCTCTACGTTCTCTACTCTGCATCTGAGTCCTCCTTCACTCACTCCTGACACCATTATGACCATTACATTTACTATTGTGTTTTGGGCAGGGTTCTATTGTTTTTTTGTTTTTTCAAAAAATTCCCTTTGGATTATTAATTTTGTGTATTATGTAAAATTTATCATGCAAATGAAATGTTAAAATTCGCTAGCCTACTTATAATAATTCATTAACTAAATAATGGCAACTGGCCAATCAGAACTCGGTAGTGTAACAAGCTGCGCACAAGCTGAAGAAAGTTTTCATCATTTTTCGCGCAAAATGGTTCAAGCGTCTTGAGAGTCCAAAAGCAGTCACTGCGCGATGAAGCCCATTAGAATAAAGTTATAATGCCCTTATAATTCTGGCAATGAAACAAAAAATACCCATGTATGAGTTTTTAAATTTTTTTTACTCATGACACAAGCAATGTTCTTTTCTGAATATCAGCACACGTGCGCAAGCACAAATGTGCTATTAGTTTTATACAACAGTGCAACACGGTGTTTTGTTCCTTGAATGAATCAGTTTTTGAACGAATCGAGTGAGCCAGTGATTCAACGGTCCATTCAGATGGTCTCACTTGTTTAGTTTCTAATTGAATCAGCCTTTTGAACGAATTGTTTGATTTGAATGATTCAATAAATCATTTATTAAAACAGGGACTTGCTGCCACCTACTGGCGGTTTTATTGTTATCATTATTTATCCATGACAGACCTAAATCAGCCAAGGTTTCAGCACAAAAACATTCAGCAAAATATTAATCATCAATATTAACCACAATTCCTCCATTTCAGGTCCCAGAAGGAAAAAAATCTTAGAGATAATAGTTCAAGGCAAATTTTTCATTAAACTTTTTAAAAATGAGACAAATTTTGCAATCGTTTGTGAAAAATTAGCCACCCCACCTGACCGCACCATCCCCCCTGAAATTTTTTTACAATTCAACCACTGCTGATAGTGTTGTGGAAACAAACAATGGTCTTCCCAAATTTGTCAAAGAAGCAGAGTTCCAGATGTCAAAATAAGACTTTATTGACCACAGCAACAAAGCCGAGATGACGGCCGCCGTATCTAATCTCTGTCCGTCGGGGCATCCACTTTTATATCTGTCTGAGTGAACCATATTAGGTAGTTCTATTTTTTTATTGGTTATGCCTGTCTGGTTTGCCACAATTTATTACCAGCCCACCTGGTCCATTTTTAACAAAACACTTATAAATGACTTTCAGCTGAACATTATTATAAAGTTTTACCAAAGATTTTTTATTTTTATTTTTTAAAGTCAGTTAGTGACGAAAGAGGTGAGTTTTCATCATCTTCCTCTTCCTCCACCTCGTATATGCACTTTCTCTCTACCTCCCAGATTGTTATCCATTGTTGATGGATGCACCCCTGCCATCTGTGCACTTTGAACTGGCTTATACTTTGCATCTAAATGTTCAGAGACATTTATGAACAATCTTGATTTATTGTGTGTAAACGATGACAGCTGTGTTGCAGCTGTGATTAACTTTTGCTTTCTTGTGTTTTGGTTTTGCATCACTAGTTCATCACAGAGCAAACTGTGTTTTACTGAGTGAGAATGTGTTTAGAGTTTTTCAAAAAGAGTGCATGAGATCTGCAAACAGTGTCTAAACTGCCTGAGCTTGGTTGTGCAGAAAGTTATTCCTTTGACAAATTGGTTTAGGCTTTGGTTCAGAAAATGGGGTTAAGTGTCTTAGCAAATGTGAAAAACTGTAACGTGCATCTTATAGATGTCTCTGTGATGTCTCTGTGATGTCTCTGTGATAGACATCTGTGATAGATGTCTCTGTGATGAACAGGCTTTCCTGTAGCTCAAATAGTAGAGCATGGCGCTAGCAACGCTAAGATCATGGGTTTGATTCCCAGGGAAAGCAAGAGCTGATAAAATGTAAAAAACTGTAACTTGAATGCAATGTAAGTCGCTTTGGATAAAAGTGTCTGCTAAATGCATAAATGTAAATGTAAATGATGAAAGAGTGAGATCTGGTATGCAGAACATTTTCCAGGCATCTGGCAACCCATAACGGGCCGCTAGATGAAAGTGAAAGTGACTTGATGTCGCCGTTTTAAACAGACATAATCAGTGATAGTATCTTTAAGTCTTTAATACAATCGTTTATAAATGCTGACGCAGGAATTTTATGTGTATAGCTACCTGATGGAAATGTGAATCGGTATGTCTGATATTTTTCATTCGAAAGCAAATGAAGAAAGTTTCTTGGGTCTTTTCCTGCTGACAGCCATTCTTCAAAGTCTAAACAGCATTTTAACATGTGCCTGATCTTATGTGTTTGAGTGAAGGCAGCTCATAATCTATTTCTCTAACTCTCATTCGGCTGAAATATGCACCTTATTATTTTTAATGTAAGAACGCGCAAGGCTTCCGGTGTCGTTTTCTTCCCAAACTGTACATCATGTTGCTTGATATCGCAGACTGTTATTTATCTAATTATTGTAATTAATTATTATAGGCATATACATTATTATTTGAAGCACACATAGTTTTTTTTTTTTTTTCGTTTACTGTTATTCTTCTAGTTATTAACTGTAGCGGCTGATGCATCGACATTATTGCACATTCACAGGATGTAGCTTACTTCCAAAATAAGGCAGACAAAGGCTGCTTGATTAGCTGAGTTTTTGTGTTTGTTTTTCCCTTCCATCTAGAGTCAGTGGAGATCAAACTGTTCAGATCCATCATGGGTAAAACACAAACATCTGGAGATGAAGATTATTTTACAGGATGCAGGTACTTTTGAGTAACACATTAAATAACTTATGAGGTTATGCTAAGATATGGCTGCCTATAGGGGAAAAAAAGATTTTTTTTAATTTAAATATTTTTTGAAAACAATAACACTATAAATCCCCCATAAGTGCTTATCATTACAAAATACTTTTTGTAGATCATACTATGATTCTAATCATAAAGGATTAAATCTGTTGTGTTTTAGCTCAGTTCATCAGAAGAGATCAGAAGCAGAGTCCAGCTGTGTGTCTGTGAAGAGTGACAGGTCTATGGAGCAGCCAATAAAGTTCAACAGTGGAGATACATGGCCTGGTCTCAGGTATAACATATGTATAAAAATCTTATTAATATTGTCATATATTATAACAGTCCAGTCCACAGTTTTTGAATAAACACAGAGTATGAATTATAAAGTGCTCTTTAAAGTGAATTTGACATTGATAAATGTATAGTTGATTTATTGCATACAGTAATTTAAAGGATGAACTTTAATCTGTTTTTTTTTCTTTTAGTTCAGTTCCTCAGAGGAGATCAGAAGCAGAGCACAGATGTGTGTCTATGAAGAGTGACGCGTCTATGAAGCAGCCAAAATTGTTTAACAATGGAGTTTCCTGGACTGGTCTCAGGTATGACATTTTTATAAACATGATTATATCATTACATGTTATATTATCGTATATTATCGGTGCAGTTCACAGTTTTTGTGAACTTCAGTGTATGAATTGATAAAGGGATCTTTAAAGTGAATTTGTTCAAAAAAAAAAAGAAAAAAGAATAGTTAATTTGTTGCATACGGCCGTCGTGGCCTAATGGTTAGAGAGTTGGACGTGTAACCCGAAAAGTCGTGGGTTGTAGTTGGGGGGAGTGAATGACCAGCAGCACTCTCTTCCACCTTCAGTAATCACGACTGAGGTGAGACCCTTGAGAAAGACACCTAACCCCCAACTGCTCCCGAGGCGCCGCAGCCAAAAATGGCTGCCCACTGCTCTGGGTGTGTGTTCACAGTGTGTGTGTGTGTTCATTACTGTGTGTGTGCACTTGGATGGGTTAAATACACAGCACAAATTCTGAGTGTGGCCACATGTTATGTCTCTCACTCACTTAATTTAAAGATTGAACTTTAATCTCTCTCTGTTTTAGTCGTCCAGTTTATCAGAAGAGATCAGATCCAGATTTGATCCGTGTGTCTGTGAAGAGTCACATGTCTAAGGTTAGGCAACGACATTTCAAGACAAGAGATACACGGCCTGGTCTCAGGTATTCAGATATGATCTGAACATATGATACAGAATACATAAGACATTGTGCTTATTAAGTTTTTTTATTTTTCAGCCATGATGTATTCAGCACATTTAGATCAAATCTGAAGAGGAAGTTTGGTCGTCTGTATGAGGGAACAGCGACGCAGGGAAACCCAACACTCCTGAATGAGATCTACACAGAGCTCTACATCACAGAGAGAGAGAGTGGAGAGATCAGTAATGAGCATGAGGTGAGACAGATTGAGACACAATCCAGGAGAGCAGCAACAGAGGACACAGCCATCAAATGCAGTGAAATCTTTAGACCTTTACCTGGACAAGACAAAGCCATCAGAACTGTGCTGACAAAGGGAGTCGCTGGCATTGGAAAAACAGTCTCTGTGCAGAAGTTGATCCTGGACTGGGCCGAAGGGAAAGAGAATCAGGACGTCCAGCTCATATTTCCACTGCCTTTCAGAGAAATCAACCTGATGAAGGACAAAACACTCAGTCTTTCAGATCTTCTTCATGTGTTTTTCCCTGAGACTAAAGAAATGGAAATATCCAGTGATGAATATAAAGTATTGTTCATCTTTGATGGTCTGGATGAGTGTCGTCTGTCTCTGGAGTTTCAGAGTAAAGTGAAGCTGTGTAATATATCTGAATCAGCCTCAGTGGACGTGCTGCTGATGAACCTGATTGTGGGGAATCTGCTTCCCTCTGCTCTCATCTGGATCACCTCCAGACCAGCAGCAGCTGATCTCGTCCCCTCTGAGTGTGTCCATCGAGTGACAGAGGTACGAGGCTTCAATGAGCCACAGAAGCAGGAATACTTCAGGAAGAGAATCAGTGATCAGAGTCTGGCCGAAAGGATCATCTCACACCTGAAGTCATCCAGGAGCCTCTACATCATGTGCCACATCCCAGTGTTCTGCTGGATCTCAGCCGCTGTTCTGGAGAAGATGTTGAGTCCAGCAGAGAGTGGAGAGATTCCCAAGACTCTCACTCAAATGTACACACGCTTCCTGATCCTTCAGACCAACATCAAACGTGAGAAGGACTATGAGAAGAAGGTGACAGATGAAGACATGATCTTCAAACTGGGGAAGCTGGCTTTTCAGCAGCTTGTGAAAGGAAACCTGATCTTCTATGAGGAAGACCTGAGAGAGTGTGGCATTGATGTGACAGAAGCATCGGTGTACTCAGGATTGTGCACTCAGATCTTCAGAGAGGAGTTGGGCTTGTATCAGGGGAAAGTCTTCTGCTTTGTTCATCTGAGCATTCAGGAACACCTAGCAGCTCTATATGTGCACCTTTCCAGTCAAGTCAACAACATATATGTGTTTGACCAAACCAAACAGAGTCTTTTGTCTAAAGTCTTAACCTGGATGAAGTCAATATCTACTTTCCACCAAAGAGCTGTGGATGAGGCTTTACAGAGTAAAAATGGGCATCTAGATCTTTTCCTGCGTTTTCTTCTGGGTCTGTCACTGGAGTCCAATCATACTCTCTTACGAAAACTACTGACACAGACAGGAAGCTGCTCCTACAACAAAGAGGAAACAGTTCAGTACATCAAACAGAAGATCATGGAGAATCACTCTCCAGAGAGATCCATCAATCTGTTCCACTGTCTGAATGAACTGGGTGATGATTCACTGATGCAGGAGATCCAACATTATCTGAGATTTGGAGATATAAGAGAAACCAAACTCTCCTCTTCACAGTGGTCAGCTCTGGTTTATGTGTTGCTGACATCAGAGCAGAAGATGGATGTGTTTGATCTGAAACAGTTTATTGGATCACAACATACAGCAGATGACGTTCTTCAGAATCTGTTACCTGTGGTTAAAGAATCCGGGTCAGTTTGGTAAGTAACACTGAAAACAATCACTCCACTTTCAAAACATCATAACATTTATGATTTTAGCATGTGCTTTCTTACCAAAGTGTAACACTCCAAACAATAAGAGGGGATAACAAAAGGTTCCTGACTGGACAAACAAGGAAACTCTCACGCACACAACATTAGTAAATACAAATGACACCTTTATTCTGTAAAGATCCACCCAGATTGGCCCAATGACAGTATCCAATTGGTGGGCGAAGGCATATTGCATGTACAGTGGGTCTTTTACTTGCACTTCTGCAAAATTCACTTAATCTATCAGGATTTAGTTTCAATTTTAGTCTAGCTCCGTGTTTAGCCTGACTCCAATTTCAAGTGATCATTAAATTTAGATGGTATTTGTAATTAAAAATGGATAACAAAATTAATCATGTTTTAAAGGATTTAATTTGGATATTTGATTATTCTGAAGACCCCATACTTTCAATTTTTCATTCATTAAGTGTCGCTTAGTAATCCACTTGACCAACAGTGAACCCACGGACAACTCTCGGAGTGATCATTTCAACCAGCATTTACATTTAATCATTTAGCAGATGCTTTTATCCAAAGCGACATACAAATAAGAACAATAGAAGCAATCAGACCATCGAGAGTGCAGCAGTATACAAGTGCCATGACAGGTCAAGGTCCAGCACAGGTTGAGCTGAAGGTGATGGTCTTTCATCCAGCTAGAAATGCCACTCAGACAGCCTGCAATGCGAGCAGCTACCATCGAATTATCTGGTTGGAATGAGAAGTAGAGTTGAGTGTCATCAGCATAGCAGAGATAAGAAAAGCCATGCTTCTGAATGACCGATCCTAATGACGACATGTAGATGGAGAAGAGAAGTGGTCAAAGCACTGAGTCTTGAGGAACCCCAGTAGCAAGAAGTTGTGACTTTGAAACTTCACCCCTCCAAGACACCCTGAAGGACCTATCTGAGAGGTAAGACTCAAACCACAGGAGCGCGGTTCCCGAGATGCCCATCTTTCTGAGAGTGGACAGGAGGATCTGATGGTTAGCTATGTCAAAAGCAACAGACAGGTCCAATAAGATGAGTACAGAGGATTTGAAAGCCACTCTTGCCAGTCTCAGGGCCTCTGTAATTGACAGTAGGGCAGTAGAGTGGTCCCTTCTGAAGCCAGATTGGTTATTGTCCAGAAGATTGTTCTGTGCAAGAAACAAAGAGAGTTGGTTGAACACAACTCGCTCAAGTGTCTTTGCAATGAATGGAAGAAGGGATACCGGTCTGTAGTGTTCTAAAAGTGCTGGATTTAGAGAGGGTTTTTTAAGCAGTGGGGTTACCCGGGCCTGCTTAAATGCTGTGGGAAATGTACCATTGTGAAGACAGGTGTTGATAATGTGAGTAAGCACAGGTATGACCGAAGAAGAAATGGCCTGAAGGAAGTGAGTGGGGATAGGATCTAGCGGACAAGTAGTGGGATGATTGGAAATGATGAGTTTGAAAACTTCCGTCTCCGAGAGAGGAGAGAAGGAGGTGAGAGAGTGTGTATTTGTCGGTATGAAGTTATCAGTTTGTGGTGTGAGAAATTGGTCACTGATGGTTCTTGTTTTATTTGTGAAGAAAATTGCAAAGTCATCAGCTGTAAGAGTTGATGAAGGAGGAGGGGGAGGAGGACCGAGAAGAGAAAGTTTTGAAAAATGTGCGAGAGTCAGAAACGTTGTTGATTTTGTTGTGGTAGTATGTCGTTTTAGCAGTGGAGACATTTGCAGAGAAGGGAGAGAGGAGTGACTGATACACACTAAGGTCAGTAGAGTTTTTTGATTTGTGCCACTTCCTCTCTGCAGCCCTTAGTTTAACGCCAGGGGGAAGAGGGGGTAGTGCGTGCTGGTCTGGATGAAAGGGGGCAAAAGTTGTCCAAGCAAGATGTAAGAGTGGAGCAAAGTGTGTTAGTAGCACTGTTTGTGTCCAGTGCTGAAAACTGAGAGGGTGAAGGAAGTGCAGATGAAACCATTGAGGAAAGGTAAGAGGGAGAGAGAGAGCATAGGTTACGGTGAAAGGTGACCTGCAGGGGAGTGTGTGCTATGTCAGGAGTTAGTGTGAGGTTAGAAGTGATGAGGAAGTGGTCTGAGGTGTACAGTGGAGTAACTAATGTGTTGTCAGTGGAGCAGTAGCGTGTGTAGATGAGGCCCAGTTGGTTACCTGATTTGTGAGTAGCCATAGTAGACACTCGCTTGAGGTCAAATGAAGTGAGAAGAGTATTGAAGTCAGCAGCCTTGAAATCTAATGTGAAAACAAGACAAAACACTTACAAACTGCTGTTCTCTTCTGCTGCTTGACTGCTTCTTCAGCATTTATTGGCATGGGTATGAAATATACATAAGCTTGATTTTGGTGGACTGGATCTGCTACGCTGCTGCTGCTGTAGAGCATATACAATAATTAGTTCAGCTTAGTCAAAAAATAATGAAGGACGGCTGCTTTAAGAAATTTATAACCCCCTAGCAGATCTCTACAGGTGGTGCTGGGGAGGAGGAGGGTAACATAAGTTTTCATAATCACGCAACGTACCGAACACAAGCCAGGATACACTATATACTGTATATGCTTACGTCGATTACAAAGTACTCCTGATAGGCTGGTGCTACGGCGTATGAATGAACCAATTAGCGATTAGTTAGAGTTTCATGCCTGAACTATGTATTTTTTTCTATAATCACGAAAACTGCAACTTTTTAAGTCAGCGTTAATCAGAAATCAGAAGATCCCTAATGATAAGCCCCCTGCTCCATTCATTGGTACTTCAGCATGATCTATCCTGAAGCAGATTTGTGGAAACACAGACTGCAGAGTCACAGAGGTTTTGTTCAGTCATGAAGTCTGCAAGCTTGCGAATCCTCTCATTATAAAAAACTAAGTGTAGACAAAAATGTAAATTAGTAAATTAGCTCTCTGCACACTTTCTTGGCTACATACAATATAATTAATTCAGAATTTAAATAAAAGTTTAGTTTTTCATGCTGCTAAGAGGACCAACATGGCATACACACTGCAAAGTTTTGGGAGTGACATCTGCATATAAATCTAGAAATGACTGACATAGTGATAAACATAACAATGGACTGGACAAAGTAAGATATGTCAAAATAGATGTGCATGAAAGCTAAAACATCCTCACTAATTTCATAAGCACCCTCAGTGATTTGATTCTGGAACAGAGTCTGATCCTTCTGTAGCTTCTCCGTGGCTCGAGACTGGTCTGTTGTGCAGTTGTTACTCATTAACCCTCCACCTGCCCCACTTTACTTGATGCATGTAAATGGTTGTATATGTGGGTTGCGTCAATTAAAAAGGAAAAAATAGGGTCGCTCTGAAAAACAGTTTGAAAACCACTGCACTACATGGAGTCATAGGATGAGTCTTTTAAGCCTGATCTATCTCCTGTCTGTTTTCATCCAATAGAATGACAAATAAATACATATAATCAGTGTATGAACAGTTTGGTTCCAAAACGCTATAAATCCATTTTGATCCATTTGAGTAAAAATGTGTTTTCTTTACCAAGAAAGTGGCAAGATGAAAACCACTATTTTCTGTTTCAAACTTTCACATAGCATCTTTAGGTTATAATAACATTAAAAATTTGAATCCAGATTTTGATTTTCAAACATTTATTATAAAAACTCATTATTTCCCCCCAATTGCAATAAATCCATGACATTTTTTTCTTCAAAATGCACTAAATCCATTGAATCAATATAAAAGTTATTTTTTCATATTGAAACTGTTGAAAATACACAACAAAAGTAAGTTGATCCACATGACAACCTCTGAACTCTTTGCCATGTTACATTCATTTAGTTGACTAGTGCTATATGCTGTATTTAACAAAAACATTAATGGCATTAATAAAAACACACTGACAAGCTACGCGATATCGCGTTCATAATCGAATGCGATTCATCTGAAATTATGAACGCGATATTGCGTAGCTTGTCAGGGCTCGTCACGGCTCTGTGTATTAAATGCCGCTCCATCTGAAAGCAAATGATGGAGATCACAGAACCGGCTTTACTGACGAGATGCGCATGATGTGCAGCCCTAATTTTTGTTTGTTTGTTGATCACAAAGTTGATGAGGAAAACTAAGATGCCGGGTGTATTCAAAGGGCCGCCATTAGTCTACAATGCGTGGAATGGTGTGCTGTGATTAGTTGAGCGGATTTATCACATTCTGCAGAGAAGGGAGACTGGCATTTGTTGCGGTTTTGAAAAAAAAGGAGAAAACATGAAATAATAAAGGGAAAGGGAAGTGGTGTGTTGCCAAGTATGGTGACTCATACTCGGAATTTATGCTCTGCATTTAACCTATCCAAGTGCACACACACAGTAGTGAACATACACCTGGAGCAGTGGGTAGCCATTTATGCTGCGGCGCCTGGGGAGCAGTTGGTGGTTCGGTGCCTTGCTCAAGGGTCTCACCTCAGTCGTGGTATTGAGAGTGCTGGTTATTCACCCCCCACCTACAATCCCTGCCGGACCTGAGACTTGAACCCACGACCTTCAAGTCTCTATCCATTCAACTCTCTATCCATTAGGCCACGACTGCCCTAACACCATAACATGGCAGATATCACATTTTGCGTAAAAAAGGACTTTTCAATACTGACCAGATACAATACTGATTTTGGCAGAATGTTTTTTTAAATGGTGTTTATCGTGTTTTGGAACCAAATTCTTCATATGTACTGTACAGTCAATATAGTTTTATATATGTACAAATGCTTATAGATCATTACAATCATTTCAATTCTTTTAGATCATTGAAAGTTTTGTATATCTTACCCCCTCTATGTGTATCTGTTTCAACTCTGGATATTGTAGAGTAACCCTTGCATTGCTGTGACTCAACAACCATACTGCCAGAAGGTTAAATGCATGTGCCTGCTGTGCACCTTTTTCCTGATGCCACCGGGGCTTGGGCCCATCATGGCTGGTTGCAGCTATATTTTTAGTTTGTTTATCTTCATCATCTTATGTGTTTAATGAGTTATTGTCGATGCATGTTTGTGCATGGTCAGCTGTGTTGTGTTTTTATTCTTCTTTGTCTTTGGACCCTTTTTCTTTGTTGATGTAAATAAATACAAACTTACTGCAATTGAATGTACTCTTCCTTCTCTGGCTCATCATGACGTGTATTATGAAGAGCTGACTTCATACATTTAAAAAGGAAAGGAAAAACATTAATTTTTTTAATTAATATTTCTTAAAGATAAAACCATCAGATGTATTCAGTGACTATTGAATTTACTTAAACTGAATCACTACAGTCAAAGGTTTTTACAAGTCATATATCCTCCAGATTATAAACCCTACCAGATAGTGATGTGCGGATTACAGCCATATCCACGGGCGCTGTGGATAATTCGCAAGTCGGGTGGGTCGGATAATAAAAAAATTATTCTGATTAATTTTGGGTGGGCCATGGGTAGATGAGATAGATCATTAATGATACAAGTATTAACTACATTCTCTAAAATATGAATGTGTTTTAAGTGCTTTTTTTTCATAAGGCAGACAGACACAATTTAATTTTTGTGTTTGTTCACCTGTTCGGGAGGTTGCAGTGAGAGTGACAATCCAGATAAAGTTTGAAGGGAGTAAAGCCTGTGTTTATGCTATAAAGAAAGTGTAGGCTAATCTGTCCAAAGAAGAACTTTTGTTTTAAAATTAAACGATTATTTAAAAGCAGCCTATTATTAGTGTATTATGTTACCGTTACCCACTTATGACTCAGACGAGGTTTTGTTCCACCCTCCACGCAATGCCAAATCACACCAGGTGCAAAGCAACTGGATTCGCTAGACCACAAGATTTTGGGATGCTTCCGAAACGTGCAGCTAGTATAAACACAAGCACTATATAGGAGCAGGTGGGTGACGGGCAAATAATTTATTTGAAGCAGTGGATTCGGGTCATGTTTGAGCTTATCTGCGCATGTCTACTATCAGATAAACACATTAATATTGCTGTTTGTTTTGTTCTCCACATAGGCTACAGTCCTGTAATCTCACTGCTCAGTCCTGTAAGAGTTTGTTACCAGTTTTACAATCGTCAAACTCTGTCCTGAGAGAGCTGGACCTGAGTAACAATGACCTGAAAGATTCTGGAGTGAAGCTGCTTTCTGATGGACTGAAGAGTCCAAACTGTCAGCTGCAGATACTGAGGTAAATGGTTTTCCATGAAATAAATAAAAATGCTTGGTGTGATTATCAAATTGTAAAACTTGTGATGTAATTATATAAACAGCTGGTGATCCAGTATTTTCAGTGTTTCAGAATGACTTGGTTCACAGTAAATGCTGCTCCACACAAACTCCATTTAATGAAAGTGCTGTGAGTTTGGGTCACTAATAACATAGATATATTAATGCAACATGCGTCAAATATCTTTCCAGCCTTGTTTTATTTGATTGGACGTCTCAATCATTTTGACCTTGACTAGTGCTATTAGACAGCTGAGGCAGACCAACCTAAAAAAATGATGCCACCTTTTTCTTTGTTCATGTAAATAAATGCAAACTTACTGCAGTTGGATGTACTCTTCCTTCTCTGCCTCATCGTGATGTGTATTATGAAGAGCGGACATACCGAAACATACATTTAAAATCTAAAGGAAAACATTTATTTTTTATAGCTTTAAATTATTTCTTAAAGCTAAAACCATCAACTGTATTTACTGATTATTTAATTTACTTAAACTGTATCACTACAGTCAAAGGTTTTACAAGTTATATGTCCTCCAGATTATAAACCCTAGGAGATAGTGATGCACGGATTGCAGTCATATCCACGGGCGCTGCAGATAATCCGTGGGTCGAGTGGATCAAGTAATAAAAAAAAAATACATTCAGATTAATTGCGGGTGGGCCACGGCTGGAAAAGATAAATCTTTAATGATGCAAGTATTAACATTTTGTCATCGGAACAACAAGTCAATTGGTGCATAATGAAGTGCAACAGAGCGAATATGAAAAATATCAAATATTGAGAGGGCAATTTGCCTGTAAAATCGGAGGGGGGGGGGGGGGGGGGTGTCCTGGATCGAAGTGAAAAATTAAACGGCGTGTTGAGTTAAGCATACAAATTACATCAAATCAGTATCCAGAAGATAGATGTCACGAATCCGGTTCATGGTCTTCCGTCCACTCGCCATCAGAGGTCACCCTTCCTTCATATTGACTCTTACACCACACAGACTGTTACATGTCGCTCTGGACTACAGTTCCCATCATCCATTGCACTGATTGCACATACACAGCTGAATGCATTGATTAGTGAGCCTAAAAAAAATTGTTTCCTCCTCCTTATGTAAATATCGTGAATAAAAAAGGCCACTGAAAGATGACTGAGGATGATGGCGAATGATTTACAGATCCTGAGCACCACTGACAATCATCTGATCTTGTAAATTGTGCATTTGAAAAATGCGATCGTGCATTTGAAAGCAGTTTCAGTGCCCCGCATATTAATAGTGGCTCCCTGATGCCTGCATTTTATATACAGTATAATTACCCAACGATATATAACCGCTTCTCGAGAATTTTTGCCCTTACCTAAGCCACATACCTTCTATGTAGATATCAGAGAACAATTTAAAATATTGTATCAATGCACTCTATGGCACCTTTAAGCAACCTCGTAAGGTATAATTCGGGGAAAATGACTAGGAAAGGTATACCTTTAGAGTCTTTGTCATTTTTATTTTTAAAAAATAGGTTTTATGTGTACCTGGTAACACCAATGAGAAATTTATTTTAAACTCAAAGTATGTACCTAAACCTTAAGACATGACCATATTGGAATAATTCATGTCTAAAATAGGTAAAAATGTGTGAAAGTCAAAATAATGTCATGTGGACTATTGTTGTGTTTGTAGGCTGTCTGGCTGTATGGTGACAGCAGAAGGGTGTCAATATGTGTCTTCAGCTTTGAGTTCAAACCCCTCACACCTGAAAGAGCTGGATCTGAGCTACAATCACCCAGGAGATTCAGGAGTCAACTGCACACTGGAGAAACTTAAGTATGTTATTTCAACTCATTAGTGCCTGTTTGTATACAGTAGTTAGTCAACCAGAATGCCTATTACCTCTGTGCTTAAATTAAAATCAGTCATGTGAAACCCATTTGCAAAATCACTACCATTTGCTTAATGAAGTGGAAATTTGACATTTTTAATTGTGAATGAAGATAAAAATAATAAAATAAATGACTTATAATTTAATAACAACAATAATATAACATTGTAACATTAAATCTCAACTAATTATTCATCATATTTTGGTTACATTGTTTATTTTTATTTTAAATGTTGCAGTACAACGTTTTAAAAAACAATTTTAAAACCACATTATTTAATTGCAACTAATGTTGGGGATTGCCCCACTGAAAGCTGGTAATTGTGGTATTGACCACTGCAGAACTCTGGTTAGGGAGTGTGACTGCGCTCTAACTGCGCCACTGGTGTGACTGGCCAAGAACGTCACACACTTAGCAACTCTCGCTTAAAGGGAGAGAATTCACAACAACTAAAATACTTTATGTAAAGTTGTTTTTGTTATGTTTCTGCATAAAGATGCATGTTCATTTTCTGACGTTCTAAACATCGTTCAGTACCATATTAAAGTCAAAAATGTATAAAAGTTACACCTTTTTCGAAAATAAATAAATAATAGAAGAAACAATCCAATGTTCTGCAGAATCACATTCAGTCTGAACACATCATCTTACTGTCAGTATTTTTTTCCTGTACACTCTTTATTAAGGTACAGTTAAAATTTACATTTTAAAAGTACATTTTATGATGTATGAAAATGTATATTGTATATTCTTGTGCTATATCTCTGTTGCCATCTGTCAGCCAGTGAAACTGATTCTCCTGCCATATTGAACATTTACCAGGATTTAACGCAGGTGTTGATTTTAAGTCTGGTTTGATACTCAAAAACGTGTTGCACCGCTGGAGTTTCTTCAAGCTCTAGTGAAGTGCAGCAAGAGATTTTACTGCTTCAGAATCTCTGTGCTTTAGACCAGTTCAGTCTCTGTGAAACCAACCTCTGTGTGTGCTTTATAGTGTGGATCACGGAGGAGAGATCAGGATTACAGGAGGACCACGAAAATGTACGTCTGCACACACACACACACACACACTCACACTTGTCTGATTTACTATATTTGTGGGGACTTTCCATAGGCGTAATGATTCTTCTACTGTACAAACCATATATTCTGTCACCCTACACCAGGGGTCGGTGACCCACGGCTCTTTCATCCCTCTGCGGTGGCTCCCTGTAGCATGAGTGTACAATACGCGGGGGAGGTGTCCCCCCAACTTTTAATAAAATCTAAACTCTTCCCCTGCACTTTTTCTCGGTCAAGTGTGTTCACGTAGAGGTTTTCAAGGGCCAATGTGAATAAATCTAAATTTAAATTAAAAGAGACAAGATAGTCATTTTGGATATGTTTTATTTGTATCCAAAACGATCTGAACATCACGGAGCGCTGTATGTTTCATTCATAGTCGAAGCTGGAGGGTGCTCTCACTGAGAAAGTCCAAAATTGACTCATCAAAAGTTATTACTTCTATTATGTGCCAGGAAATCCCTAATATTGACAAAGGCACCCCGCTATTACTGTAGCTAAGCTGAATAACAAGCATAAACCTTAACTGATGAAACGTGAAGACAATATGGTTTATGTGGGTTTTTCAAGTCTTCTCCAGGTAATAATTATGAATGATACAGTGGTAACTGACAGGATTAATTACTGTACAGAAGCTATAAAATATATTTTCTGCCTTATTCTGCGATAAAAATGGAAAAAGTGTTTGTAGTGTATATATAGGCCTGCTGATTATACAATCATAATCATTAAATTGTCAGTAGTAAAATATACATCAAAAAATATTTTAGAAGACAAATTATTGGTTATTGTCCAGCAGTGTATTTTATTTCTTAGCCAATTAAAAGTAAGAGATAAGAAAAGATTTTTTTGTCAGTTAGATGTACATAAATAAAACTATTATTATTATTATTATTAGTTATATTATTATTATCGGGAACTAAATTGAGTCCCCATAAATTTGTGTATTTTCAGGGTTAATTCCCCACCGGATAGAAAAATGGGTACACACTCTCTCTTTCTCTATCTCTGTCTCACACACACACACACACGTTTACTTAGCTATCTTAATGGGGACTCTCCATAGGCGTAATTGTTTTTATACTGTACAAACTGTATTTTCTATCGCCTTACATCTAAATCTACCCCTTACCAAAAACTTTGTACTTTTTTACAATAAAAAAAAAAAAACAGTTTTACAAATGAGGACGTCCCCAAGATATGTTTAATTGGACACACACACACACACACACACACACACACACACACACACACACAGTTTTATTGATTGTTGTTGTGTTATAAATGTCTCTGTTCTTCTGTTCAGGGGTCTGTTTTCTCACACTGGATCCAAACACAGCACACACTCAACTCATTCTGTCTGAGGAAAACAAAAAGGCGACATGTGTGGAAAGCAAACAGACGTATCCTGATCATCCAGAGAGATTTGATCAGTGGTGTCAGGTGTTGTGTAGAGAGAGTGTGTGTGGACGCTGTTACTGGGAGCTGGAGTGGAGTGGAGATGGTGTGGAGATATCAGTGTCATATAAGAGCATCATCAGGAAGGGATGGGGTGATGAGTGTGTGTTTGGATATAATGATCAGTCCTGGAGAATGGGCTGCTCTCCCTGCAGTTACTCAGTCATACACAATGACATATGGACTCGTCTCCCTGTGAAGTCCATCAGCAGGAGAATAGGAGTGTTTGTGGATCACAGTGCAGGAACTCTGTCCTTCTACAGCGTCTCTGACACAATGACCCTCATCCACACACTCCAGACCACATTCACTCAGCCGCTCTATCCTGGGTTTAGGGTTTTTACTGGATCATCAGTGAAACTGTGTTGATGAATCAGAATAGATTAACGAGAGATTCTACCCATAACCCTTACGAAAAAGAAGTTCATTCAAGTGTCTTTATCTGACGCGGTTTGTCCCATCCTTCATCAGCACTCACACTCTGGACATGGATGATGTTAGAATTTATTTGATGCCGGTGTAATGGGTTGAGAAATTGCCATTTATTAAGTTTACTGAAAACAGTGACCCAGTGAGTTTTTGTGAAGTGAGTTTTGAAATGTTGAACATTTTCAGAATTTAAAGAGAACTTATTGCAGTAATAAACTGACTGTGTATCCTTTGCTTTGCTGTCATATGTGTCTTGTGTTCCCGCCCTCTTGTGTCCTTATTTGGTCATGTTCCTGTCCTTGTTCTGTGTTATTATTAGTTTATTCAGTTCAGATGTGTGTGTGTGTAATTATCTATTATTGTCATGTGTATTTAGTTCATGCCTGTTTAGTTAGATTTCGTCTGGTCTACTCATTACTCCCCGGTGCTCCTGTGTGTCCCAGCCTTGCCTTGTTTTGTCTTGCCCTGTCTGTTTTGGATTTATTAAAGACTGTATTTTGAGTTAACCTCATCTCCTCTTTCCTCCCTGCTGTGTGCACTGTGACAGTAGGAGACAAATGGAAAGTTCAGTGACGTTATAGTTCCACCCACAGCAGTTCTGAAAACCATGAATTAAGTGCTTTACAAAACACAGTTAGCACAAAACATTTACTTAAAGGAACACTCCACTTTTTTTGGAAATAGGCTCATTCTCCAACTCCCCCAGAGTTAATAAGTTGAGTTTTACCGTTTTTGAATCCATTCAGCCGATCTCCGGGTCTGGCGAGAGCACTTTTAGCATAGCTTAGCATAGATCATTGAATCCAATTAGACCAGTAGCATCGCGTTCAAAAACGATCAAAGAGTTTCGATATTTGTCCTATTTAAAACTTGACTCTTCTGTAGCTACCGGGGACTACTTTCAGGCACTGCGTAATATTACTGCGCCTGCTGCGGCCATGTTACGGCAGCAAAGTTCCTTGATTATTACGCCGGACTGGGAGTATAGTTCCTAATCATATCAGCCTAGAAAATCACAACTTTTCATTTTCCGCCGGTCTTAGTACACGATATAACTACAGAAGAGTCAAGTT
This sequence comes from Acrossocheilus fasciatus, assembly GCA_036784905.1. Taxonomy (NCBI): domain Eukaryota; kingdom Metazoa; phylum Chordata; class Actinopteri; order Cypriniformes; family Cyprinidae; genus Acrossocheilus; species Acrossocheilus fasciatus. The sequence goes on along the minus strand of CM071941.1, from coordinate 32,746,528 downwards.
TTAAATAGGACAAATATCGAAACTCTTTGATCGTTGGATTCAATGATCTATGCTAAGCTATGCTAAAAGTGCTATCGCCAGACCCGGAGATCGGCTGAATGGATTCAAAAACGGTAAAACTCAACTTATTAACTCTGGGGGAGTTGGAGAATGAGCCTATTTCCAAAAAAAGTGGAGTGTTCCTTTAAAAATACAGAAAATGCATAAATATTTGAATAAAGAATACTGAATAAAGAAATATTTGTACTTTTATGTACTTCTCAGAAATATACTCCAAAAGGACATTTAAGTATACTTGACTTATACTTAGAAAAAGTCTAAATATATTTGAGCTATACTGTGCTCCTAGAATCCGTGTTTTCATTGTACAGTAGGGGGCTTCTGTACAGAATGTCCAAAAAAAAAACACAAGCGAAGAAGAAACTGAAACAACAGATGCTTCTACATGTAATCTAACACGATCATCAGACATATAACAGCATCAAAACTGCGTAACGTTATGAAATAAAATGTCAACCAATGAAGAGGTAATAATGACTGTCAAGCTTTGGGTTGTTGATCAACTCCAACTATGTTTTGATTATCAAAAACGGACTATTAATCCAATTAATAGTCTTTTTTTCAGCTTTTTGTTCAAAATGTTTATTTCTTTATTTTTTATTTATGAAACTTACCCACATTTAGGTGTTTATAAAAAAGAATCTGAAGCTATAATAAAATCTTTTTGTTTACAAGCAGATACCCTGTTCTTTCTTTTGATGTTTTGTATGCTCAGATATTCATAACAAAATATATACCAATTAATACCTAAATAGGGACATAGTAGTATACTTAAAATATGATCTAAAGTTCACTTAAAGAAAACTTACGAGTATACTTGCAGTATACAACTACTAAACTAGTAGTTTACTGAGACTACACTTCAAAGTGTACTAAAAATGCTACGACTATTTAATTAGTAAACTATCAGTATACCTATGTTTTTAGTTTGTACTGCAACTATACTAAAAGTGAACTTATAGGTGTAAACTAGTTGTGTACTCAAACTTTACTATGGTTATACTAAAAGTATACTTTTATATACTATAGAGTGGGCCAATTTAGTCCCAAGGAGTATTGAAATAGTACACTTACAAGTATACTACTAGTACACTGATATTGATTGTATACTTTCTACATAAAGTATACTTAAAAATATACTTTACTTTACTTATGTATACTTAATATAATAAAACAAACTTGAAGTATGCTAATTTTTGGTAAGGGAATGCTTTGAACTGCATGATAAATCAGTAGCAATGAGTTGTTATAGAGCCTCTTCATTCCATTAAAACTGCAGCTGAACTTCTGTCTCTGAAATATGTCAGAATAAATGTAATAAATCCTCATATAGACAGTAAGATCAGTGTGTGTGTGTGTGTGTGTGTGTGTGTGTGTGTGTGTGTGTGAGAGTCCTGCTGACTGACAATGTGACCATTCCTGTGCATATGTTACATGAACGATTCATGGGGCAAATTCCAAATGGAAGCAATCATCCCCATCCCCTTGGAGTGGGGACTTTGGAGTGAGTAGGGCCATTATGTAGTAATTGCACTTGGCAAAGGATCATTATCTTGGCTCATTATCTTCAGCTGGCATGTTCCCGTGACAACGCAGCACAGTGTTCATCAGCAGATGTTGCTGTTTTAATGGCATAAATGTCTTTTTAATGTTGTTAGCATACCTGTTGCAAATAAACATACATTTTATATTTTAAAAAGTTTCATTTTTATATACATTATATAGGATATTTTAAAAACTTTTAAGAATATAAAATGTTTATTTGCAACAGTTATGCTAACAACTGTTCAGCAGGAATACACATACCATTACTCCCCTAATAAATAAAAAAAAAAAAAAAATAATAATAATAATGTGTGCAAATGAATGGTTTCAGCTCTCTGCCTTGTAAATGACTCCTAATTAATGTCATTAACATATAAAATATTACCAATCATCATAATTTAGAACAGTGAGCTGCAAGAACAGCTTACATTTCCAAAAACCTGCAGTACTCGTGAGGGGCGATGGGTTCTTCTTGAAGGGAATAGCAGCCCTGGCGTCCTAGCCCATCAGCTGCGTTACACATGCTTCTCAATCCGGACTGTGGCTCACATGTCGGGCGGTGCAGGAGTCCCTCCATGCTCCCTTGCTGGACCCACGAGGACACCAGCATGCATGCATGGGGGAAGAGACCCGTCTCTCGAGGAGAGGTGCACCTGGCATTGAACAGTGGCGGTGACGAGGCTCCATTAACATCTGATGTGCCTCATCATGCACTGCCAGCCCTGGCTGTTTCTGCGCCCCTCCTCTCTCACACACCCACTCCTGTCGAGAGCCTGGCTAACGGTGGTGATTTAAGGGACGGGGTGACAGTGATATTTAGGGCGAGGCAGACCTTCCGTCTCACTACATACAGGTGTATCTCAATAAATTAGAATGTGGTGGAAAAGTTCATTTATTTCAGTAATTCAACTCAAATTGTGAAACTCGTATATTAAATAAATTCAGTGCACACAGACTGAAGTAGTTTAAGTCTTTGGTTCTTTTAATTGTGATGATTTTGGCTCACATTTAACAAAAAACCCACCAATTCACTCTCAACAAATTAGAATACAACATTTTTAGTGAATTGTTGGCCTTCTGGAAAGTATGTTCATTTAATGTATATGTATTCAATACTTGGTAGGGGCTCCTTTTGCTTTAATTACTGTGGCATGGAGGTGATCAGTTTGTGGCACTGCTCAGGTGGTATGGAAGCCCAGGTTTCTTTCATCTTCAAAAAGTTGGTCAGCAGAAGGAAGCATGAAGTGCTCCAAACTTTCTTGGTAAACAGGTGCAGTGACGTTTTCAAAAAAACACAATGGACCAACACCAGCAGATGACATTGCACCCCAAATCATCACAGACTGTGGAAACTTAACACTGGACTTCAAGCAACTTGGGCTATGAGCTTCTCCACCCTTCCTCCAGACTCTAGGACCTTGGTTTCCAAATGAAATACAGAACTTGCTCTCATCTGAAAAGAGGACTTTGGACCACTGGGCAACAGTCCAGTTCTTCTTCTCCGTAGCCCAGGTAAGACGCCTCTGACGTTGTCTGTGGTTCAGGAGTGGCTTAACAAGAGGAATACAACAACTGTAGCCAAATTCCTCGACACGTCTGTGTGTGGTGGCTCTTGATGCCTTGACCCCAGCCTCAGTCCATTCCTTGTGAAGTTCACCCAAATTCTTGAATGTATTTCGCTTGACAATCCTCATAAGGCTGCGGTTCTCTCGGTTGGTTGTGCATCTTTTTCTTCCACACTTTTTCCTTCCACTCAACTTTCTGTTAACATGCTTGGATACAGCACTCTGTGAACAGCCAGTTTCTTTGGCAATGAATGTTTGTGGCTTATCCTCCTTGTGAAGGGTGTCAATGATTGTCTTCTGGACATCTGTCAGATCAGCAGTCTTTCCCATGATTGTGTAGACTAGTGAACCAAACTGAGAGATCATTTTGAAGGCTCAGGAGACCTTTGCAGGTGTTTTGAGTTGATTAGCTGATTGGCATGCCACCATATTCTAATTTGTTGAGAGTGATTGGTGGGTTTTTGTTAAATGTGAGCTAAAATCATCACAATTAAAAGAACCAAAGACTTAAACTACTTCAGTCTGTTTTGGGGCAGTTCACATATAAAAAACGCTGGGTTATTGTTTCAATCCAAATGCTCGGTTGAGACTGTTGGGTAACGAAGCTGGGTTGATTTGACCAAACCTGGGCTGATAAGTAAACTGACGGTGCTGGGTTAGGTATGTGGAGGACGTGAAAGAGAGCATTTAGCAAGTCTCACGAGTTCAAACACAAATGGTTCTGTGTGCGCCGTTCCGTGTTTTCGGTGCTTGAGATGGGAATATGTGTGGAAAATAGAAGAAAACTAATCGAAGCGCAGATGAGTGAAAACTTTGTAACTGTCTGGAGTGTGTTAGTTTAAAAATTGGACCAGTTAATGTGGTTAGCGGGAACTGGAAACAGCTGGAATGGCGTTTGAGATTACTCAGTGTTTGTGGCACTCATGACAGGAATAAATGTGGAAAATAGAAGAAAACTAATCAAAGCGAAGAGGACAGAGATTTTTTAAACTGACTGAAATGTGTTCTTTTAAATCTGGAGGGTTTTGTCAGTATGTTCACACAACAGAGTGGTGACTGATGAGCAGTAAAGCCGGGAACTAATCAAGCTGAAATGGTGCTTGAAGACTATGGATCACAATGTTAAAATCAAAGCTGTCACAGCTGTAATTCTAACGGACCCCCTTGCCACATTCCACCTCTGCAGAGTACATCAATGTCAGGCTCTGGCAAGTTTCATAGGTTTAGAATATTTTAAATCCTAATGTTAATATTTCCTGTGTCACAACCAAGATATTTAAACACCATCTTCCAATTTCTGAGGAAATTATTTGAAACTTTTAGATAATTTTATTCTCCTGACGCAGGTTCTTTTAGCATCTATCACAACAGAGACAACAAAATGGCTACTACATAAACTCAATTTGTTTTGTGAAAGCAATACCAAATTTGTTTGTTTGATCAAATATATATTATATTATATTATATTATCATCTCACACATGGATCGGCATTTACTATAATGTATTTCTATAATAAAAATACATATCTGATATGACTTAATATATAATTAGCATCAAACAAACAATATAATTCTTATTCTCAAGGATTAAAAATTAAACGGGAAAAAAAATAAAAATGATTGCAAAACCATCAATTAGGTGGCGATATGCGCTAAGCATAAGGCCAACATGACCTTTGAACAGAAGAAGAAGAAAGAAGCAGCATGGCGCGCTTATTCTTAGCGTCCGTTTTCATAATGACTCGTGGATTCGTCGCTCTGTTGAGAATGTCTCGAGTCTTAACCAGGAACATACTCTGAGTTGAATGAACTTACTCCCGGACGCGTTTCTGGAACCACATACCTCGAGTAAGCTAGGTTTGGGGTTAATCAACCGAAAGTTCAGGGTTTATCTGACGGTAAGTTAACCATGCTTTCTGGAATACACACCAGTAGATCAGTCCTTTTATATCTATTATCTCTATTTTAATGCTGTTTTTTGACTCAAAAATGATTAGGCATGATTGTCTGCAATCATGTTTTAAAATGAAATAAAAAGGCTGAAGTATAGGCTACAAAATCTTACAATATAAATTCCACTAAATTTTGCATCTATATGAATTACAAAATCAGATTAATTAGCTGCTGATGATATGACGCACTGAACGATTTAATCATGATGGTGTGACTGTATCAAAAATAGAAAATATTATTCAGCTATTTTTTTTTTGTCTTTTGGAAGCTGCTTTCAAAATCCACTGTGACATGTGACCTCATATTGTTGTAATAATATGGCGGGGGACGAGGAAATTACATCGCGTCCCACTACAAGGGACAGAGATGATCACTTCCATTTGGAAAATGCCCGTGAATCGCATACAACACATACACTCACACGTTTATATTAAACTGTAGATAATTTTCATTGTTTATGAAAATTCATAGTCTTTCCATCACTTTTGGATGTTAAAACAGTATTTGTTTGCAGATGGTATGCAATTCATCGTTACAATTCTCGAGTCTAAGATGTATCAGTTTAAGGCTTTATTTTTTAAAAGAAATGCGTTTCTAATTCCCTGTAGTTAAAATTAATCATCTTAAGTTGCATATTTATTTGTTGTTGCTGCTGCTGTTTATCTTACAAGTATCAGTACTGTTTTATATTGTGCTGTTTTTATTGTATTTTGTCTGCTGTTTTCTGGTTTGTGTGTTTATTTAATGCTGTTTTCAGTTTGTTTTTGGGCAATTTGTTTAATTTATTAATTTTGGTTGCCTGTTCATATGATTTTATGTGGCACAAGGGATAAAAGTAATAAACATGCATTTATTCCTATTCCTGGATTTCTTTTGTATGTTTCTTAACTACATTGGGGCCATGAAGAACCTAATAAAGTGACATGAAGAACTGCTTCTTTGAAGAACCTCTGAAGAGGGTTCTTTGCAGTACCAAAAAAGGTTATTTATGGCACTAAGAAAAAAAAGGTTCTTCAAGGAACCATTTAATAAAAGGTTCTTCAGGGAACCAAAAAAGGTTCTTCTATGGCATTGCTGCAAAACCCCCTTTTTGGTTCTTCCTGGCACCTTTTTTTTTTTAAGAGTGTAACACTGGACAAAACATATCTATACTGTCACATGTATGTTCCTGTTGAGTTCCTGTTTGTCCTTATTTGGTTCTGCTCCTGTTCTCATTAGTTCATTAGTTAATCAACGTTCATTCTGTTCCATCTGTGTTATATCATTCATCTCGTTTGCTCCTTAGTTTGCTGGTCTTTATAAGCCTCTTGTTTCTGTTCAGGCTTGGCCTCAGATTAATGTTATTTGCTTTCAATGGTCTACGTGAGTTGATGTCTATTAAAACCCCTTTTTGCTTACGCCTTCGTCTGAGCCTCTTTCTACAACCTGTGATATATACATAATACAGTTCGTTTGTATTCTGGTCGTATGTGTTTTGATAAATTTTGGATCAGTTGTTAAGATATGTGAATATTAAGATCCTGCCCAACACTATACTGCTGTCTGGGTGGTGAATGGATAGGTGTAACAACTAATTGTTTTATTTGTTCATTTAACTGTTTTTAAAAGTTACCTTGTTACCACAGCAGACAACTGTTCTGATGAGAGAAAACAGATCATTAGTGTTCTGTAAGGATCCACCCGCCCGAGTCCAGCGGCCTGGTCGAAGGTTTAACGCCTGTTCTGTCTTTTACTTGCGCTTCTGAAAAAATCACTTGATTTATCAAAACTTTGGTTTCTAATTTAATTCTGACTCCTTTCTCGTTTAAATCTGACTCCAATTTCAAGTGTTTGTTGAATACAAATAGTGATGATAATTTTTCAAATCTGACGTTAGTTGTGTTATAATTTAAATATCTGATTATTCCGGACTCACTATACTTTCAATTATCTGTTCACTGGGGACCAATAATCCTCACGTTGGCCTTACGTGGATCTCACGATCACAACGCCAGTCTGATGTTAGTCAGAGGGTGTAGGTAGAATAATATCTAATTGTCCGCCGCCTACTGCTTGCTTATGACAAAAAGTGTAGTTTACTTAGCAAGCCCGTAGGCGGGGGGGTTCGAACGAAGCCCCCCTCACTGCCAAAGGTCCAGAATTTAAGTCGTTATTTATTTTTTTTTTTTTTCATGTGATTGTCATCATTGTTTTAATCAATGCTTGTGACAAATATTCTGGGTTGCTGTTTCAAATTAATATGATACATTATTGTAGCTGGACGTAAGTGTGTGTGTGTGTGTGTGTGTGTGTGTGTGTGCGTGTGTGCGCGCGCGTGTGTGTGTGTGCCGCGCATGCAGTTCAGAGAGAGTTCTCGCAATACACTTTTCAAAGCAACGGTGAAGAAGCATCGCCTCTGAATGATGGGGGGGGGGGTTGTATATATATATTTTTTTTAATTAAAAGGATTTCTATATTTTATACACTCAATAGTCTACAATATAATAGCCATATAAACATAGCGTAATTATAATAATAAAACATAGTGGGATATTCAGTGATATTAGCTGTGCAATATCGACTTTTGTGATTGGCCAATACCAGCAGACTGGAGCCAATGGAAATGCTTCTCCTTCGGTGCGCGTCTTATTCCTCTGAGAACTTCAAAGCAGACCGCTTGAGGAAGAATACAGAGGTAAAAATTCAAAATGTGGAGGTTTGTTTTGTAGTATATGATAGACTGACAGTTAAGTAACACAACTAAGGGATCTGTTCAACTGAATATTATCACGATTTCAATTGTTACATTGCATTTATAGTTTAATAAACAAGTAGCCTAATATGTAGTCACTTACCATTTAGACGCAATATTGACGTTTTTGTTCTATTTCACCAATGAAAAAAGTTCAGCAACACTCAGCACGGTGTTTTGTTATTGAATGATTCATCATTTTGAACAAATTGTTTTAATGAATGACTCAATGATTCATTTATTAAGACGGTCACTTGCCGCCACCTATTGGCGGTTTAGTTTCATGTTTAAAAGTAGGCTATCGTCGTTGTCGTTGTTGTTGTTGTTTTTACATTTGTTTAAACATCAATCTCATAAACTATTTATTACAGTTGTAATATTGCAGTGTAAATTATTTAATTTTATTGATAACAGCCCTTATTATTAAAACTGAATTTGATCAAATGTAAGAATTTGACATGAAAGATAAAGTAGCCTAGAAATAAATCATTTTTAACCTTTAATATTAGAATGATGTACCAACAGGGGTTCCTTATGGTTTACAGCATTAGTTGAGAGAGATTATTTTCTTTGAAGAAATTTGCTATGTACTGTACCTGATAGGCCACAACTTAATCAATATTGAATCAAATTGTGTCAATAAATGTTTTCTTTTTATTTATTTTATAAATAAATGTAAAATGTTTCTTGTCAGAATGCACCAAAATGCTTCATTTGGTTAAAATCATAAACATAGTCTCATGGGGGACAATGCCCCAGACACCCCTACAACAAATTACTTCGTAAACATGTCACCTTTTTCAGCACTTTTGAGTTTGCAGGTCTGTAGTATTATTTACTATGATTTACCATGTTTCTAGCGTGATTTACCATGATTTACCACATTGCTAGCAATTGTGTGAAGTGTCAGGACAAATGAAGTGATAAACCCTGTGAGAGTGTTATGTCTGTAGCGTTAATGATCCGTTCTGAGCTCATGGTTAGCATAAAGGTGCTTGCTGGTGATGCCGAGTGTTTTTTATGCGTGTCATTTATTTATTAACTGTTATGAGTTTATTTTGCAACGATTCACTGATAGTGTGAGGATGTATGACGTCACGAGTGTGTACTAGTTGAGTGAAGTTGGATGTACATACATCTAATGAATGAAATTGGAGTGTTTAGTCATTGACAAAGCTTCAAAAAAAGGTGTTTTGACTGTTTTTATGTCAGGCGGTACAACCAAATAGTGAGTATGGGGCGAAAAGAGCAGGAGAGACGGAAGAGAAAGCAGGCAGCAGCGTCATTGTCGCAGAATATTGAACATATGTTAAAAAAAACTGGTAAACAGGGTAAGGTTGTTATATTTACTACATAACCTATAACATTTGATAGCTAACAGTCGTCAACCCCACTGGAGCAGAAGGTAGCTGAGGTTGTTCCTGTTATACAGTGAATTTTCTATCTAAGATCTATAAACCACAAAATGATAAAAACACCAAAATACTTTTTATTTATGTTATAGGCTAGGCTAAACTGCTTCTAATCATACATATAAATCATGTGAAACTATAGTTTTTTTTTTTAATGTACCTTGTTTGTCTTCCAAAAAGTATGAAGCCAACTGTTACTGGATAACAGGAACATATAACTTTGTGGTGATTTTTTTTGTAGGAAGTTATGGTTATCCATGCCAAATAATATACAAGTGTATTTCAGATAATGAAACAGTTGGATTCACTTTACACTACATCACTGACCAATGCGTATACTGTATATTTACAGATGATTCACAACAGCTCAGGGAAGGTCAAGAGGACCCACACCCCGTCATGGAAGGTCAGGAGATATTTAATGACATAGGATTTTTCATTCAGGCCACAAAATCGGTTGAAGAAATCTTAGAGAGTGTACTAAATCCATAAGTGTCAAGACAAATACAGCAACAAGCAAAGAGGCATTGACAGAGAGTCAAGAAATCATGATGAGAAGAATTATTATTAATATTTCAGTAAAGTTCATTAAATCTATTCTGTTGTTAGTGTGGTCTTTAAACTTATGAACTGTGTATGGACTGACAAAGGTGTTACATGAGGAAGCAATTTGTCAACAATGCAGTAAATATTTTAGGTGCATCAAAAAGCGTGCTCGTTAAGATACCAGCAGACAAGCTAATCCAGCACAAATTAGTGCATAAAAGGTCACCAAAATGAAGTATTTGAACCTCATAATTAAATGCAAAAGGAGGAGAAAAACTGCAAAAAGGTCCACTTTTTGAAAAAAAGAACCCCCCCCCCCCCCCCCCCCCCCTTCAATAGGCTGGCTACGGACCTGCTTAGTCTTTTCCCGTACAACTTGCTAGCACCAGTGATAGACAGAAATCAGAAGGTAAGTATAATTGAACTACATCTACATATGTCTCTGCAATAAACATTTTAGAAAAAAAATAAGCTCAAAAACTCTAAACGGAGTGCTTAGTTTTATTTAATTCATAATGGAATCATCTGACACCAATTAGTTTTGTGCCTCAACCCATCCAACTTGAGAAGAGAGTGGATCAGCTAGCATTACACAACAAATTTAAGTTTCTCTTATGAAACCACAATTTCATAGTATTAAGTTCCTCCAAAAAAATGTTTACTATAAAACATGTTGAAGAATAGCTTGAAGGCATTTGATTCGTTACACAAGTAGTTTTGACAAAAAAAAAAAAAAGCTTGTTCAGTGCATATTCTTCAATGTTGGAACAATGTTTTTGCCTGTCAGGTCTCTACAAGTCACTTGACTGACAACTATTAATAACTGCAAAATGTAATCTGTATTTTGACAGTAATACAAACCGTCAGCAGTAGATGAACAGTGTCCCTCCTGTATGCTCCCGTCTTCCTCACCACAGTCCATAACTGTGGAAGTCCAAAGTACAGCTTTATAATGGTTTGTAAACACATGCTATATGAATAGATGGTTTAAAAAAATCTAATAAAATAACAAACCATGAGGATCTATCCCAATTTCATCCAAGTTCTTGCCATGGAGCTCGGCTAATCTTCCTTGCTCAAGAGCCATTAAAACTTGCTGATCTTGGCAAGTTGCAGGGTCTTCTCAGGGAGTCGATATCATTGATATTCCTCAATGCTGTAGCCGAGATCATCTCGTTCCACTTATTCGCATGGACTTCTGGAAACTCACTGTCACTCTTCATAAGCTGTTTGCCGTTGGAGATTAAGCCCTGAACTTATAAGAGTTTGCTTACTTTAACCAGGGAATTTCCAAGCTTATGTGCAAGTGATGGAATCATGAATTTGCCGGTTTCACTGTCATACCCACATGTACACGTGACAGCTTTGACAGTCTCCATGTACTTATCTGGATTTACACAATAGTTGTTTTTAAGGAGGTGAATCTCCTAGCATTGTGAATCAACCTTCCTAATTCTCGCATCTTCTCCCACACACATTGTTTATTCTCATCTGATAGCCCACCTTTGTTCAACAGGTGCTGCCCAATTTCAGTAATTACTTTTTTTATTATATCTGTGATTGGGTCTGGATTCATGGCACTGATTACTCCCCACAGTTGTTTGGTCATGTTTGAAGGCACAGGTACACATGTGTAGGTACACATGGACTGAACACGTTTTTTTCCTGGTTTGGGGGCGACTGACTGTGGTTGAAGTCTACAAGTACGCATATGTCTCCACAGGACCTTTCTTGTAAAAAAGTCCTTGACAGTATGCACAATGCATGAAATCTTCTCCCTGCACTTTTTGACGTGGTCGTTTAAATGGCACTACTTCCCCTTTTTCCTGACTCCATAACAGCAGCATTGTGAGCATAGTTTCCTCTGTTGCGAGTATAATCAAGCTGACCTTTTCTCTCCTTTGAACCCTTTGGAAAGCTTAGAGCTCTAGCCACATCAGACTTATTTTCATGTGAACTTTCTAGATGCCTTGCCATCTTAGCATAAGGTTTAGTCAATACAAGCAGTAATGTCTCTTGTTGTACACTCTAGCACCATCTCTTTTTTGGTATGCACTAATAACTATGCCGTCTTTGTGTTCTGAGTTGAACTGGGCTCTTCTCCTGTTCCAGGTGCTTCGGACGCAAGGCTGTGCATTTTGTCTGATGTTGCTGTGTCACAGTCAGGGGAACTCACTGAGCCAGATTCATCAACATCCAGTTCATCAAGAAGCTGACGTTTTGTCTGGTTTAGTGTAAGGCTAACATCACCATCACTTTCGGAAGTAGCATCTGGAACATAATCATCTGAACTCAATGGTGTAGAGTCAAAGAGCTCATCAGAATCTTTCACCTTAAAAAAAAGAAAAAGAAAAATAGTTAGGTTGATTAATAGATTAACAGAGATACAGTAAACTGGCAACTACTGTTAAAATCAAATTAATGTTGTGGACTGTTTTTCTGCCAGAGGTCCTGGACATCTTGTTCAGATGCATGGAATCATGGATTTGAGCAAATACCAACAGATAAAAAATCTAAACCTGACTGCCTCTGTTAGAAATTTTATAATGGACCATGTTTGGAACTTCCATCAAGACAATGGTCCAAAACAAACATCAAAATCAACACAAAAATGTGTCACTGAGCACAAAATGAAGCTCTTACCATGGCTGTCCCTGTCCTCTGACCTGAACCCTACAGAAAATGAACTGAACTGAAGAGAAGAAGCTGTGAATCTAAAGGGTCTGGAGTGATTCTGGATGAAGGAATGGACTCTGATCTCTCATCAGGTGTTCTCCAAACTCATCAGGCGTTATAGGAGAAAACTGAAGATGGGCAAACAATGCAAATGCAATAAAGAGGTGTTGCGCTTATCTACGAGTACAACGGACTCCTCTCAAAGACTGAAGAACATACGCAGTTCATTGCAGATAGTCAGAGTTTCCAGGTCCCCGCAAGAGATTTGCCAGATCATCAGAAATATCTAGATCAGATCTCAGTTTTGTTCCGAGTTCACCTTCCTCACCAGCACAGCAATTTCACTTTAACATTCTGCTTCTACGTCTGCAAGAACTTTGCGGCTGAAAGACGTGTCGGACTGTCATCACGATCTAGATCAGATCGAAGTTTTTCAAATCAGCAGCATTGTAATTTATCTTTTTTTTTTTTAGACTGTATTTTTGGTGTTTTATGGCTTCGATGGGACAGTAAGTGGACAGGATGTGAAGTGGCAGAGAGAGGATCAGGAAAGGTCCGCGAGCCGGGACTCAAACTCGAGACGGCTGGAGCACAGCGGCGCTACTTGATGTCTAACAACACCCCTCGGTGTTCTTGTTTTTAACCTCATTCACACTTTAATGGTCTTGTATAATTAATAATTACGTGCTGTTATGCTCATTAAGACAGAATTTCAGTTTTGTTGAGCAGACCCCAAACATAGTCCAATCTCAGCTAAATTTGGTTTAATCAGATTACTATTTTCCTTTTGACTGCACAAAAAGTTGCTCATATAAAGGTACATTACCACTGAAATCAATAAGATCAAAGATAGACCATACGTTCATTATAGAAGACAGGTTTGTTTGTTTTGTCGATGTGTCTGTAATTCCACAGAGGGATATTATGAGGAGCAAAATTATGTTTAAATCATTTTCCAATAAATGAAAACTTGTTTGTGAATCTGAGAGCTTAAAAGATATTTAGTCACATTTCAATACAAATTCCATGCCATTTTTTAATTTAATTTAATTTTGTTATTAAAGATTAACTAATTAATTAAGGGAAATGTAAACCAGATTTCATTACCATTTATAAGAATTTTTGACAATTTAATTTTCCACTTAGTCAAAATCAGTTGTTTTAAACCCACCATCAACGTAATCCTGTACAGTCCTTTAATAAAATGCACTTTAACAAAACAAGGTTTCATTTATTTCCCTTATATTCTGTGGAGAAACTGATATGGAATAAGATACAAAAGTTTTAGATAGTCAATTAAATAGTAGGCTAGATCTTTCTTCAACCACAAGCTTAATATTTAACTTAATTGTTTCTTTATTCTTTAAATTAAACTGAAAATTCTTCATGAGTTTGAATCCAGTCCTTTGTAATATGAAGATCATGATACCTGACTTTGTTCATGATTGAGAACGTGTTGCGATCACCACACACTTTATTACATTTAGATATGAGCCAGAAGCTTTTGAAAAAAGATCAATATTCATAGCTTTCTAAATCTGTGGTTTATCCTTTGAATCAAACCTTTATCTTGTAGTTTAAATGTGTTTTCTGTATGTGAATTTCTGTTTTGTGTGACCAGGACTTTTATTTTGGTGTGGCGACATGACGTCATAAGTCTGCACCGCGCTCCTGCATCTGTGTTTCTGCTGAAGAAAGGTTTGTTTTTAATCCTTTAAAGTGTTTAAATCAATTCTACCCGTTCAGACAGTCTTATAGAGCACTTTGAAATGAATTAAACACGTTTTAACGTAGTGTTATAATCTTTCTAATAAGAGTAATGAACATGGTGTTTTTTATGTATAGTAAAGCACATCCACACATGAGTAACAGTGAAGATGCGTCTCATCTCGCTCCCTGTGCAGCGCATCACAAACACACTGTCTGATCTCTGGCCTGTAAGGAGTGACAGAGCAACAGAACTTAAAAAAAAACAGTTAAGATTCAGTTAAATCAAATGCTCTGACAAACGACTCTTATGAACCGATTCTTTGTGAGTCAAATACACAGCGCGGAGCAGTTCACATTTGTTCGTGAATCAGATTATTAAATTAGTCTGTGTATTATTTGATAAGTTTTGTGCGTCATCAGATTTAGACAGAAGAAATGTTGATGTTTGACTAGAATATTTTGTTTTGACCTGGAAGTTTGAGGTTTGTGCAAGTTGGTGTTTTGATATTGCGTTTGTAGGTGTGAGAAAATGAAGAATTGCAAAAAAAAGCTGTAATAACCAGACTGAAAAATTTGAAAAACAATTATGCTGGCTTGTTCTGAAGCCACCTTGTTTAAAAAACATAAATATTTTGGTTGGTTTGGTCAGAATAGATCTTCTGGGTGTTTGCTAGGCTCTTGCTGTGAAGTTGCTGCTAGACATTAATAACAGTATCTGGGGGTTATTCCAGAGAGCAGGTTATGTGACGTACCCGGGTATGTTTAAGGGTAAGTAAGCGGATAAACTCAGCATTCGGCTCCAAAAACGGAGGTAACTTTCAGTGTATGTACAGTGCCCTCTGACAAAATTGCTCTGTTGGCTGTGGAGTCAAGACATTTACAAATATGATTAAAAAGATGAATATGAGACAAAACTACAGAATGTCACATTGTATTATTGAGTGATTCAACACATAGATGTTTTACCAGCTCAGAAGATCAGCACTTCTAGAGTTCATCCCTCGATCTGATGTGAGGATAAGTACTGGAGCAGTTTCCTCGCAGGTCTTTCTGAGTGATCAGCTGTGTCCTGTTGCATTAATTCTTCAGATATTAAAAGCAGGGAATGTGTCGTATCAGTTATATCCATTACTTCTGCATCCTGAGTCTTGAATTTGATGATGACGCACACAAACCAGGATGAAGATGAGGGAGCTGACTTTGAGAGAAAAGCAAGCGATTTGGAAACTAAAAGAAAAGAGGAAGTCAATTAGAGCTCCAGCAAAAACAAAGGGATGGAGAAATCAAGAGTTTGGAAACCATCTTGCCTACCAATATTCAAGAAAATGCCACCAGATCAAAGAGTGGGATGAACTCTAAAAGTGCTGTTCTTTTTATTTGGTAAAACATGAATGTGTTGAAACGGCTAATAATAAAATGTGAAGTTTTGTAGTTTTGTCTCATATTCATCTTTTAATCATATTTGTAAATGTCTTGACTCTACAGCCAACAGGGCAATTTTGTCTCACTGTTCCAATACTTTTGAAGGGCACTGTATGTAACCAGCCATACTCTGAAGATAACATGCAGTAGGTTCTGTTTCAAGGTTAGTTTACTTCAGAGCTAGTCTCAGCCTCAGACATCACGTCCACGGATCGTTGGCTGAACGTCTGATGTATACGGCACACTTAACTGGAAACACTTCAGGAGTTTCAAAGTCGTCATCGGATTGGTTGAATTATGCAGCATTTCTACATGAGACTACTTCAGAGCATGCGTGACCTACTGACCAGACAGATTGTGCACAGTATTTTATTATTACTAGAATCTATAACTAGTAAATGGGTCAAAGACGAAAATGGGGTTTCAAGCATAAAAAAAATAAAAGTGTAAAAGAGCTTTAAATTTTGGCTTTTTCACATACATTAGAATATGTCCTGTTTAACTTTATATTTTTCTGAGCAAAAAATAATTACTTACCGTGCATTTTTACTTTGATTTTACAGAAGATAACCACTAAAATGTCATTCAGTGTAACAATATTTTTATGCAAAAAAATCTTATCAGACATTTTTAGAAAAACTATAATCTGATGACATATTACAGGACTCTATTTAAAGATCACAGTGCAGCCCCCAAATACTAATTTTTTGTCATTTTAAATCTTTATACTTCGCCAATATCCTTTAAACCATTAGGTTTTACCCATTTGTCAGCAAGACATTTTTGTAAGGAAGTGAAAATCAATTAAAATCTAATAAAATTTAAGAAGGAGCACATATTATTTTACATATCTTAATAAGTACAGCTCAGAATAAGTATATTGTTTCATTTTTACATAAATATATTGGTTACACCGAATGACCATGGTTTGTTAACTGAATGACATTTTGACAAAAATTGAGCAAATATTGTCATTGTTTCCATTATTGCAATGTTTTGAATATTATTTTGTATCATTAAATTCCTGAGCAAATCACAGAAGCTGAATCAAATAATAATTTTATTCCACAATGCATACATATCATATATTTCATTTCATTGAGAACTTTATTGACAAACAATTGTGAAACAAATGGTGGTAAAATAATCAATATCCCTCATGTTTTCTTTGATTTTCCTGCCATTGCTTTCGCCTCTTCTCAGCTGCAGCATCTGATAAATTTCTGATTGACGGGTGATCAGGATTTGCAGCCAAGGCAGCTTGCTTTCTTCTCTGGTAGCTGAAATACAGATTCCATGCAATTATTGACAAAATTACTGACATGGATATAAACCGTGTTATGAATTAAAAATACTTTCTGTTTGGCAAGATAAATGACATGTTATCAGGATTGGTATTATGGGCAATTATCTTGAACTTGTGGTATAGGTAGGTTGGGCTCTCTATCTAAAAACAGCAGTAATCTATTATTCTGCAGGGCTTGGCTTTGACACAAATTTCACGATTTGATTTGATTTCAAATCAATTTGATATTGATTAACATCAACTGAAAACAGCATAGACTGAAAGATCGATTCTTGGGATTTACAAATCCGTATTGTTTCTTCAAAATGAGAATCAATAAAAAAAATTGAGAAATCTATCTTTTTAACCAGCCCTGTTATTGTGACATTGCACTCCTCAATACCTTTCTTGTCTCCTTGCTAAAAGCGCTGCTCTAGCTAAAGCCTAGTTCACACTACACGACTTTACACGTCGGCAGATCGCTGTGCTGTTCAGACTACATGACTTGATTGTCTGTCTTTAAGTCGTTGTGGTGTTCACGCTACGTGACTCTGTGTAAATGATCCGCAACCAGGGGTTACACACTACACGAGCTGACAACAACTCTGTCACCCAACGACACGATTCGGTCCCTAAACCACGTTTTGTCATGAAAACACGCGAGAATTGGGGTTCGCAAAGAGCTTGATTGACATGCGATCTGACCAATCAGAAGGCTTATATTTATGTGCAGCCGCTGTGGCCAGTCTTCATAGAAATACATGTAAAACGGGGTAAAAAAGGTCGACTGAATTGAAACTTTTTCAATATAACTAAATATAAATATGTGCGGAGGGTTAAGCTGTGCTGTTGTTGGCTGCCATGGTAACGGCAATAAGCTATGGTATTCCTTTACAGTCTACTTGTTTTGCGCACCAGAAAATCTGTCATGTCCGGCGCTGTATGCATAGATGCAGCGCTTAAGTTAAAATACTGAGTGAGAAATAATAAAATAATATGTTTAAACGTGTGCTCTTATCATTCTGTGGACAAAATCCCATGAACTTCGCCCCGAATGGGAGCTTTATATGCACATGTGCACTCATCTGTTTTCAATGCAGGTTTAACCCGCGACGCTTCATGTCATCTTCCCACTCATTAAACTATGACAGGTCCTTTACTACAAAAAGACGGTCACTGCGACACTCTAAAGTGATGAAACTAGGAAGCCATGTGCTTTTTAAAACCGTTTTTATAGGTTTCACGTTATATTGCTGGCTCAGAAAATATGTAAATATGCATGCCCAGAAGCCGCAGCTGTATCCCTTCTAGCCTTAACCACAAATCAGACAGAAGAGCAGATTAACTTCGGTGGACTTCAGTTTGAAAAGTGCTGTGTTTCGCGGTTGAAATAAAACCCTTTCTGATGTTTATTCATATTCATTTTGTGCATTAAGTAAATATGAAAAGACAATCGGTTCACGTGTTTGAACTGAGGCAGTGATCTGTCACGACACATTGAAAAGCCACAAAACAGTATTTATTGTTTGAATTTCTTTACAAATAACTCAATTTAAAAGCTGAGAGTCCTGAGATCTTGTTTCATATCAGAAGGAACCTGCTCTGTCTTCTCCGTCGGTGTGTTGTCAGTTTCCTCTTTGATCTGCGATGTAT
Organism: Acrossocheilus fasciatus; assembly: GCA_036784905.1. NCBI lineage: Eukaryota > Metazoa > Chordata > Actinopteri > Cypriniformes > Cyprinidae > Acrossocheilus > Acrossocheilus fasciatus. The sequence goes on along the minus strand of CM071941.1, from coordinate 32,727,970 downwards.
TTTTCACTGTGAGAACACGTGTGTAGTGTGAGAGCTCCATTGTTTGTCGGTCATGGCAACAGTAACTAGGGTGGGTGAGTTTTGTGAACGGTCTGCCTTGCTCTTTCATTGGCTGTAACTCGTCACGACACCTGACACCACGTGATTTCGAGTCGGCCGACTGGTCTAGATATTTGGCATGCTAGATATTTGTTTTTCGTCGGCGAGGTGTCGGCGATGAGTCAGCGAGCGTCTTTGATGCGTCGTTGAGTAGTTCACACATAAAGACTGAAGAGCGCCGATCACCCCACGATTTCCCCCCGATTACAGCCCGACCTGTCGGCGAGCTCGTAACTTGCAAATCGGGCTTAAAATCCTGTAGTGTGAACTAGCCATAATGGGTCTGCATTAACCTTTTGCCGGTGACTAGTAACTCTCTCTTTGTTTGTGGGCATCTAAAAGAAATCAGTAAAAAAAAGACAAAAATGCATTAAAACATTAATATTTATAAAGTTTAATATATATTTTTTTGTGCTAAACATCCCTCATTTATCTGAAATATAAATAAAATGCTAAAAATTTTATCTAAACAGTGACACTGTCATTCAGTGTAATGGGTGACACTGTGGTGTAACAGACAATTTGCATTACACCGAATGACAAAACATTACCCTGAATGACGAGACTTCTACTTAAGCTAATATTGCAGGCTAACAACTAGCCACCTATATCAAACAGTGAACTTGACCAGAAAGGTTCATCATAATTATTCACAACATCTACTTATTTTTCAAAAAATCTAACAATAAAAGTGTTTTTTGGCATTTCACTGAATGACATGCGTTATTGTAACTCAAGATACCACACTACTGTCGTGGCCAAAAGTTTTGAGAATAACATAAATATTAGTTTTCACAAAGTTTGCTGCTAAACTGCTTTTAGATATTGGTTTAAGTTGTTTCTGTGATGTACTGAAATATAATTACAAGCACTTCATACGTTTCAAAGGACTTTATCGACAATTACATGACATTTATACAAAGAGTCAGTATTTGCAGTGTTGGCCGTTCTTTTTCAGGACCTCTGCAATTCGACTGGGCATGCTCTCAATCAACTTCTGGGCCAAATCCTGACTGATAGCAACCCATTCTTTCATAATCACTTCTTGGAGTTTGTCAGAATTAGTGGGTTTTTGTTTGTCCACCCGCCTCTTGAGGATTGACCACAAGTTCTCAATGGGATTAAGATCTGGGGAGTTTCCAGGCCATGGACCCAAAATTTCAACGTTCTGGTCCCCGAGCCACTTAGTTATCACTTTTGCCTTATGGCACGGTGCTCCATCGTGCTGGAAAATGCATTGTTCTTCACCAAACTGTTGTTGGATTGTTGGAAGAAGTTGCTGTTGGAGGGTGTTTTGGTACCATTCTTTATTCATGGCTGTGTTTTTGGGCAGAATTGTGAGTGAGCCCACTCCCTTGGATGAGAAGCAACCCCACACATGAATGGTCTCAGGATGCTTTTACTGTTGGCATGACACAGGACTGAAGGTAGCGCTCACCTTTTCTTCTCCTGACAAGCCTTTTTCCAGATGCCCCAAACAATCGGAAAGGGGCTTCATCGGAGAATATGACTTTGCCCCAGTCCTCAGCAGTCCATTCACGATACTTTCTGCAGAAGATCAATCTGTCCCTGATGTTTTTTTTGGAGAGAGATGGCTTCTTTGCTGGCCTTCTTGACACCAGGCCATCCTCCAAAAGTCTTGGCCTCACCGTGCGTGCAGATGCACTCACACCTGCCCGCTGCCATTCCTGAGCAAGCTCTGCACTGGAGGTGCCCTGATCCCACAGCTGAATCAACTTTAGGAGACCAAAGTTTTGAGAATGACACAAAAACATCCTCCGAGAGCAACTTCTCCCAACCATCCAAGAACAGTTTGGTGACGAACAATGCCTTTTCCAGCATGATGGAGCACCTTGCCATAAGGCAAAAGTGATAAGTAAGTGGCCTGGGGAACAAAACATTGAAATTTTGGGTCCATGACCAGGAAACTCCCCAGAACTTAATCCCATTGAGAACTTGCAGTCAATCCTCAAGAGGCGGGTGGACAAACAAAAACCCACAAATTCTGACAAACTCCCAGCATTGATTATGTAAGAATGGGCTGCCATCAGTCAGGATGTGGCCCAGTAGTTGATTGACAGCATGCCAGGACGAATTGCAGAGGTCTTGAAAAAGAAGGGTCAACACTGCAAATATTGAGTCTTTGCTTAAACTTAATGTAATTGTCAATGAAAGCCATTGGCACTTATGAAATGCTTGTAATTTTACTTCAGTATACCATAGTAACATCTGACAAAAAGATCTAAAAACACTGAAGCAGCAGACTTTGTGAAAATTAATATTTATGACATTCTCAAAACTTTTGGCCACGACTGTACATTAATCTCGCGTCATAAAAGCATTCTGAGTCGAGGTGAGATTACAGACTCAGCCGAACACACAAGCACTCTTCAGCGCTCTTCTTCATGAGCATTTGAGTGTGGAGATTAGAGTACCATCTGCTGTTAAAATCAATTCCAGAGGAATCACGATGCGCTCTGAAAATCTCGGAATCGATTCTGCAATGATTTATCGTCCCAGCCCTAATGTACAAACTTTTTAACTTTTCAAAAAACATTAGAGATTTGTCATTTTTCTGTTATTCAAAGTGTCAAAACATCATGTGGTGCGACCGTCCGGCCATAACTTTTGTTTTGGAAACATCTTTGAAATTAACCTAAATTTATTCAGATTAATTTTATGCACTATTTGGCGTGATTTCCAAAGTGTGTAATCCTTTATAAAATTACAAAGCATTTGTATTTATATTTCCATCATAATATTCAAACAAACTTTGTCTGATAATCTCCATTTTATGAAATATCATGTGGTGCGACCATCAAGAAACTGCGATTTTGGTACTTTTATGTTGAAATCCATTCAAAGATAGGACGTTGCATCATATAACAGTTTGCCAAGGACCCATAGAAGCATCAGGCAGGTTTCTAACTCTCTTTCAAACTTGGAAAAAAATAACCTTTTTAATGGCTAGTATGTAGTTACCACATTTGGATATCATGTGATATATGACCTCAAAAAGACAATGAATATTAAGTTATTTCTACAAGTATTTATTTTTATTATAAAATTCATAGTGAACTTTCATGGGAAGCTAGCTTATTTTGTTTAGGTGGCTAATTCTGTGCTTGTAAATTTTGACTGAGTTTGAAAATATCGTGGTGCGACCAAATTATTATATATTTTTTGTCACCTTACACATGGATCTGCATTCAAACTTTTTTTCTGTTTGCAACGATGTTTTCTATAATAAAAATGCATCATATGTCTTATTAATCAGCATCAAACAAACAACATAATTCTTATTGTCAGTGATTAGCCTAAATATTAAAGAGTGAACGAAAATGGTTTGAAAAATGATTGCACAACCACCAGTTAGGTAGCAATATGCTCTAGGTATGCAAATGGCCATTGAACAAAAGTAGTAGTAGTATGGTGCGCTTTTTCTTAGCGTCCATTTCCATAGTGACGTCGATTCGTCGCTCTGTTGAGAATGTCAACAGAGTCTTGTGTGTTAACCAGGAACTTACACCGAGTTGAATGAACTTACTCCCGGACGCGTTTTTGGAACCACATACCTCGAGTAAGCAAGGTTTTGGTTAATCAACCGATAGTTCAGGGTTTAGCAGATGGTAAGTTAACCCTGCTTTCTGGAATACACCCCTGATCCAGTCTCAGTGTTTTGATATTTCTTTCTTATGTTAGGAAATTCAGATTTTTTTTGTTGCTCATAAACTTGCACTAAAATGTCATTTAAACTAACCAAGTAGTCATTTCATATTAAAATTGCTCATCATCTTTAGTGATACAAGCTCAGACACATTTACAGTCTATTGATGTGTTTGACTTGGTGCCATGGATATTGAAATGTTATTTAGTTTTAATTTGAAAATGATATATAGATGATTACTTTGTGGTAATGCAATATTTGTGAACACAACAGTGTATGTCAGGCCATAAATTCCCAAAACTGCACTTGCTTTGGTGTTGCCAGCCTATCAATCATTTTCTAGATCCGCCCTGTGTGTAATGACAGCTTCTACAAATCAACTGACTGTTTTTATGAGTGTAATCTATTGCACATAATCTACAAATCAATGCATGATAAATGCAAATTAGAAATGCCTATATATGAAATGTCTGTTTGATCTGTGTTCTTTTATTATTTTGATGTGCTAGTTTTGAGTGTTTTTGTCTCATCAGGTCATTTAAGTGCATTAGCTCTGACTCTGACTGATTCCCTTACTAGTGCGTTACTGATCTAGAGCTGATTGAGACACACACAGAGATCTGTCTGTTAATTATTCTCATCTTAAACACACAGAAAAACACCTGCTGAAGCGACTGAGATCCACGTGTCACTGTTATAAAGATGGCGTTTATTAAAGTCGAGAGTGAACAGATGAAGATAGAAGAAGTTTTTACTGTCAAACAAGAAGATACGGAGGAACAAACAGAGATGGTGTTTATTAAAGAGGAGAGGGAAGAGGTGACGATTGAAGAAGATTTTAGAGTCAAACGTGATGATACTGAGGAACAAACAGAGATGGTGTTTATTAAAGAGGAGAGGGAAGAGGTGACGATTGAAGAAGATTTTGGAGTTAAACGTGAAGATACTGAGGAACAAACAGAGATGGCGTTTATTAAAGAGGAGAGGGAAGAGGTGACGATTGAAGAAGATTTTAGAGTTAAACATGAAAATACCGAGGAACAAACAGGTTGGTGTCATTCTCAAAGTCTTCCTTCACTCATGTATGCATGTGCTCTGGTGTATTGTAAACAAATGCGTCAATATTGCTCATCAATTTAAGCGTGAATGAGACCCCCCAAAAAATTACCGAAGAGGGACCTATGCAAGCACGACTCTTGCAGGACGTTTCGTTTTTTTTCTTCTTTGTAGTAGTCTAATACTTTTTAGTTACGCTGTTATTGTAAATGCTACTGCTGTTTATGTCAGCTTATATGTACGGTTTTATCCTTGTGTAATGGGCTCGTAATTCTGGTGACTAACCATGGCTTTACTAAAATCAAATACAGAACCATATTTAGTGTGCCTGTAGCTAAATGATCATGTGGCACTTGGGCTGCTCGATTATGGCAAAGATCATAATCACGATTATTTTGGCAATATTGTAATAATGGCCAAATTGCCATATGACCAAAACTTCGAGTGATTTATTTAAAGACAGTGATATATCAAATATATATGTTATGTAAATAAGGATGCTATGACATCTACACTTTAGAGACCAGCAAAATTTCACAATTTTCAATATCACAGAATACTAGGGTATAAGAAAACAACAACAAAAAAAGTCCTCAATTATTGAAAAAAATTAAACTCTGTGACAAATGCAATAGAATAAAATGATACAAATGAAACAAACTGTGCTTGAGGTGGTTTTAAAGGGTTACTCCACCCCAAAATTAAAATTTTGTCCTTAATCACCTACCTAGGTTTGTGACTGTCCCATTGACTGCCAAGTAAATACCACTGTCAAGGCCCAGAAAAGTATTAAAGACATTGTCAGAATAGTCCATCTGCCATCAGTTGTTCAATCTGAATTTAATGAAGCGACAAGAATACTTCTTCTGTGCAAAGAAAACAAAAATAACGACTTTATTCAACAATTCGTCTCCTCTGCGATTCCGTAGCGTCACCGTAGTGCCATTTTGGAGAATATCCACTGGACACAAATAGCGTACGCTGTTCTGTGTCAGCCAAACCAGGATATTTTCTAGTGATCGACCGATATTTATTATTTTTTTAGAACCGATATTTGCCCGATAACCGATATGCAGAACCGATATTTATTTACTGTTATACTTCTGTTTTTGACACGATTACAACACCACTGAACTGAACAAACCATTTTATTTATAACAATCACTCCCTCCTTGCATAGAAAACAAAACAAATATTATTTATACACCAATAAATAGAGGGGTCTGAAAGTGCACTGGTACTAAACTGTTTTTGTTTAAAAATAAAATCTTCAATGAGGTAAAAAAAAAAAAAAAAAAAAAAAAACGGTCAAATAAATAAAGAACATAAAAGTAATTCTAACCAATTAAAAAAAATAAATCAATCTTAACCACCTGAAAAAATAGCATTGCTATTTTAATTTATCTTAATAAACCCAGTTGAGCAGAACTAGGTTATAGTGTAGGAAACAGAGTCTTTCAGCATTCTGCCCCGTATGCCTGCTTCGTTTGTTTTCATAAATGGCTCCGACTTCACTGAAGACTCTCTCACTGGGCACAGAAGAAGGTGGGGGCAAAGAAACTTTCTTGACAGAGGAGCAAGAATGGGGAACCTTTTCTCATTTTGTAGCCACCATTCAAGTGGCTTGCCCATCCTTCTATCAATCACTGGTTCCAGAAGGTACTGCTGAAGCTCTCCTTCAAGGCTAGACACAGCAACTTCTGAACTAGCGCCAAGCATAGTGTCATACATCTCATCAATCAGTTTCTTCTGGTTTTCTTCTGTCCGGGGCCTTTTTGAAAGGGTGACTGTGAATCATCTGACTGTGTTTCTTCACATTGTGTGGTTTGTGCATTGTCTTGCTCGAAGCTCTCTGTCTCCTCCTTAAGCCACTCTTTTGCATTTGACAGTGTGGTGTCAGATGAAAAGGCATGTGCCTTGTATCTTGTATCCAGAAGACAGGCAAGGACTGCACATTTCACCTCCTCCACTTTTGCAAACCGTCTGGTGAGACTCTCCAGCATCTCCTGTCTCATTGCTTTAATCCCATGAGAGGAGGGACCTTGGCTGCTGAGCAACATCTTCAGAACTTTGACAGATGGGATGATGCATGACGCTGAACTTTGAGAAAGGGTGTCAATAAGATTACTGACAATATTCCACTGCTCAGCACTCAGGCTAGTGAACCCACCATGCCCACTGGCATATATGTTCAAAGCCTTTTTTTGCTCTAGCATCCTGACCAGCATGTGCAAGGTGGAATTCCATCGGGTTGGCACAGCCTGAATGATGGAATGTGCAGGTAACCCAAGGTCCTGCTGGATCACTGCTAAATGCTGTTTGGCTAGTAATGAATGATTAAAATGGGTAGCACAGCTCCTCAGCACTGACAGAATATTTTGGACCTCTCTTTGTGAGTTGAGGCCATCATTGAGAACAAGCTGTAATATGTGGGCACTGCAGCTCATGTCAGGAAGTTCAGCAGTTCTCATACCTTTAACAATGTTAGCACCACTGTCCCTGAGAACAAGAACCACTCTGTCTTTGTCAATTTCCCATTCTTCCAGCATTCCCAAGAACATCTCACTAATGTGCTCCAGTCATTGCTTTTGTGTTTAGAATTTCTTGTCTGCGAATCCACTGATCATCAATGAAATGGCATGTGAGACTCATGAGGGTGTACCGGACCAGCAGTCTGTGGTAAAAGCCAAGTTATAACCTGCTTTATTAGGTTTTTAGCAGTGCTTTAACCTTCTCAACGATACTGTTGTGAATACTGGGGAACAGCTCTGTTCTGTAGAACTTCTCCCTCTTTAGAGAATATCTTGGTTCTGCAGTAGCCATGAGTCTCTAGAAGCCTATATTTTCAACAAAGTTGAAAGGCTGATTGTCTGTAGCAATCATTTCTGTAATCAGCCTGTCTAGTTTTTTGAGCGGACATCAGATGTCTTCCACTTTGTCTGCTTATCAAACATCATAGATGCTGAAGAGGAAAATACATCAAGCCACATTCAAGCTTCACTACCTCTTTTTTTCTTTGCCATTGTAGAATGTCTAATGTTTTCAAACGAAGAAAATTAATTAAAGACAGGCGTCATATCAACTTTGCAGAAATGTAATACTTCATTTTAAACTAGTTTTAGTAGATTTATAAGCTGTTTAATAGGCTAAAGAGTGAAGAATAATTAGCTGGATAATGTTAAATAACTGAATAATATTCTCTGTAATATTGGAATATAACAAACAAAGCATTGTATTTTATTGCATTTCTCAGCTGGTATGTTATATCAGAATTATTAATAATGTTTTTGTCATTCTAGATTATGAAATACCTGCTGAGAAAGCGCTGTTTATTACACAGAACTATACTCAAACTGCGATCGCTCGCGGAGATAATAAATAATTAATTTCCATAGAGTCGTGTTTACTTGGAAGTTTATTAGCGAATTAATGGTTATATAGTAAATGTTTATATAATTACGGTGTTTTAATCAAGTGAATCTTGTTAAAAGTTACATGCGATGGCCGTGCTGGAGCATTTCCTGAGCATCAACCCGCTGAGTGAACAGCAATATGAAAGCGGCTTCGAGAGACTAATGATGAGCATATACAACAGTGAGAGAATTAAATTCAGCGCGTTTATTTCCAACTTGCACTCATTCATGGCTGTATTATTTAATTCATGCAAAGTTACGTCTTTATTGGGAAAAGACTTGACGGATTATCTTATGCGACTCGTCTCTATTTCTTAGTCAAGCTGCATAAACTACATATCAAGCATATGTATCACATCTGATTTGTGTATTAATGGCTGTTATGTTAAATAAAGTTTACTAATTACAGCAAAGCAAGTCTCCCCTCAGATGTGCTGTAATGGTGATCCTGCATGCAATTCTCAAAACGTTTCCAATATCGGTAAATCCGATATTACAAAACCGATATCCGTTTATTGTAAAATACTTAAAAATTGGGAAAAATATTGGGAAATCGATATATCGGTCGATCTGGTTTTGAGGCCGGCTCAAGAAATGCTCTGATTTTATGGGCGCCACAATGAAGACTTGGAAGTAACCCACTGTTATGACTGGATAACAGTTTTGGTTAGTAAACTAACTTTCGACTCCCCCATCAGTACACGAGGGGAATTGTTTTGAAAACTTCCAAAGTGGAGAAATGGCAGCCGGACTGTTTCAACCATATATGTTCGAGCCAGAGTCCGATCCCGAATTTCAAGACGATGAACCGACTACACCTCAGACACCAAGGATGCTCCAGCCTGTGACAGCATGGCAAGTCCTTATTGTCAATTATGTTTCTTTCTAATTTATTTGTGAGTTTGTTCTAACTTTTTATTTTAATGTAACCAAAGACGTAACAGAAAGTTATTACTCAAAATTAAAATATTTACCAAAAATGTGAAACAATAATGTGTACTACATAAGGGTTATACATTTTGGATGTGACAAGTTAGGTTTAAGAACTCGTACTTACCACAGTTATATTATAAAAAAGCATTGTTTGTCGAGTGTTGGACCTTTATTGTTCGTTCAACATTTTCTGTAAATTTGAAACATTTAAGTTGTCAGTTACACACTGCTGTCTTGTAAATAAAATTAAAATAAATCACTTGCTATCAATAATCTGTAGGTGTACCTGTGAAAACTGTGCTGTTATGCCAACGGAAAAAGAAAATATATGCTGTTTGGAGATTCCTGAGGTAAGTACAAGGCACAGAATGTTTTTTTATGTACATTTGTATGTGTAAATATATAGACTTTTTTTTGTGCCGACGTCACGATAACGTCACAGTGCTAGCTGGAGGCAAAACAAAGGGAAAACTGGAGGCGGCCCATTCAAACCAGTGCAGATTCGGCTACATAAGGAGCTTAAAATATTATCTTGTTGTGATGTTGGATGCAAGAATCGACGTAGTACAGGCTCCAATTTGAAATTTTAAGGCATACCTGCTGCCACCCCCAGACAAAAAACCTGACGACAGCTGTGGTTAAACGAGATAAAACGAGCGGACTGGACAGAGACTATCGTCAAAAATGCTTGAGTTTGCAGAGCACACTTCTTATCAGTTAAATAAAGTATTGTCTTTTGTTGTTATGAATTATGGTTACGTGTCACTGAAATATACATTGTTGTGATTGATAGTGGTTGGACTTTCTAAGAACTTAGTAAGAAAGAATAATCAAATACAGAAAGCTCAAAATTAATTTCTGGAATTTTTATTTCCAGAAACTATTCACATCCTCCTTTAAATGTACTTTATGTAAAGTACTGTAAACTTAACTTACATAATTTACAGGATGTATATACTTTAAAATAACTATTTGGCCACGATACATACATCTTCAAATAATATATCCATCACATTGAATATGTGAATGTTTAACTTGCTTTTTGTATTTTGGCCCAGTTCACTCTCACGTCTCAACATTAGCTGCAAAAATAGTTGCCTGCTGAAATTGAAATATATGTACATCTTCATGACTAGATAGACACAGGTGAGTTTCTCTTTACTACTCGTTAGGTTTCTCTAACAAGTCACTCAATCTGAGGTAATCCTGTCAGATCGTCCATCCATGAGCATAGGGTCGGCCAATCTGACTTTGTCCGTTAAAGTTAACTTAATCATGGTCCTGCACAGTGAGTGACCTTACATATGCAGGTAAAATCGAATTTTCTCCAGCCATTGTTATATATACTACAGTATACTACAGTTCTCTCTGGTCCTCGAGTCTGATTTGCTGATAAGAGTGTGATATTAGAGTGATAACAGAGCTCCTCTAACCGCTTCACAGTTTGTGTCATGTATCACTCCGCTTGCCATATTTTTCACAGTGAGTGTCATGGCGGACGCCCAAATCCACTATAATTTAAAAATAATACTGTTTTTGTATCACGGAATGTAGTTATAAGATATATTTTTAGGCGAGACTGTACTTGTTTGGACTTCAAATATGCGGTTTGTTAATAAAGATGATGTCTATTTGAAAATTTGCATCAACGTTGTCGCAGATCACCGACCGTCAGCGGTCGTTCTGTGCTTATGAACCCGCAGTGAGGGCGCTTCATCTCGGCCAGATCTTCTGGAATTTGCCGCTGGCTCTGATGTCTCTATAGTGTTTACACATCAGAGATATTTCGTTTTGCGTAAATCTAACGGGCAGTATTTGGTCTCATTAATCTATTATTTGTTCTAGAGCAAATAGTTTTGGAAAAATCTTGTTAATGTAATTTCAATGCTTTATATCAGAGTGCTGTCTTTGTACTTTTGATTGAATTGCCTAGCAACTTTTATGATGGCTGTTGTTGTTGTTTATAAAACGGTTAGTTCCATTCCTCGATTCTGATTGGTCAGCAGCTGTGTTTTATTCACAATACAGCACGGCTATGACCGCTTCACCCAACGGCTCTGTGCATCACTGAGCAACACCCTTAGCAACCACCCTTAGCAACAATCAATAATATAGCATCAAAACTGTTTCATGTATTATGTATTTCGGCAGAGTTAACTGTTTTTTATTTAATGAAGTAAGAGTGACCCCTGCTGGCGTTATGTTGCATCTTTCATCTTTAATTTTGAGACCATGCCCTTCCCCGTCTAATAAACACTTCTTATGCGGAGATGTGTTGATGTGTGTGCGGCGCGCGTCTGTGTGGAAGCCTACAGTTTCCGAAGTGAGGAGGGAATATTACTGTATTTATTAGTTTTCTGTTTCAGGTAGGGTTCTGTATGTCTATATGTCCATCAGTTTACACTGTAATGATGCTTGCAAACACGCTCCGTGCCATGAATCTGTTTGTTTTAAAACTAAAAGACGGAAAATCTCATGACAGATAAGCATACGTATGTGTGTGAGCAAATATCATATATGGTGTTAAAAAAATAAATGACACAGCGTATTATAAGAGCTCCTATTCTCTTATGCCATGGTCTGTCTGAATACTGGATTCTGATTGGCTGGCAGGTGTTGATTAAATTCGTTGAACTGCACAGGTAGTTCCAGGTCAGTTTAATCACGTTCTATATTAATGCGCTTCCTATAAACATTGGTAACCATAGTAACATATAGTTACAGTTGAATAGTAATACAGACGAAAATAACCGTCATTTTTATCGTTCCGGTCAAATATTGCAGCGCAAATATTGTTAACATCTCTAATATGTGAATGCTAGGAAATGACCATGGCATAAACGTGATAATCAACGGCTAGCTGTGCATTAATCGATTTGAATGCACTCCGCTGAGCGTCGGGTGGTTCTTCGCCTCCACGTCCTGCATTCAGATCATTTAATGCACAGCTAGCCGTTGATTATCCCTTACTTGCTGTTTACTGTTGCTGTCAGGAACTGTTTTTTAGCACAGCATTTAAGAAGTAAAAAGTAACATCAATACATTTTTTTATTGTGTGGTAACCGTTTTCTAAAAGCAATAAGGTACGAGAGGCCGTGCTGTATCGTGAATAAATCTCCGCTTCGCGTCGTGCCTAACAAAGCCCTTCAGCCGTGATTTATTCACGATGCAACACGGCCTCTTGCATACATTAATAACCGTGAAAACTAAACCCATTTAATGCATTCAATTGCCAAATTGCATTCAAAATGCAAATATATCAATTAAAAAAAAAAAAAAAAGTTAAATTCAAAAATCAATTTTACATTACTTTAAAAAAAGTAAACGGTACAAATTAAAACGAAGGCATAAATGAAAATAATAGAAATAATAATAATAATAATAATAATACCTAAACATTGCATTTATGTTGTGCAACGCTCAAGCATGACATAAGCCTTTACTGTCGTCTTGGAAGGCTTTGTGGCTTTTGTGAGAGGCATAAATCAGTGGACAGGAAGGTAACTTGGAACAAGAACAAGAGTCCATACTCAATTTCTAAACTCATTTTTCTGCAACATGAAATTAGACTTATTTGGAGAATAAACCCTCTTAAATGTCTCTTTACGTACTTGTTTGTGTAAAACTTGTTTTTGATATCATTCATATTCTGTGTGTTGGTCAGTTCACAACAGTGATAGAAATTAATCTGTTCCAGTAAATTTTTAAATTATTTTTTTCATTTTATGGGCATTTTTACCTTTATAAAGCCCTTTATTTTTTTCTAAAAGTGAGCATCATCTTTTGAATCAAATTTTTACATTTAATCAGTCAGTTAGAATAATAAGACCAATCAAAAGATATCAGTATCAGAATTAATCTTTGCAATGCAGAGGAAGCACAGAAGCTGCATCTGAAGAGGCATTTAGATGTAGGCCTATTTACACTATTTAATTTATTTCTTGTTTATTGAACTGTTGTATAAAATCAGTATCACATTTGTAATCCTGCTGATTTTAGAGGTGAAAACTGGCACTCTTTGTGTGATACTGACTTAACTTACTTTCTGTGTTATTTTTATACATAACTGTATGAGGAGTGTGTGTGTGTGTGTCTTTCACAAAACATAGCTAACTTAGGGACATCATAACTAGCCACCATATTGATTTATGGTCTTAAATATGTCCTGTGATTTTTATTTTTACAGTCTATGGTCCAGTGTTGATCAGGTTGTGCGTCAGTAATAATGGTCCGTGGGGAAACACAGTGTTCCGTGTGTAGTTACAGTAAATGAACTAAACGAAGCCTCGAGGCAGATGAAGTTTTGTATTCAAGTTACTGGAGGAATTGTTTCAGCCCTAGTGTTTACACACTCGTGCTGTCGAACTGTTGTATAAATGATCAATATCACACGAGTAGACGTGAGGTATGGCTGTATAACACACTGTGATTTCCTACGACAGAATCACAGCCGTGCTGATATACAGCCATATCTCACGTCTACTCGTGTGATATTGCTCATTTACATATATTTATATCCAAAATAAAAAAATTTGTTTACATATGTTTGTGTACTGTGTATATTTATTATGTATATATAAATACACACACACATATAGTATATATTTTGAAAATATTAACATGTATATATTCATATAATTCATGTATATGTATGTGTGTATATGTATATACATCTGCGTGTATATATGTACACTGCCACTCAAAAGTTTGAGATCAGTAGGATTTTTATTGGTTTTTAAAGAAGATTCTTCTGCTCATCAAGACTGAATTTATTTGGTCAAAAATACAGAAAAACAGTAATATTGTGAAATATTATTGTAATTTAAAATAACGGTTTTCTATCTTAATGTACTTTAAAATATAATTTATTCCTGTGAATCAAAGCTGTATTTTCAGCATCATTACTCCAGTCTGCAGTGTCACATGATCTTCAGAAATCATTCTAATATGCTGATTTATTATCAATGTTGGAAGCAGTTGTGCTGCTTAATATCTATTTTGGAACCTGTGATACTTTTGTCAGGATTTGTTTGAATATAAAGTTAAAAAGTAATAATAATAATAGAAATCTTTTCTACGTCTTTACAATCACTTTGTGTCAATTTAGCACATCCTTGCTGAATAAAAGGAACTTTTGAACTTTTTATTCATCAAAGAATCCTGAAAACAGTAAAATATTAAGCAGCACAACTGTTTCCAACACTGATAATAAAGTGTTGAAAAAAAAACTATAAAAATCCTACTGATCCCAAACTTTTGAGCGGCAGTGTATGCGTTTATGTATGTATGTGTAATAAATAGAAGCACATTGTTCTTGTTTTTTAGATTGTTAGAAGGATTCACCAGATACCGGACACAGTTACCTGCATAACCCATCACCCAGGCTTCGAACCGGTTTGCCTGAATGTGTATTCACTACAGAATGCACTTAATATTTACAAAGCTGATTATGGCCCCTTGAGACTCAGAGGAATCGAACAGTAAGATTCATACATGTATTATGTCACAGAAGTCTATGTAATTATTTTGTGTTCAATACAATAGTTATTTTGTAAAGCAGTCAGGTCATTACAGTTACATTTAAGTAAATAACACATAATAGTGTGCATCAATGAAAACAGTATTTTAAGACATAAACAGCTGTAATGTTTTGCATGTTTTATTACAAATCAACAAAATAAATATTTCAACATTTGTCATCAATTCACAGTCGTAGCAGATAAGGCAAATTTCTCTGACTTTGTCGTTGTGTTTCACGCTAGGCGTTACAGGCGCCTGGCGCAGAGGAGTTTTGTGAGCTGGTGCTGGGGCTATCTGAGCAGGACGATCAGGGTGGCGATCCCGTCTTGTGTTGTCCTGCGTATATGCCGAGAGTTTCCTGACGCTGCAGGCAGCTGTGTTGGATTCAGACCTCCCCTTGACTGAACCTTGCGATGACTTCTGTCGCACTGGGCTGAGAGGGTTTCAGGGACCTTGATTTTGTTCATCCCCTCCATGTAGGCAAGAGGGTCTGGGATCACTTTTTCATAAAGGAAGGTCATCAGATTGATGACATAGTCTGTAAAAATATAATTGCACAAGTGACATTGCAATTAGTTATATTTATGGTTTAGATTTTTTAGTTACTTTACTGTGAACATCAATAAATTTGTTTAACTTACAATATGTTGCCTGTGACTTTAATGGCCGCGTGGGGTTATTCTGGCTTTAAGAAACAAAAGCCTATAGAGCGGGGGAACTATGATGTCACTTCGTAGGTGAAAACCCAGAAGCGAGTGCATGTTAGCGCTTCCGGTTCCATCGTCCCAGAGTCAATGGGTTTTTTGAATGGGATTTTGGTTAAATCCCTTAAATAAGATCCGTGGTTCACATGGGCTCAAGATACTTTCACGTTTTATTCTACGACATAAAACACACCAGTTACACCCCACTCGTGTTTTTTTTTTTTTTTTTAAAGCCGTTGCTTAAAAAACATGGTCGCTAACAAGCTGCTAAATGGGACTACAGGCGCTGTCGGAGACATTCAACGTCATCACGCCGGACAGTTTATCATTTTACAGTATTTTCCAGTTGTGGTATAATTTATAATACAATTAATTTTAGGATAACCAATGAATAGTTTCCCGCATTTTATATTTTTGTTCGACAATGTCTTTTTTTTTTTGCTTTGCCCCGAAATGCGACACATGTCTTCGGATGGAAGATGCTCGAGTTTATCGCTTTCCTACTGATACAGAGACTCTGGGTTCGGACTAGAAGGTAAACTCATATTACGATTATTACATGTAAACACCACATTTACTGGCTTCACGTGGTGAAAGTGAAACTTTAATAATGCATAGTCACGTTAAAATGAAATGTTTACGGCCACATGAAGCTGTTAGAAAGCATATAGATATAGGATTTCCTAGAAGCAAGGATAAAATAAGATTTTGTGTACTAATCCTAACAAAATTATAGCTGAAATGTGGTACTTTGTTCACTAAAATAAGTTTAATTTTTTCATATCCAAAAACTCATTCACTCTGCTGTTATTTAAAAGATTAAATGCGCGGGGATACGTTTTTAATTAAAATATTCATATTAATCAAGGATTTATTGACTTTTAATGCTCCTTATTTCGAAATGTACAGAAATACATGCTTTAAATGTCCTTTAGTTATGATTATTTCATTTATTCACTATACTATTTATTACTAATGTCTCATTTCAGTTTTAGTTTGGCTCTAGTTTTGTATTTACTCCAGTTTATATGAAACGGTTCATGTACTGTGGATTAAAATTCATATACAGAGTAAATCCTTCACTGAACATGTTATAAATAAGTTTGAAGCAGTTGTCGGGAGCGCGGTGGTGGTGACGCTGAAGGAGCGGCCGAGGTGCTGCAGTTCATTCATAGCCTAAGTTTAGCTTTTCAGTTCTGGCGCTTTTATTTCGGCTTCAAAATTCATCAAAGTTATATTATTTTGTGAAGATTATCTTGATGGACAAAACGTGTACGTGTCATGAACTATGATTGAACACAGAGCTTATTTTTTGCGATTATCCAAAAGCCTATGAAAAAATCCTATTGGCTTTTTGTTGAGGAACCAGTTTCATGCTGACCGCCGATCCGCCTACAGAGTGACGTCAGAGTTCCCCCACTCTATACAATGGGTTTCATCCACTAATACTTGCGTAGATTATTCGTATTCATACGCATGTTCGAACCTCTCATGAAAAAAATCTGTACGTAAGCACATCAGTTTGTTCTTAACCTTGTTCTAATGTTGATGAATTGAATCTGAAGGACTGTGTTCTTCCACAACCAGGCACTGCACAATATTTTGTGGTCTTCAGCGACATGTTTATTCCATGGTTGCTCGATCCTGTTTAGCGCCGCTTATGTTATTTCCCTGCTATGTCATGCGTGAATCAGTGGGAGGGGCTACAGAATTAGGAGCTGATATTCTCCTGTGGAGGCGGTGTTTAACCTGTCTGTAGATAGGTACATACCAAGATGTGGTGTTCGCTGGGCCTCATGTCAGTAAAAGCTTTTATTTTATTAACAAGGACGTTTTCAGTTCTTAAACTTTCAGAATATTCTTTTAGTACGATCACCTTGATTTCTCAGTTCATGACCCTTTAAGTAAATGTACAGATGTCTTACCAGAAATTGATTTTGGTAGACTGTTTAGTCACTGTTTAGAATGTTGCTTGAGTAAAAGTTTTAAAGTATGTGATAATTCATGAATTTAAGTAAGAGAAGTATTTTTTTTATTAAATACAACATACTTAAGTATTGAAAGTAAAAGTAGACGTAAATGCAAAATAGCAAATAAATATTTTTAAAACTGCTTATGAGCCTTGTCAATGCAAGACAGTTAGTTTTATGCTTTTGGTTATGCTCCTATCTACAGCACTTTGGTCAGTTTTTTTGAAAGTGCTATATAAATAAAATTGAGTTGAGTCGTAAAGGTTTTAATTAGCTGGGTCAAGTGGGTTTGATTAGGGTTAGAGCTGAACTTTACAGGAATGTCCATAATCCGGAACTGAGCTAAAATAAATGCTCAAGGGTGCTTTTCCCAAAAGCATCACTAGCAACTATGATCACCTCTTCCGTCATGTCACAAACCAGTCTAAAGATGGAGAGGTCAGAGACAAGAATAAAATGAAAGAATGAGGGACTATGATTTTTAACAGCTGTGTTCTCCCTCTCCTGGTGGGAGCTCACAATCTTCAGTGGTTCTTTATTTAGAGAACAATAATGAACGGAGATTCAGGTCAAAATAACAAACAAAAGTGAATCTGACAGATCGGGGTTAACTGTAACTTGCCTTACAAAGGAAATCCCAAATAAAATGCAGGAGTCTTCCCTTACTCCCAAGCTAACTCATAAACAGAAGAAAACAGTTTCACAAATAAAAATGTGGCAACCCACATCCTACAGCTTCTGAAATAATGAATAATTATTTAACAGAGCAAAACTCTCGATCACAGAAAAGTTTAGGAGAGGTTTAAAGTTTTTAAGTCTTCTCTGATCCTAATTATTACATACAGTGCCTTGCGAAAATATTCATACCCCTTCATTTTTTTCACAATTTATGTTGCTGCCTCATGTTAAATCTTTTTTTAAATTATTTTTTCCCCCATCAATCTACTCCATACACCATGATGAAAAATCAAAATCAGAATTGTCACAGCTTTGTAAATTTATAAAAAAAATTATGAAACTGAAATAAGTACATTGCATAAGTTCAATTCAAGTTTATTTGTATAGCGCTTTTCACGATACAAATCATTGCAAAGCAGCTTTACAGAAAATTTTAAGTTTCTACATTATATTTAGGAGTAGGTTATTAGCAGTGTTGGAAGTAACGCATTACAAAAGTAATAATATTACAGTAGTATGCTGTAACACAGTAATATAAAGCTTTACTAATAAAATTTGGGTAATATTATTACTTGTTACAATCTCAGTAATGCAAGTTACAGCAACATATTTTTATCTATATTTTTTGACACGATGATCCACGTCATGGGCGATGTGCTGCGTACCGTCTCGATCAGGCTCCTGAAGTCCCTCTTCAGAGACTCCAGCTGCAGAAACATTGAGAACACGAGCATCAGGAAAACAGTGAGTGTGCAATTTACCTTCAGCTAATGTAGCACGGACGTGCTGGACGATGGAGTCTCCGAAGTTCACAGCATCGCGTTCAGTCTCGCGGAGGGGAACGAAGCGGTTCCGGGTGGAAATCTCGAAGGCCAGAGGTGGCGGAGGGGGAGAGGTCGTCGCCCGGGGCCTGGCTCGCATCTTCCGCTGCTGGTGCACCCAGGGTCTGTGGTGTCCCGGCGCCGGAGTGAAGGACATCTGGGAAGATCGCGTCCTAGGTGCAGAGAAACACACGCTTTATACTTACCCCGGTCTTGTGAGCATCAGCCCGGGATGTCTTCAGCACAGCTCTCCATTCCCTCAACTGGTCCTGCTTCTCCAGCAGCTCACAGATCTGCTTCTCCATGGCAAGATTAGCGGCAACCATGCTGGTGATGCTAACAGGCTACAAACTAGTAGTGGACTCTGTAAATCAAAATAAAACTAGTGATAACAAGGCGCTCTGATTGTTTTTGTTGTAGAATACAGTAAGGGATATATTCACACTATAATTGATTTTAGATTTAAAAGATAGACGATAAAGAATTAACTTGATGGAGCTCCAACACAAAACATGCGGCAGCAACAAACAGGAAGTGACATCAGTCAGAGCCTCAACATCATCGGGCATAAGTATGCAAACCCTTCATTACTTAGCTGAAGCACCTTTACAGCCTCAAGTCTTTTTGAGTATTATGCGACAAGCTGTGCACATCAGTATTTGGCAATTATCTGCCATTCTTCTCTTCACGTCTCAAGCTCTGTCAAGTTGGTTGGGGGAAGACACACATTTTCAGGTTTCTCCTGAAATTTCTGATTGGCTTCAATCCCAGACTGTGGCTGGACCACTCAAGGACATACACAGAGTTGTCTATAAGCCACTCTTGCTGTGTGCTTAGGGTCATTATCCTGTTGGAAGGTGAACCTTCTGGGTTTTCATTAATGCTATCTTAATATTTTGGTGCACTGAGCTTGTCTCTCAGTCCCTGCCGCTGAAAAACAGCCCCACAGCATGAGGCTGCTACCAGCATACTTTACTGCTGAGATGGTGCTCTGCAGGTGATGAGCAGTGCCTGCTTTCTTCCAAACATGATGCTTGGAATTGAGGTTCATCAGACAAGAGAGACTTGTTGGGTTGTCATGTGACTTCACTGAGGAGAGGATTGAGTCTGGCCACACCACCATTATGCCCAGATCGCTGTAGTGTTGCAGTGATGTTTGTCCTTCTGTAGGTTTCTCCTGTCTCTATGTATGATCATGGAGCTCAACTAGAGTGACCATCAGCTTCTTGCTCAGTTTGGCCAAAAGGCCAGCTATAGGAAGAGTCCTGATTGTTCCAATCATCTTCTGTTATGGATAGAGGCTACATGCTTCTGTAAACCTTCAATGCAGCATAATTTTTCTAAAGTCTTCGCAATATGTGTGCCTTAACACAATCCTGTCTCTGAGCTCTACAGGCAGTTCTTTTGAGCTCAGGGCTTGGTTTTTGCTTTGAAATGTATTTTAAGCTGTTCGACCTTTTAATAAGGTGTGTGTGCCTTTCCAAATCATACCCATTCAATTGAATTTGCCACAGGTTAACTTCACTTGAACATCTACAAGCAATTTGAATGCTCCTGAGTTAAATTTCATCTGTCCCACTGTCAACTGTTTGAATGCTTGTGCAATGGAATAATTTAAGTTTGTGGTCCCACTTTATATTAGGTGGCCTTAACTACTATGTACTTACATTTAAATTAATCATTTGGTACAATGCACTTATTGTGTACATACATGTTTTTACATTGTACTTATATTTTTAAAAATACCTATATGTAGTTACATCTGTAATTAATTTCTGTAATTACATTTATAATTACACTGTTTACCCATCCATTACACCTAAACCCACCCTTAAACCTACCCAGACCACCAAACCTGTCCCTAACCTTATCTGTGTCCCATTTTAATAACAGCAAAAGTGTTTTGCAATACAATATGACCACAATAAATACATTGTACTTATTTTTTGATGCAAGTACATAGTAGTTAAGGCCACCTAATATAAAGTGTGACCAAGTTTGTAAGTCACCTTTGGATAAAAGCGTCTGCTAAATGCCTAAATGTAAATGTAATTAAGCACTGCCTGAGTGAGAGAGAGAGATAACTGCACACAATATATCTAAAAATATAACATGAATAAACTTGCCTTCATCAGCTTTTTATCGAAACCAGGGTCCATTTTATAAAGCTTAAAATATAATGTGCATATACAGTATTGTTCAAAATAATAGCAGTACAATGTGACTAACCAGAATAATCAAGGTTTTTAGTATATGTTTTATTGCTACGTGGCAAACAAGTTACCAGTAGGTGCAGTAGATTCTCAGAAAACAAACAAGACCCAGCATTCATGATATGCACGCTCTTAAGGCTGTGCAATTGGGCAATTAGTTGAAAGGGGTGTGTTCAAAAAAATAGCAGTGTCTGCCTTTGACTGTACAAACTCAAAACTATTTTGTACAAACGTTTTTGTTTCTAGGATTTAGCAATCCTGTGAATCACTAAACTAATATTTAGTTGTATGACCACAGTTTTTTTAAAACTGCTTCACATCTGTGTGGCATGGAGTCAACCAACTTGTGGCACCTCTCAGCTGTTATTCCACTCCATGATTCTTTAACAACATTCCACAATTCATTCACATTTCTTGGTTTTGCTTCAGAAACAGCATTTTTGATATCACCCCACAAGTTCTCGAATGGATTAAGGTCCGGAGATTGGGCTGGCCACTCCATAACATTAATTTGGTTGGTTTGGAACCAAGACTTTGCTCGTTTACTAGTGTGTTTGGGGTCATTGTCTTGTTGAAACAACCATTTCAAGGGCATGTCCTCTTCAGCATAGGGCAACATGACCTCTTCAAGTATTTTAACATATGCAAACTGATCCATGATCCCTGGTATGCGATAAATAGGCCCAACACCATAGTAGGAGAAACATGCCCATATCATGATGCTTGCACCACCATGCTTCACTGTCTTCACTGTGTACTGTGGCTTGAATTCAGAGTTTGGGGGTCGTCTCACAAACTGCCTGTGGCCCTTGGACCCAAAAAGAACAATTTTACTCTCATCGGTCCACAAAATGTTCCTTCATTTCTCTTTAGGCCAGTTGTTGTGTTCTTTGGCAAATTGTAACCTCTTCTGCACATGCCTTTTTTTTAACAGAGGGCCTTTGCTTTTAAGGCATTGGAGATAATTTTAGCTGAACAGCCTATAAGTGTTTGCACCTCTTTATAGGTTTTCCCCTCTCCAATCAACTTTTTAATCAAAGTACGCTGTTCTTCTGAACAATGTCTTGAACGACCCATTTTCCTCAGGCTTTCAAATGCATGTTTAGCAAGTGCAGGCTTCATCCTTAAATAGGGGCCACCTGATTCACACCTGTTTCTTCACAAAATTGATGACCTCAGTGATTGAATGCCACACTGCTATTTTTTTGAAAACACCCCTAATTCAACTAATTGCCCAATTGCACAGCTTTAAGAGCGTGCATATCATGAATGCTGGGTCTTGTTTGTTTTCTGAGAATCTACTGCACCTACTGGTAACTTGTTTGCCACGTAGCAATAAAAAATATACTAAAAACCTTGATTATTCTGGTTAGTCACATTGTACTGCTATTATTTTGAACAATACTATACAGTTGTAAATAGTAAAATTCATTTATATGTTTTTGACTGAACAGTTGTTGTATGTGCATTATGCAAAAATGTTCTTTAATATAACTAGTTGTATTTGCATTTTCCAGTGCATTTTATTTGTTATTTAATAAACTTATTTTACCAAATTTGCCCCAAAGTCCTTGGTTGACCAGCGCTCACAGTATCAGCACACCATCAGTTCTCCATAAGAAACAGTTGGGTTCAGTCAGTGCTAGCTTCACGCATTCTCTTATCTCCAGCTCAATATTGAATGTGTCCGAAAGAAACAGTTCTCCATTTATTGTTCTGGTGATTCTTAAACTGCTGCAACCAGTTCTTGAATCGAGATCCGCTGTAGCAGTATGTGCAAGTCAACTGAGCTGAGAACTGCTGCAACTTGAATATACAGTCGACAAAACTAAAAAGTTGAAGCATCTCTGCAGTGTTTAATACATTTCTACTGATTAACACATAAATATTTACTTTGCACCCATAAAACCTTGGCAAACAATTACATCAAAAATTTATATAAAAATATTTAGAAATTAAACAAGTTGTTTCTGAAAAAATATATAGTTGTTGAAACAAATAAATGTTTAGTTTGACAGTTTTATGATCCTTTTATTGTGTTTCCTATATTTAAAAATACATTGATGCAAGAGTGATTGTGTTAAACATGTTTCCAACATGTTTTATTTTGTCACACTTTCTGATGTTCAACAAAACTCCCTTTGAGAAAATTACAGGCATGCTTAGTATCATCAGTTCTCAGTATGGAACGTGTCCAAAAGAAAGTTCTAGCTTCAGTATACTGGTGATTTGAGTAAATAACTTTAGAAAATTGTGCTGACTCGAGACCTGAACCGTTTTGAACGATTCAGTCCGATTTGGTGAACTGGTTCAACTGGTTGACTAAAAACAACAGGTTCAAAAAATTATTTTTGATCATGAAACACAAATCACTATTGTTTACTGCATTCTTCAAGTCCCAGTAACTGCTGTATATTTTTGATCTCCCACTCCCATCCGGAGCAAATGTAAAACCGCCTGATCCTGATTTGTGTTAGGACCTGGAGGATCCCAATCCGGTGCTCTACTGTGGGTTTTTATGTGGGCTTTGATAACTGCCAGCTTGAAAGTATTTGGGACGTGTCCTAAAGAAAGCAAAGAATTAACAATATTGACAAGAGTTTCTGAGATTACATTTATTTGTTTAGTGGGTATAGAATCTAGTGGTTAAATCTGATGTTTTACTGTCTAAAAGCTTTCATGTCTTGGTGCTGTTAAACTGGTGCTAAATTGTTTTTGTTTTCTTTCACCTTAGACCTGATGCCGCAGAAAGAGGAGAGTCAAGAATTGAATGAAATGGAAGAGAAAAATCAGTATGACATACATCATGATTTCATGACTGGGGAAAAATCTTTTACTTACTCGCCGACTCAAAAAGCAGAAACTAGATACCTTGAATTCCAGATGAGAGTTCACACTGGAGAGAAACCTTACACCTGCAAACTGTGTGGGAAGAGTTACAAAAGAAATGAAAATCTTAAAATTCATATGAGAATTCACACTGGAGAGAGGCCTTACACCTGCAAACTGTGTGGGAAGAACTTTACACAAAAAGAAAATCTTACATTTCACACAGGAATTCACACTGGAGAGAAGCCATTTAAATGTTCTCAATGTGGAAAGAGTTTTAAACAGAAAAAGTACCTCAATGGCCACATGACAATTCACACTGGAGAGAAGCCGTTTGTTTGTGATCAGTGTGAAAAGAGTTTCAGGTATAAAGCCCAGCTTGATCTTCACATGAGAGTTCACACTGGAGAGAAGCCTTTCACCTGCCCTCAGTGTGGAAAGAGCTTCACAGTTAAAGGAAACCTTAAGATTCACATGAGAGTTCACACTGGAGAGCAGCCTTACAAGTGTCTTCAGTGTGACATGAGTTTCACACAGACCTGAAACGGCACTTGCAAACTCATTCTGGAAAGAAATTCCAAACCTCATGTCACAATGAGGAAAATGGCAATTTCAACAATCATCTGCACATTCCCTCTGAAGAAAGACAATTCAGTTGTGATCAGTCTAATTAAAACATCTCATTAACACATTCATGTGACAAATCATGTAAATGTGAGAACCTGACTGTGTTCTCTATTAACCCTCTGGGGTCTGAGGGGGTTTTGGGGCCGTGGAGAAGTTTTGATATGCTCTGATATTTGTGTTTTTTTTTCAGTATCTTAAAAACATATTAATGTCTACAGTCTGATAACACTGTATTCAGCACAAACAGGGCTACAATAAAATGTCAGCAGTGTTAATGTATGTGTTTGTGTTTTTGAGAAAACAGCGTTTATGCGTGGTTAGTGAAAAACTAAAGAATTTTCTGAAATAAGGCCAAAAAACACATATACTTTTGAGAACTGAATGTGGTAGACTAAAGTTTTTGCTCATTCACAGAAAACAAGAAGTTGATCTAACACAAAATATGTCTTACAAAAGTTAAAAGTCTGTATGCAAGGGAGTGACAATAGCCTGAACATTTAGAGATTCACACCTGAGAGACAAAGGGCCACTCTCTCTCTATATATATATATATATTTATTTATTTAGTTATTATTTATGTCTGTAAGGCAAGTACACACAGAGTTTTGGAGTTTCGCGCTCAAGTTCACAGAGACCTAGATGGCAGAAAGCGCATCCTGTTTGCTTTCATTATTTTACAAAAGCACATTTTGTTGTTATTGTGAGTGCACACAAATAAACGTAGAGTCTTTATAGATTTGAAGGATGTGTTACTCTTATCTGTATTACCACAAATTACAGAGTATTTTAAGAGCAAGTGAGCACACCGATGCCTCCATCTGTCATCCAGTGAGTGCTACTGTCCAGCTGTCCAGCTTCCTCACTCTACACACACATTTGTATAGCGCACATATGTCTTGGTTAAAATTAGACTAAGTGGCCAAGTAACATTGCTTAAACTTACATATTTCAGATAATAAGCCATATTTAAGGTTGATGAATGATAGGCGAGCATTTGGATTTCCTGCCTGATGTACTACCACATAGACCAGCTGTTAACGATCTGCATGACTTTGCGACTAATAAAATTTTGGTCGACTTACGTTTAGTCGACTATCAGGGGGCAGCCTTAGTGAGAAGAGTTAAATAATGGGGCTTGATTATTTGTATTTGTAACACAGTATAATCAAAATCTACATAATGAAGGTCAAAGACTTTATTGAGCACATTGATCTAAAGACAGAGACTTGAACAGTAAGACACCTTTGAGCCATTGCTAAATTCAGTGACAGAGCCAGGGATTTTTCATAAGGGTGGCCAGGCAGGGGCCAACAGTTACCTTGGGGTGGCACAGAAAATATCATTATGCAAACAAACATGGCACTCATCCAACCTTAAAATACTTTTTTTTAAAGTATTATAGGTGCCTAAATCACAATGATATATAACATGCCACAATATTTTATTTATAATTAAAATTCACATACAACTTATATTCATAAGTCACCTTCATGTTTTTTCAAAACTATTTGATCAAATAAAACTTATGAAATTCACTTTGAAACCAGAATTCATGCCTCCCCTTGCTGAAAAAAACTATATAAAGACCAGGAAACAATTTCAAATAAGTAGGCTACTGAAATGCATTTTATTAAAAGTGCAAACAATAAAACTTAAGCAAACTTACAAGCTGTCTCCAAAATCCATGACACTAGTACTACTAGTACAAACAATTTACATTAGTTGGATTCTGTGGTTATTGTGGTTTAAAGCAAAGAAATTCATGAAGGTTTAGAGACTTGGCTCGCCTGAACTTGACACTTAAGACACCCAGATTGCTCAGTCTATCATCATTCATGGTTGATTGCAGGTAACTTTTTACCAGCTTGAGAGTAGAGAAGCTGTGTTCACATGCAACTATACTCACGGGTATGGCAACAGCAATTTTGCACAATCTAAAGAGCTCGTGGAATACCTCTTCATATGGTTCAATGAGCACAGTCAAATCTACAATACCAGTGGGCTTCTGTATGCCAGCATGCAATTTCCTCTCCAGAATTCTTTTCATTTGGTAAAGTTCATGTCTTAGGTCATCGATGTTGCAAGAATAGATAGAGGCAAATGGAAAAAGGGCTTCCTCCAGCTTTGAGCTCTGTTTAGTCTTTCGTTTAGGAGTTGGCTTCAATGTTGCATTGCTCAGCAGTGTTTAAGACATCTTTCCAGAGTCCTTCAAAGTAGGATTCATCCCTCTCAGTGTTAATTTCGTTGACTAAATATTTTCGTCATTATTTTCGTCACGAATATATTTTTGCGGACGAAAACGAAACGAAAACTAAAAAAAAAGTCACTGATGGAGACTAAAACTATGACTAAATTGATTGACATTATCGTCAACGAAAAAAGGACGAGACGAAAATAGACGGTGACGAAAATACAATCAGCTGACGGGAGAGATGTGAGGAATGAACAAAAGAACCAATCGGCAAAACGGAACAGGCGAGACTGCATGAGAAGAGAACCAATCAGAGCCAATCTTTGACCGAGCTCCCGGGAAGACGGCATTCGAAGAGACGATGTCTAAAAAAAGCGACAACATGTCCACAGCCGGGAGAAAAAGAAGGGGAGACTTGTGGGCACACTTCACGTTTGACGACGAACAAAACAAAACAAAGTGTAAAGCATGCGGAACGGTCATTAGTGGCAAGAACACAACCAATTTGAAAAGACATTTACAGACGAGCCACCTGGACATTTTCTCAAAGGTAAATTCACAACGATTTCTTTTGAGCTAAACAAAATTGGAAGACTGCAGTGCGTAGATGTTGTAACATTAAATATTACGAACTGAAAAGTACTGTAAAATAGACCCTTCAGGTTAGATGAGAGCAACATACAAATACATAAAATTATGCTACATACATTTGATTAATACTAATGTTTAGTATATTTCATAATGTTCTAGGCTACTTGTTGACAATATCACAAATATTTATAGATTAGTCATGTGAAACGTGACTGTTCACATCATATCATTATACATACTAATCTAGCAATATTGTGGTATTTAAAACATACATGTACAATATTGCTAGACAAAGGAATACCTTATAAAATCTTGTTACATTTTTTTTTATCCACCTAGCTAGCTGCCAACTTATTATATTTACTTTTTTCACTCTTTTATTTGCGTTTAGTGCTTTAATATTTACTGCTTGTGCAAATAAAGTGATTGCAATGAATAAATAATATAAATGTATTTAAACTATTTTCCTTTTTTATGTCACAGCTACAGAAGTCTCCTGATGAAGGTGGTGAACCAAGCGCAAAAAAGGCAAAAATATCCAATCAAAACATTGCAGAAGCACTGTTAGGCACTACAAAGCACAACAGCAATGCCAGAGAACAGCAAGTAAAAGAGGAGGCTATAGCAAAATGGATCGGACGTTCAGGGTTACCACTCACTACAGTAGAAGATGAGGATTTTATTCTCATGATAGAAACATTTGATAAGAAGCTGACAGTGCCAAAGAAAACAAAGATAAGTAATTTGATTGAAAAACAATATGACGAAGAAAAGACAAAGTTTAAGAAACGACTGTGTGGTGCTCGTAAAGTGTCAATTGGAATTGACCTATGGACTAAAAAGGGACTGTCTGCATCATTCCTTGGCATAAGTTGTTGCTTTTTTTGTGTTGATCAAAACAATCCAGAACACATCCTGCTTGCTCTTGAACAAGTTGCCCATCCACACACTGCCCAGTCCATTAAGGCCTGCGTGGATAAGTGCATGCAGGAATGGGGCATTTCAAATGACAAAATTGTGACTGTAATAACGGACAATGGTAGCAATATGGTAGCATAAGATGATGAAGAGGAGTCCCCCCGAGGTGAAAGTGATTCAGAGGAGGAGATTGAAGACCATCGGTAAACCACTTTTATTCATAATTTAATTTGACAGTAAGTTAATGTATTACCTCATTTACCTGATATTTTTACTTTCTTTTTGGTAGCTATCAAAACATGGAGATGGATATGGAACGGATGCCATGTGTGGTTCACACGCTGCAGCTTGTGGTCCACATGCTAAACAAGGAGGCAAGTGTGAAGCGACTCCTTGACAAAGCACGATCAATTGTGAAGCTCTTTCGCAAGTCATCTGTTGCTACACAGAAGATTTTGGATAAGTGTGGCCTAATTGTTGTGAATGATTGTCCCACGCGCTGGTCAAGTACATATTACATGATTACACGACTCCTCAAAGTTAAAGATCCTCTTTGCGAAATAGCGAATGAGATGGGGTGGGACAACTTACTCTCTAGTGAGTGGCAGAAGCTCAGCTCATTGCATGAACTCCTGTTGCCTTTTGCCGAACACACACAGACTTTTCAGAGTGACACGATGTCTATGTCACTGATCGTCCCTGCCCTCTTAGATTTACATTTTGCCACTCTAGCGCGAAAAATGAAAGTCAATTTGAACCAGCGCTTTGCCTGGGCATTAGATCCATCAGATGAAAAGTTCTCTCCACTTGTTGCTGCTGCTTTCTTTCTCAACCCTACTGTATCTGATACTCTCCTTGATGTGGCTGATGACAGTGTTCAGGAACTTTTTAAGCAGGCAGAGGGGTATGTTGTCCAGTGCACTCA
Source organism: Acrossocheilus fasciatus (assembly GCA_036784905.1). NCBI lineage: Eukaryota > Metazoa > Chordata > Actinopteri > Cypriniformes > Cyprinidae > Acrossocheilus > Acrossocheilus fasciatus. Next base: position 32,698,815 of record CM071941.1, on the reverse strand, counting down.
GAGTCAAGAGACTCACCCTGATGATGATGATGTGGAGGTCGAGGAACTGAATGGACCAGAGCCTGACCCTGGACCACCATCATCCTCCTCAAGGCAGCCAGTCTTCAGATTTCTGTCCAAATGCCGTGCAAAGCCTAAACCAAAGTCCTCCACGTGTAGCATCAGGCAGCAACTAAGCAAGTACAAGGAGGAGCTCTCACAGCCCATTACTTGTGATTCAGGAATCCAGTTTTGGCTTGGGAAATGTGACACATTTTATCACAGCTTGAAACCATTAGCATTAGATCTGTTAGCAATGCCGGCTTCGCAAGCTTTTGCGGAGAGGGTTTTCAGTGTCACAGGTGACCTAACCAGGGGAAAGCGTAACAGAGCAAAAGTCACTTTAGCACGAAGTGCTTTCTTGAAAATGAATAGAGGTAAATAAGTGTTAGTATTCTGTGGTTGAAATGCCAGCATTGTGGTAGCAAGAAGAAAATGTCGTTCAGTGCACTTTAGATTCAAATTAAAGCTGTTTGCACTTATTGTTCAGCTCAGCTGTAAGCTTTAAGGTCCTGGACCTAACTTTATTTTTCTTTTATTGATGGTGAATTGGCAGCTAGTTATTGTTTACATTACCATGACAGTGTTTGTTGCTGCTGCATAAAAGCTTTTGAATTGAAATAAAGACACAGTTGTGTTGAAATAAAGACAGTTGTGTTGAAATAAAGTTACATTTGTGTTTTATTTGTGTCTTATATATTTTGGTTAAGTTTGTTTCCTATACCAGCGGTAAAAAATTGTCTAGTAAATCTGTTATTGATTTTAGTCTTATTTTAGTCGACTAAAATACCAAGCAATTTTAGTCGACTAAAATAAGACTAAAATTAAAACAAATCAGATGACTAAAACTTGACTAAAACTAAAAAGAATTATAGTCAAAAGACTAAGACTAAAACTAAATTAAAATTTCTTGTCAAAATTAACACTGATCCCTCTAATTATGAGAGTGATGCATAAGAGTTTAAATTAAATCCAGGGCTGAACCCAAATCAAGAGATGGTGATTGAAGAATCAGATAGACATTTTGTGTCATCAAAGAGCTCAGTGAAGGTCACTAAAAGAGGTCCAGGTCCATTTGAGCAAGTAGTCCACGTGCATCCACAGTTCTATCTCCACTGTTTTCTTCAGATATTTCCTCTAGCTCTTCTTTCATCCTGACTAATATTCTCCTGTGCCTTAGAATCATTTGGCTGCTTCTTGCTACTCTTCCTGAAGAAGGATGCTATATCTGCTGCCTTTCTCTTAATTTTTCTCACATTTCACTGACTGTCTGACATGAATACACTGAAGCAAAACATTTAAACCAGGGCTCTGAACCAGTTCAAGGAACGAAAACAAAAACCGTAAACGAACGAAATTTTGACTGGAACAGAACCGGAAACAGAAATGAAATCAAATTTTATAGTTCTGAACAGAATCGAAAATTTGAAATGGCCATTAACTGGTTAATAATGTTATTTTTATCGTTCCATATAATATTTGAAATTTGCTGTCAGCCAAACAGGAATTCAAATAGTACGGCCTATGCAAATGTGATGCTGATGCATCCAGCGAGTGAAATGCCCACACGCTCAACTGTGAACTCTTCATAGGTAAGTCGCAGTGGCAATGTAACGGAGTTTATCCGAGGATAGTGTAAGATGGATTCAACAGATCTTACGCACCTGCAGCACTTCTGTGAAGGAGAAAACAGAATAAAACTATAGGCTTACATAGAAAGGAATATATATATGCCTATACACTAAATATATTTCACTTAAGTCATTGACAGATTAACGAAACAAAGAAAAAAAAATGCTGAGTTAAGCCTACAGTTCATTGTGACGCGTTCCAAAGTTCTTAGAAAGGAAAACTAGATGTCAGAAATTAGCTCTACGATTTTATTTATTTTACAGTTTTATTTTTTTTGCAAAAGCTTGACAGTTTTGAATGATGTCTTGCATCTGTTTAACCAACCAGCGTTGGTATGGCCATATCGCGCTAGCCTCACGCGCACGCAGACACAACATATTTTTGCGACATTGTAGCCATTTCATTATCAAAATAAAATACAGTTAAAGAAATGTATAAAAAGTTACAGTGCTCCGTTGTCCTATCTGTTGCGTTCAGCGTGACTATCGCCTCACTGTGCTGATATAGGCTAGCCGAGGATGATGTTTTACATAGATGAAAGTACAAAGCCTACAATAAATAATATTTTAGCACCCAGATACGTCGCGAATATGGAAACATTTGGATTCGTGCCAAATGAGAGAGGTAGGCTTCAGTTTCACCTTTAATTTGTTTTTGGATTGACATTTTTTATAGCCTATATCCTTAAGTTTAGAGGATTTGTTGTGGAGAGAAACTAATAACTGTTTCATTTGGATTTACCGGCATTTTAACCTACATCATTTCTGAATGTAGCCTAATAAAATGTGACGCGACTTAGCCTGTTTTTTTTTCCTTTATTAACCATTATTTTTTCTACTCAAACTGGTTTTGGAACAGTAATAACACAGAAGAACGCAGGAACAGAAACGTTAAAATATCGATTCTGCTCGGAGTGAACCCATTGACTTTTTTTTTTTTTTCGTTTTTCAATATTTTTAGTTTTCTATAATTTCTGTTATATATAATATCAATCTTGATCCTGGCATTTACACTGTAATACACAGACGGGGGAAGCGAGCCGGCGCGCTCGTGAAGCTCAGACAGCGTGGATCTATTATGGCGTTGCCTTGCATCCATCAGGTGAATCTCCGCTCTCTACCCAACAAAACGGACAGACTCCTACTGCTCTCCTGGACAAATAAGACAAATACACTGCTCTGTGTTTCACAGAAACCTGGCTAAATGACGCCATTCCAGACAGCGCGCTTTATCTGCTGGGCTTTCAGCTAATCAGAGCAGATCGCGACACAGAATCAACGGGGAAATCGCGCGGCGGAAGGACATGCTTCTACATCAATAAGAGGTGGTGTACAGATGTAACAGTGTTAAAAGATGTGCTGTTCAGATCTAGAAGCTCTCTTCATTAACTGTAGGCCTTTCTACTCGTGAGTGTTTACATTTCTCCGCAAGTGCACGCGAGCTCAGTTTTATATAAACTCGCTGATCTGATCACAGACACAGAACAACAACACCCAGACTATGTTTTAATCATTCTTGGGGACTTTAATCAAGCAAATCTCTCATGTGAACTGCCAAAATACAGACAGCATGTTACATGTCCCACCAGAGAAAGTAATATATTGGATCACTGTTACATCATGATAAAGAATGCATATCACTCTGTTCCACGGGCAGATTTGGGGCTCTTTGATCACTGCCTGGTTCATCTTATACCAACCTACAGGTAAAAACTTAAATCTGCTAAACCTGTGGAAAAGACTTTAAAGAGATGGACCATTGAGACAGAGTGGGTTTTACAAGCCTTTCTCGACCTTACTGATTGGAGTGTTTTTGAAGCTGCTGCCACCAATCTGGACGAGCTCACAGAGACTGTAACTTCATATATCAGTTACTGCGAGGATATATGCATTCCCACCAGGACTTATGTAACATTCAACAATGATAAGCCATGGTTTACCGCAAAACTCACACACCTTCGTCAGGCCAAAGAGGACGCCTACAGAAATGGGGACAGAGTCTTGTACAGGCCAAGAACACACTGAATAAGGAGATTAGAGTGGCTAAAAGGACCTACGCTAAAAAGATGGAAGATCAGTTCACTTCCAATGACTCCACTTCAGTGTGGAAAGGCCTGAAAGCCATCACCAAGTACAGGACAACATCCCCCAGCACTGAGGTGAATCAACAACTTGCTGAATACTTGAATGAGTTTTATTGTAGATAAATCCTGACCATCTCTTTACACAACCGTTAACACCTCCAGCAACCCCCCTCTCCCCAACTTCAGGACTTCAGATCAGTGAAGATGTGCGCCAGGTCTTCAGGAAGAACAAGAGAAGGAAGGCACCAGGCCCAGACAGTGTGACACCAGCCTGCTTGAAAACCTGTGCTGACCAGCTGTCTTCACACAGATCTTCAATAGACCTCTGGAGTTGTGTGAAGTCCCTTCCTGCTTCAAACGCTCCACCATTATCCCTGTTCCAAAGAAACCCAAGATAACAGGACTTAATGACTAAAGACCTGTGACTCTAACTTCTGTCGTCATGAAGTCATTTGAAAAACTGGTTCTGGCTTATCTGAAGGACATCACTGGACCACCTGCAGTTTGCTTACCCAGAAAACAGATCCGTGGATGATGCAATCAACATGGGACTGCATTACATCCTGCAACACCTGGACAAATCAGGGACTTATTTGAGGATCCTGTTTGTGGACTTTAGTTCGGCCTTCAACACCATCATCCTTACACTCCTCCAGACCAAACTAACCCAGCTCTCTGTCCCTAGCTCTATCTGTCAGTGGATCACCAGCTTTCTGACAGATAGGCAGCAGCTAGGGAGACTGGGGAAATCTACGCCAAACAGCCGCTCCACCAACACTGGTGCCCCTCAGGGATGTGTTCTCTTCCCCACTGCTCTTCTCCCTGTACACCAAAAACTGCACCTCTAAAGACCCCTCTGTCAAGCTCCTGAAGTTTGCAGATGACACCACACTCATCGGCCTCATCCAGGACGGTGACGAGTCTGCCTACAGACAGGAGGTTAAAGAGCTGGCTGTCTGGTGCAGTCTAAACAACCTGGAGCTCAACATGCTCAAAACAGTGGAGATGATCGTGGACTTCAGGAGAAACCCCCCTGCACTCTCCCCACTCACCATCATAGACAGCACTGTGCCTGCAGTGGAGACATTCAAGTCCCTGGGATCCATCATCTCTCAGGACCTGAATTTGGACACTCACATCAACTCCATAGTAAAAAAAAAAAACAACAACAACAAAGGTTGTACTTCCTTCGCCAGCTGAGGAAGTTTAACCTGCAACAGGAGCTGCTGAAACAGTTCTACTCAGCCGTCATTGAGTCTGTCCTGTGCACTTCAATAACTGTCTGGTTTGGCTCAGCTACAAAATCAGGGATCAGAAGACTACAGAGAACGGTTTGGACTGCTGAATGGATTATCGGTGCCCCCCTGCCCATCCTTCAAGAACTGTATACATCCAGAGTGAGGAAAAGGGCTCAGGAAATCACTCTGGATCTCTCACATCCAAGTCGTCCCCTTTTTGAACTTTTGCCATCTGGCCGGCGCTACAGAGCCCCAATTACCAGGACAGCCAGGCACAAGAACAGTTTCTTCCCCCAGGCAATCCAACTTATGAACAGTTAACCCTCTGGGGTCGACAAATGCGTATACGCGTTTTGAGGCAGATTTTCCTGATAAGGCCAAAATGAGCTTGAATTACTCTGCCATTTTTGATCGTACAGATAAGAGCAATACACCATTCGAATCTGTAAGGGGTCTACTTTTATTTATATACACTCATAATAACAACTAAACTTTGTGCTTTTGAAGAATAAAGAAAACAAACAGGGTGTGCTCTCTGTCTTCTCCGTCTCCGCGAACTGTTTTTAGAAACGCATCAATAAAATTAACTGTAACTCAGCAAATATTCAACACAGAGACATGGGAGTTATATCTATAGAAAGCTTGAAGTGTCTACTTTGACATGAAAACAAACATTGTGTGATGAAGTAATCTGTATGAAACCAACACGATGTTCAGTCTGTCCCGTCTGACTCATTATCTCTAATGTGATCCCGCGGCTCGCGCCGTTCATATGTAAATAGCACGTGGGACGTGCGCACATGCAAACGCCCAACACAAACAAAGAGTGAGGAGATTCATCGCGGCTATTGTTTGTTTCTGGAAGACGTGCCAAGTAAAAGCAGGATTTCCCTCCAAAGAAGAACACGATTTCATCCAGCAGAGGAGATCAATCTTATGAGTTAGTAATGTTTCTTTTTTGCATTAGTTAATGTTTTATTGTGACATAAACTTGAACAGATTTACTAACAGTTAGTTGGGTTTTTCCCAAACGACAACATGATGAATGCTACGCGTCTAAGAATGTTTAGACCATGTTTATTATTAATACTCTGTTCACAAATAGATTTTAATAGCGTGCTAAACAATAATAATTAGTTTCTCAGATATAAAATATCATTTTTTATAGTACAAAGTACATCCTTTTATTGTACAAAGCATGCTTGAGTCTGTGGTTACAGAATCATATCATAGACTACTATAAAATCATACATACTAGACTATATGACTACAAAATCATAGTTGGGTTTTTCCCAAACTATAATTCCTGACTACAATGTTTGAAAACGTGTGAAACATTTTTAATATGAGGGGCAATTCACTGTATTTAAATTTCTTACGGCGCGATGATGTTTTCATGCTCTATATAAAACAATAAAAGTAATATGAGTGTACACTGTAACATGATGAATGCTACGAGTCTAAGTATGTTTAGTACATGTTTATTATTAATAGCCTACTCTGTTCAGAAATAGATTTTAATAACATGCTAAACAATAATAGTTTCTCAGATATAAGATTTCTTTCTCTTTTTTGTGATAGTACAAAACATGTGTGAGACTATGGCTACAAAACCTATATATATACAGATGTTCCTGATATTAACATGCTCACAAATGTTTTTTTGTTTTTTTTTTGTATTTTATTGAATCAAATACCAGCACCAGATGTATCCTGATGTCTCTTCAAACTGTTTTCCTCTGAGAGCGCTGTACCAACGTTAGATGTTCAACTACACTGATATTCTATGTTAAAACAAGCTCCTTTTCTACTGATTATGTTTTTTTCTTCTTGAATCCATGGAAAGAAGTAGAAACACTTAAATAACACATGTAAATATCAGGTATGATTTACTTGTTTCACTTGTTAGGCAGAATCTGTTGCAGGCAGGGACGTGCACAGGGGGGTTGCTCAGGTTGCCCGGGCAACTGCCCATATACCCTTCTCGACTCACGTTGCCCTTCCGAGGTGGAAAAAAATAAATAAAAAAATCGTACAATGGATGCAGAATTTCACGTAAGCCTAGATAAAAAACAAAACAAAAACGCAAAGCCTCATTCACTTCCATATTAGGGAAAGTGAAAGTCAGTAGGGGAAGGGCAAACTCTGTTTACGTGGCTGCAGCGCTGCACGCGACCGGCACCTGAGCTGAGCCTGCATGAGCGGCACTAGGAGATTGTCGCGGTTGTCGGGTGAGACGACTTAACGTTGTCGGAAAGGTATAACCAGTGATGGGAATAACGGCGTTATTTAATTTTAATTTAATTTTTCAGTTCATCTGAATGGATGCACAGGGTAGCTGTATTTGACGTGCCGTAAACTCTAGTGTGAAGCGCACGACTCGCCGTCGCTTTCTCTCACATACACGCACGCAAAGAAAGATACAGAGCAAGACAGTCTTTCATAACATGCAGAATTGACGCGCTACATGTAAACGATACTCTTTGTTGTATTTTCCTGTCAAAATAACGGGTTTCATTTGGAATTCTTCAGCTTTTAAGAACTACCGGTTTCTCTGGTAGTGGGCGGAACTAATGAGCAAACGACAATCTCATTGGCTGGCGCTCACCTATTATCGTTTTGATTTCAGCAAATCAATTCGAGCAAACGCAGACAACGTGGTTAATATTCATGAACCCAGCAGCTCATTAATCCTTAGTGTGTTTTATATTGATGACAAATATGCATTCATACTTGGTTATTCTAATTACTAAAGTTCTATCATCATATAATATTAAATTATCATAATATTATATTATAATGCTTGACTGACTGATACTAAGTGTCAGTAGATAAATAGTGTAGGTTAATGTACAATGTTTCATAATAATAATTTATTGTTTTTAGTGTCCATTTCATTAATTTAACATATTTAATATTGGGGGCATCCTAACTTATTTGACATTTGAACATTTTTTAAAAAGTAACGCAATAATTACTTTCCCTGGTAATTAGTTACTTTTATAATGATGTAACTCAATTACTAACTCAGTTACTATTTGTGAGAAGTAACTAGTAACTATAACTAATTACTTTTTTAAAGTAACATGCCCAACACTGGGTATAACAAACGGAAATTTTGCATGTTTAGTATGTAAATTTGGAGAAACCTATCAGTGACTTGATAGGGTATTGTTAGGGATATTGATGTAGGGATTTTCATGACTCAAGTCAGGATTTTCTATGTTATTATTAGTAGTAGTTAAGGTAGTAGTTAAGGTGATTTAGTGCTGTATTTCAGTGTTTTACTACTTTGTGTATATATATTTTAATAAAGACCCTGTTATTCTCAGTCCTTCATATAGCCTGTGAGTTGTTGTTGTTTTTTTTGGGGGGGGGAGGTGTTGCCCTTTTTTTAGGTCAGAGCAACTGCCCCTCAAAATTCCTGTGCACGTCCCTGGTTGCAGGAATGACTCAAAGTCTGTTCACATCTCTGAGGTTAGATCAGTGTGCACAATAATGTGTCTTTGACCTTCATCATGTATGTTTTGATTATACTGTGTTGTAAATAAAATACAAATAATTTTAAAAAAACCCTTTTTTTCAATCTCCTCACATTCTCTCTTACCTGCCTCACAGTCACAGTCACACTGATGGGCCATTAGAGGCCATTAGGGGAGGGCCCTTTGTCTCTCAGGTGAGACTCACTTAATATTCATGGGTATTGCCACTCCCTCGCATATAGACCCTCGATCACAAAACATGTTTTCTGTGAATGAGTAAGCAGAATGATTTTCACATAATTTTGAAGTAAATATTTTAGCCTACAAGACTGATTACTCAAAAGTCTTATTCAAAACTATTTAGTGTGGGTTTTAAGGCCTTATTTCAGCTACATTTTTTCCACAAAACTTACTAACCACGCATAATATTTTTTTTCTAAAAAATGCAAACATGTACATCCATCTTGGTCACATATTATTGTATCACAGTTTGTGCTGAATACAAAAAAAATTACATGTTGGTCAATAGCATTTTTTAAGTAGCTGAAATAAGCACAAATATCAGGGCATGTCAAAACATCTCAAGGGCCCCAAAATGACCTCAGACCCCAGAGGGTTAAAGTCAAGATAGATTTAAGCATTCACTGTTCTTTTTTTGCAAACACACTTTGCTATAATGTCACTGCAGATATTCTTTACAATTTGAATTACTTAAAAGTATGTTAATAGTCCAAACATGCTAGCAACTGAATTAATAAACCCTGGTTGGAACTAACGTTAGCACTACTCACTACGAATGGATGAATAACATTAACAACAAGCTATTGATTAGCACAATGCTGTATAATCTATTGCACACACCCTTTGTTTTGAAATCAGTACCTACCATCCTGTTTTCCAAGCTGTTTCGCAATCATCTGTATTTATGTTCTGTATCTTTGTATTCCGCACTTTGTTTGTCATAAAGTGTGCTGCGAGACGAAGTGGATTAATTTGTCAGACGCCATTTTGGATTTTGGCTTTCGCTTGTACGGTGGCTCTGAATTGTTAAAACATTCTCAAAGCATCTCAAAATGCTTGCTACGGATGCGAAAAACGCAAAAAATCGAACCTGATCCGAATTTTTTTATGATGGATGAAAATTTTGGAGGTAGTGTGTAAACGTGATTGACACAACGTGAGGTGTTTTTTTTTTTTTTTTTAATGGTTTCTGCGGTGGGGAAGAAACGTAAGCCATCAAAATATAAACATTTACGTGAGGAGATTAAGAAGATGAGGCACTCGGGAGGAGGAAAAATGTCGGCTGTTGCTTGTTCTCACACGACAGCATCAAACTGACACATTGACTTCAGGGCATCTTTTGAAAAACTTTCAATTGTTTTACTCTAAGTCAACAAAAACCGAGCAGGTCCAAGCCATTTTGTTGAATCTTTAATGTTTTATGATTGTTGCTAGTTTGTTTGCTTGTTAAAATATATGAAGCAGAGAATGAATGAATTAATAGATAGGTAGATGAATAAAAAATAAATACATACACACATACACAAACACATACAAACAAATAAATGTCTTTTTTTTTGTCATTGCACTGGTATCAGCAAAGATCGTGTGTCTCGAATAGCAAAGTATAATGCACTCAATACTACAGCCAGAGCAGAACACAGGGGTGGTGCTCGTAAGGTGGCTGAAAATGAGGCCAAAAAGCAGCTTGTGATGGATCACATCCAAACGTTTACGTGTAGGGCTAGCCATTATGGAAGAAGGGGAGCACCTGGCCGGAAATACCTACCCAGAGACCTCAGTGTGAAGAGAATGCACGAGCTATTCGACCAGCAAAATCATGATTTAGTCAGCTACTCCCGGTATTATATTGTTTTTCGACAGCACTTCAACCTTGGATTTGGGCATCCTGCCACAGATGCCTGTTCTTCACGTACCAGGTTTCAACTGAGAGTTAAAGAACCCATTCTTAACTGAAGAAGAGAAACACAGTGAGTCCACATCCTACATTTTTCACAGGAGACGAGCACGGGTGTTCTGTGATTTGCTGGGGAAGGTAGATCGTGATTCAGTGACTCTTTGCTTTGACATGATGCAGAATTTGACACTCCCTAGAACCCCCATTGGTCAGGCATACTATTCCAGACAGCTGCATTTGTATGTCTTTGGTGTTGTTATTGACCATGGGAAGGGCAGTAAGCAAGCAGTGGATGATGTTCATCTGTACGCATGGATGCAGCATGAGAATAGAAAAGGTAGCAACATGACTGCTTCAGCTCTGGACCACTGTTTACGTCAACAGTTGAGTGGTGCTGTTCACTGCACTCAAATGCTGCGATTGTTCAGCGATTCTTGTTTCGGTCAAAACAAAAACTTGAATCTTCTGTCCACGCTGTTTGCCTTGATGAAGGAGGCATTTCCTAGGATTAGTGCTGAGTATGTGTTTCCTATAAGGGGGCACAGTTTTCTGCACGTGGACCGTGTATTTGGAAGGATTGAGCAACAGGTTCGAAAGAAGGATACCATTCTTATGCCGGAGGAATATTACGAAATTTTGCGCAACCATGGAAATGTTCACATCTACGGGCAACGCTGGAAGGCTTATGATTTCAAGGCGGAAACACAGGTTTTTGTAAAGGCACAGAGAGTGATGTAATTTTGCTGATTTTGCTGGTCGAATTGTGGGGGTAGTCGTGGCCTAATGGTTAGGGAGTCAGGCGCCGGCAGGAATTGAAGTTGGGGATTGTGAATGAACAGCACTCTCTCCACCTTCGATACCATGACTAAGGTGCCCTTGAGCAAGGCACCGAACCCCTAATTGCTCCCCAGGCGCTGGAGTAAGGCTGCCCACTGCTCCGGGTGTGTGTTCACTGTGTGTGTGGGTGTGTGTGGGTGTTCACTACTCACTGCTGTGTGTGTGCACTTGGATGGGTTAAATGCAGAGCACCATTTCGAGTATGGGTCACCATACTTGACAATACGTCACGACTTAACTTAACTGACTTAAGAATGCTGGAATTGAGGAACGACAAACTGGGATTCAAGGCTGTGTATAGCAGTGAATACTGCTATCACTCATTACTGAAGAGAGGAAAGAAGTGGGCAAACTTCAAGCCAAGTCAGCTTCCCAATGAAAGCACAATGACAGATGCAAAAACGAAGTATGTGCTGAACTTACTCTCTGAAATTGGTGTGTGTAATATCTTCAGTAATGATTGAACTGAATCACTCAAGATAACTGCACTGGTGGTTTATTAACATTGTTGTCAGAACAGAGCATACATGCACCATAGCGTTCTCTCACGCTTCTTCTTATGTCTCTCTTGTTACAGCACCCACGTGATCCTGCAGGACAACAGCACCTCCTGTGGTAGGGAGCGGAACTACTACACAACATCAGGATACCACAGTGTGAGTGCCAGTGTGCGTGCCTTCTATGATAATGCACTCTCAGTCACAGACAAATGATGTTGACTTTGTGTCAGCCTTTTGAGAGTGACCATTCACTGATTTCTTAATGAATGATAAGGAAACGTCATGAATAACTGTGAGGTGCTAAAAGACGGAGCTGGTTTGCCTAAAGTCAAAAGAACAGCCAAGGGTGACTATAAAAAATATGAATATTGTCTCCATTGTAAGGGCATGTTTTTGAGAGCAGAGCTGTGGAGACACATGAGAAGGTGCCCTTCCAAACCGACGGACCATGAGCACCAAGGCAGGAAGAGAGTACTTGGCTTAGCAGCACTGGTCAAATCAACATGTTCAAGCGCTGTTGAAGAAGAGGTGTTTAAGATGTTAAGCCGTATGCACGATGATGAAATTGCAAGTGTCGTTCGCAATGACTTTTGTCTGTTAAAGATTTGCGGAGTCCCTTTACAGTAAACACGGACATGACCCCTCAAAACATGACTACATTCGGCAAAAAATCCACCAGCTTGGCAGATTTCTACAGACCATGCTCAAGAGGTCTCCAGTCCTAACTTTAGAGGATGCGGTTAAACCATCAAATTTCCTGAATGTGATTGAGGCTGTAAAAGAGACTGCAGGGTTTGATAAGAATCAGAACAGCTACAAGACTCCAAGTCTTGCATTAAAATTTGGCCACTCACTGTTGAAAGTAAGTGATATAATTCATTGCCATGCAATCATTGGCTGGAGATGAAAACCTAATCAAGTCCTCAGATGCTTTCCAGAAGCTTTATCGAGCCAAGTGGTCTGAGTACATTTCCCACAGTGCCTTAAACACCATCAGTGATTTAAAATATAACAAGCCAACGAAACTACCACTCACCGAAGACATCATGAAGCTTCACAAGCATCTTGATGAAAAAGCAAAGTCAGCAACTGCAGCACTGGAGGAAGCGGCAAGAACAACACTGACCAAGATAGTGCTTTTCAATAGAAGACGTGTTGGAGAAGTTTCAAAAATAAAACTGAAAAATTTCCTGGAACGAGATGAAAAGAAATGAATTTGTCTGAGTATGAACAGAAATTGTGCATGTATTTTGAGCGGGTTGAGCTCAAAGGAAAAAGTGGTAGTGCTGCTAACTCCTGAAATGACAAAGTTGAATGTGTTTACATTGATATATTATATTAATGCAATGGATTTATAGTATGCACAAGACAATCAATTCAGTACAACAAAGATGTCTTAAATATGAATGTAATTTTCTGTAGCCTAATACAAGAGGTGTCATGTGCAAATCAGTTTTCACTCTTCTTTACAGTTCTATTTTGCACAGTTTTACAAAGATATTATATTAATGCAGTGGATTTACACAAGCACAACAAATTCAGTGTGTTAAAAATGAATGTGATTTTGATTCATTAATAATGCATAACTCGGGCATTGCAAGGTCCTGTTGAGCAAGGTCACTGTGATGGCTTTTCCTTTACCTGTCAATAACTCGTGGTGACCTTGCTCAACAGGGATATGGGTTGAATAAAATCTTTAAAAAAAATCTTTTAGGCCTACAAGTGATATAAAATTGATACTATGTGAATCTTTCTTCTTTACAGTGTTCTTAATTGTCACGCCCCTGGACTTTTGTTTGTGTTTTCTTTCCCCATGTGTGACCTAGTTTCTGCCAGAGCGCCCCTTTGAATCCGCGCTGCAAGAGCGCCCCTTTGAATCCGCGCTGCAAGAGCGCCCCTTTGAATCCGCGCTGCAAGAGCGCCCCTTTGAATCCGCGCTGCAAGAGCGCCCCCTTGAATCCGCGCTGCAAGAGCGCCGCCCAGAGTCTGTACCTGCAAAGCGCCCTCCAGTGCCGGCTCCTCGAAAGTACTCCACAAGGATTAGCCCGGAGGCTCAAAAATGCCCACCCTCCCACCCGCTCCTGCCTTCTCCTATCATCCCAGCTACCTCAGCCCCGCCACCGCTGCATCCTGGCAGCCCCTCTGCTCACCCTCAGCCCACCATCTGTGCGGTGGGATCGCCGCGGGTCTGCCTGTCTCCATCGGCGTCGTGGCTGGGGGATCCCTCGTCTTCGCCTCCAGCCTCTGAATCCTGGACTCCACCTCGGCCCTCCGACCCGTCGGCTCCACCTCAGCTCCTAGCTCCCTCATCTCCACCGTCGCCCGTCGGCCCACCAGCTCCACCGGGCTCCTTCGTCCCTCCGGCTCCGCCTTGGTCGGTCGTCATCCCGCCATCGCCTCAGGACTCCACTCCTCCGGCTGTGCCTCGCCGCTCCGTCCCACCGGCTCCGTTGGGCTCCTCCCTCCCTCCAGCTCCACCTTGGTCCTCAGTCGCTCCGGCTCCGCCGCGTGCCTCCGGATCTCCGCCTCCACCTCGGTCGCCGGAGCCCTCGGCTCCACCTTGGCCCTCCGGATCCTCGGCTTCGCCCGGACTCATCTGCTCTCCGGCTCCGGCTCGGGCTCCTCATCCACCTGCTCTGCCGCCATCGGTCGGCCCCATGGAGTCGGCGGCCATTCCTCCTCCATGGCTCCTCCCTCCGTCGGCTCCACCCTGGGCCATCGTCATGGCTGTGGCCTGGGTCCTGCCGGGCTCCTCCTGCTCCGGATCCCTCCTTCCTCCGTCCTGGCTCCTCCCTCCATCTGACCCGCCCTGGAATCTGGTAGTCATCCTCCTCCCGGGTGTCCGTCCTCCGCCCGAACCTCCTCCAGTATTGCCTGCCTTCCTGCCAGCCTTTCGCCACTCCCCTTTTCCTTCCCCTTCTACGGCGCGGGGACGCGCCTTCCGGGAGGGGGGCGAAATGTCACGCCCCTGGACTTTTGTTTGTGTTTTCTTTCCCCATGTGTGACCTAGTTTCTGCCATTTGCCAATTATGAGTTAATCACCTTCATTGTGTTCACCTGTCTGCCACTCGTTATCTGCCCTATATTAGTTGCTGTCCATTTAGTTCTAGTTTGTCGGTTATTGTTGATGTTACCCTGTGTGTTTACCTCTTCATCTCAAATTCCATTAAATCTCTTATTCCCGTTTGAACCTTCGTCTCCAATCCTATTTTGTGTGCACCGCACAGAGCCGTGACATTAATATGACAAAGTAAGTGTTTTTATTAATGCCATTAATGTTTTTGTTAATACAGCATATAGCACTAGTCAACTGAATGAAAGATAAATGCACTTTTGGAAGTTGAATGTAAGGGAAATGTCATTTTGGTATTTCTTCTCTAATGTGATAATGTTGTTCTTGTTCATGATGAAATTTTCTTTTATTGTTGTAATTCATTTATAGCATTAGTAAGATAACCCATTGAATTCATTTTGGGAGCGATGATTGAATGTATTTTTAGTCCAGTGCCTGTATATAAGAGTAGTATTGACTAAGTTCAGAGGCTGTCATATGTGGATCAACTTACTTTGTTGTGTATTTTCAACAGTTTCAATATGAAAAATAACTTTTATCTTGATTCGATGGATTTATTGCATTTTGAAAGAAAAAAAAAACGTGTTATGGATTTATTGCATTTTGGGGAAAAAATTGTCATTTTTTATAATAAATCTTTGAAAATCAAAATCTGGATTTGAATTTTTAATGTAATTATAACCTAAAGATGCTTTGTGAAACTTTGAAACAGAAAATAGTGGTTTTCATCTTGCCACTTTCTTGGTAAAGAAAACACATTTTTACTCAAATTAATCAAAATGCATTTATAGCGTTTTGGAACCAAATTCTTCAAATAAAAGTAGGTCCTTTACAGATTGGAATGATGTATTGCAGGGCCGTCGCTAGTGGGGTGAAAGGGGGGGACAATTATAGGGGCCCCCACTGCCCAAAGGGCCCACTAAATCCAGTAGTTATGCTATATTTTCCACTACTCTTATAATAGGTCTACATCATGATAAGTTTTAGTTAGTCAATTAAATAGTAGATCTCTCTTCAACCACAAGCTTAATATTTAACTTAAAATGTGTAAATTCTTTAAATTAAACTGTAAATTCTTCATGAGTTTGAATACAGTCCTTTGAAACATGAAGATCAAGATCTGACTTTGTTCATGATTGAGAACATCACAAATGCTCTGTAGTTGTTGTTATAATCGCGATCACCACACACTTGCTTACATTTAGATACGAGCCAGAAGCTTTTGAAAAAAATATCAATATTCATAGCTTTCTAAATCTGTGGTTTATCCTTTGAATCAAACCTTTATCTTGTAGTTTAAATGTGTTTTCTGTATGTGAATTTCTGTTTTGTGTGAACAGGACTTTTATTTTGGTGTGGCGACATGATGTCATAAGTCTGCGCCGCGCTCCTGCATCTGTGTTTCTGCTGAAGAAAGGTTTGTTATTTTAATCATTTAAAGTGTTTAAATCAGTTCTACCCGTTCAGACAGTCTTATAGAGAACTTTGAAATGAATTAAATACGTTTTAATGTAGTATTATAATCCATCTAATGAACATGTTTTTTTTCTTTATAGTAAAGCACATCCACACATGAGTAACAGTGAAGATGTGTGTAAGGAATGATAGAGCAACAGAACTTTTAAAAAACCAGTTGAGATTCAGTTAAATCAAATGCTCAGACAAATGAAGCAGTTCTTTGAGAGTCAAGTTCACATTTGTTCGTGAATCGGAGAATTACAGCTTCTCAGAAGTCCTGAGGGATTTGTCTGGATGTGTCTGAGATTCATCGCGTGAATGTATGTCAAGACAGTAGTCTGTGTATTATTTGATTTTGTGTGTCATCTGATTTAACATGCTGATGACATTGTAAGCCCAAAACACACTGCATGATTTTAGCAGCCCTATAAGAGCAGGGCTCGGGAACCGTTTTTGACCAAAGAGCCCATTTTTTATTTTTGGTTAATGCATTTTTCCAAAAGAGCCAAAGCAACATAAAAACAAAACCAAACGTTTTAATAATAGTAGTAATATTAGCTTTATTAGAAAGACCATGCAAACTTTTCTTTTGGCATCATCATTTTTAAGGCCCTATATGGCTTGGTTCCAGAGATATTGAGATCTCAATATGGCTCCAGGAGTAAATCATTAAATTGTACACATTTTCAGTGGTCAAAAACCAACTATGGGTAACTTTTCAAAAATTATGATACTTTTCTTTTAAAGAGGAATGTCTGAAGAACAAATAATGAGATGCATCTCTATTACTTCTGTCAAAACAACTGCATTGAACATGCCATAAATGTCTGAGTGCCATAAATATTCTTTTTCCAAAGGTTGCGTGCTTATAACTCAAGAAATATTAAATATATTGCAATATGATTTTAGATTCTAGTTCTTAATAAACTTTTTCTTTTGGAATCTTTATTTTCAAGCCCCTACATCATTCAGTCCCAAAGATAGGGGGGTCTCAATGAGGCTTCATATTGGTGAATATTACTAAAATGAAGACATCAAAAGAAAAGTTTAAGACTCAAAATCTAAAAGTGCATAAAGATATATTTAATACTTTTGGTAACACTTTACAATAAAGTGTCATTTGTTAACATTAGTTAATGTATTAACTAACATGTACAAACAATGAACAATGCATTTATTACACTATTTATTAATCTTTGTTAATGTTAGTTAATGAAAATACAGTTGTTCATTGTTTATTCATGTTAGTTCACAGTGCATTAACTAATGTTAACAAACACAACTTGTGATTTTAATAATGCATTAGTAAATGCTGAAATTAACATTAAGTAAGGTTAATAAATGCTGCAGAAGTGTTGTTCATTCTTAGTTCACGTTTACTAATGAACCTTATTGTAAAGTGTTACCATACTTTTTGAGTTACAGGCCTGCAAACTTTGGAGAAAAACTTGAAAAGTGCTTTTTCCCCATTTTTGAATGGTCACTATTGGCACATAATGCAACAAAGACTGCTACAGTCAACAGATTTTACTAGCAGACTTACCAATCTCTGTGTAAAACTAACATTATGATGCTGCCATCTTTCTGAAGTCATTTTTACCCTCCTGCAATTTGGCTCTGGATCTAAGGAGAAAATTGCCATTTTGACCCTCCTTTACAAAAAAGCGTGTTTACTCAATAAATATTCATCCATGACATTTAATATTTTGGCTTTCATCACTAAACATGTTTAACTTTCTTCAGAAAAAATATTAGCAAAATCAAAAATTGGAGCTGGGGACCTCTGGTTGAGTTGACACGGAATGACCCAGCTGGCGGCAGGAAGTCATTTTTCTCTAAAGGAATCGCTAGCAGAAACTGAAAATGCCTGTTTTGCGTTGTTTATGGATGCTCAAATCGGTCAAACCAGGAAACCACAAGGAGCTTTTATTGTGTACGAAGATTTAAAACAATTCTTAACATAACAGCACCACTGCTCTTGTGCGTGTTCTGAGTTGATATTCTGTGTTTGGGAGCAGCTCAAGTTTTATATCGGATGCTCACCGAAGAGGTGTGTTTTGGAGTGGTTTGTGTGTGTGTGTGGGGGGGGGGGGGATTCGGAGAAGAGAGGGGCCTTGGGGTAAAAAAGGTTGAGAACCACTGCTATAGAGAAAAATCACTTCCTGCCCTCCAGCTGCATTTTGTGCCTCATCAGAATCACGTGATTGCAAACAAGCTATTGTTTCATGAATTGTGTGTTAGCAATCAAGAATAACTGTAATAACTTGGGATGGGCATTTTCCAAATATATTGCATTCATAAAAAATGAATATTCGTTTATTTAAATTAGGTTTAATGAGAAAGAAGTTATTTTTAATTGCTTTTTATATTTTTTTAACACAGCAGTGTATGTCAGGCCATAAATTCCCAAAACTGCACTTGCTTTGGTGTTGCCACCCTATCAATAATCTTCTAGATCCGCCCCTGTGTGTAATGACAGCTTCTACAAATTAACTGACCGTTTTCATGAAAGTTTAATCTATTACACATAATCTACAAATCAATGCATGATAAATGTAAATCATAAATGCCTATACATTAAATGTCTGTATGGTCTGTGTATCTTTTTTCTATTTATTATTTTGATGTGCTAGTTTTGAGTGTTTTTGTCTAATCAGGTAATTTAAGTCCATTAACTCTCACTCTGACTGACTCCCTTACTAGTGTGCTGACTGAACTAGAGCTGATTGAGACATACACAGATCTGTCTGTTAATTATTCTCATTTTAAACACACAGAAAAACACCTGCTGAAGCAGCTGAGATCCACGTGACACTGTTATAAAGATGGCGTTTATTAAAGTCGAGAGTGAAGACGTGAAGATTGAAGAAGCTTTTACTGTCAAACAAGAAGATACGGAGGAACAAACAGAGATGGCCCTTATTAAAGAGGAGAGTGAAGATGTGACGACTGAAGAAGATTTCAGAGTCAAACGTGAAGATACTGAGCAACAAACAGAGATGGTGTTTATTAAAGAGGAGGTTGAAGAAGCTTTCAGAGTCAAACATGAAGATACTGAGCAACAAACAGGTTGGTTTCATATTCAAAGTCTTTCTTTGGTCATTATGCATCATGAATCTCTTTATTTACTACACACAACACGTGAGAAAATGAATGAAGTCGCAAATTAAGTTACAAAAAACAATAAATAGATTGCCAAATCAAAACAATTACTCTGTGTAATGTTAAACCCAATATCTACTTCTAAATTAAAAACAATTAAAAGCATTCTTTTTTTATCACTTAGTTATGCAAAAGTATCCAACAATTGTTTATTTAGCCTAATGCAAACCATGAAATGTGATCAACTTTACATTTGTTGTCTATAATTGTATTTTTTGTCATCCTAAAATGCTAAAATCTGATCAAATTGGGGTCTTGTAAACATTACTTTATTTCTGTTGTCACGGGGTGAAGAATCACACGACAAGGAAGTGAACAAGCAGGTGGGTGTCAAGTGCGGTGATGCCTCTGTGCCGTGAGTGCCGTCTCTTCTCCTCTTCCTTGGCCGTGGATCCGTGCTCGGTGCAAAGTCCTGTGCTCAAGGTGGTGCCGCTCGGTCATACGCTGCTGTCTGAGGGAACAACCAGAGAAAGGCGTTAGCTCCTGACTCATGGAGAGTGAACTCACTTGTGGCTTGATTCGGCGTGGCTTTATCTGGCTGCCGCTGATGAGTTTCAGCTGTGACCGAGCGGCTGGAAATGAGGGAGTGCAGGTGTTCCTGATCCGTTTCCAGGACGACGCTGACGAGTAATCGGGACGCTCGTCACACTGTGCATACTGACTAAAACACATTTACTCCCTAAAATAATAACTACAACCCAAATTCCGGACTTTCAAATCACATGAGCCATTATTTTATTCACAATAGAACATAGATAACATAACAAATGTTTAAACAGAGAAATTTTTACACTTTTATCCACTAAATGAGCTCATTTCAAATTTGATGCCTGCTACAGGTCTCAAAAAAGTTGCCACGGGGGCAACAAATGGCTGAAAAAGCAAGAAATTTTGAAAAGATTCAGCTGGGAGAACATCTAGCCACTAATTAAGTTAATTGACATCAGGTCTGTAACATAAAATGGATGTCTTACAGAGGCAGAGTCTCTCAGAAGTAAAGATGGGCAGAGGCTCTCCAATCTGTGAAAGAGTGCATAAAAAGATTGTGAAATACTTCAAAAACAATGTTCCTCAAGGTCAAATTGCAAAGGCTTTGCAAATCTCATCATCTACAGTGCATAACATCATCAAAAGTTTCAGAGAAACTGGAGAAATCTCTGTGTAAGGGACAAGGCTGAAGACCTTTGTTGCATGCCCGTGATCTTTGGACCCTCAGATGGCACTGCATCACTCATCGGCATGATTCTGCCATTGACATTACTAAATGGGCCCAGGAATACTTCCAGAAACCACTGTCGGTAAACACAATCCGCTGTGCCATCTGCAGCTGCCAACTAGGTTACACTTTATTTTGATAGTCCACTTTAGACATTCTACTAACTATAAGTAAATTTGTAACTACATGTCAACATGTCCACTAATTCTCATTAATTTACATCTACATGTCTACTAACTCTCAGAGTCGACTGTTACGGCAGGTTTAGAAGAATAAGTTGACATATACTTGCAAAGTTTCTCATAGTCAGTATGTTGTGGACCCATCAAAATAAAGCATTAGGAGATATTAAACAGACATTCTACTAATACTCTAATGAATGCTAGTTGACATGTAGTTGCAAAGTTACTTACTGTTAGTAGAATGTCTAAAGTGGACTATTGAAATAGTGTTACCAACTAAAACTCTATCATGCAAAAAGGAAGCCATATTTGAACATGCTCCAGAAGCTTTCTTGTTGGAAATCACGGACGCCGTGTCCTCCAGGCTAAAGTGGAGGGAGACCAGCATAAGTGCATACGGTATGGGCAGCTTGCATGTTTTGGAAGGCACTTTGAATGCTGAAAGGTATATAAAGGTTTTAGAGCAACATATGCTCCCCTCCAGATGACGTGTATTTCAGCAGGGCAATGCAAAACCAAATACTGCAGCTATTACAACAGCATGGCTTCATAGTAGAAAGGTTCGGGTGATGTATTGGCCTGCCTGCAGTCCAGATCTTTCACCTATAGAGAACATTTGGCACATCATTAAACGAAAAATACGTCAAAGATGACCACGAACTCTTCAGCAGCTATAGGCCTATAGGCAAGAATGGGACCAAATTCCAAAACCTAAACTCCAGAAACTCATAATCTTGATGCCCAGACATATTCAAACTGAAAAGAAGATTGAATCATCATCCTCTGGGGTCTGAGGGTGTTTTGGGGGCCTGGAGAAGTTTTGACATGCCCTGACATTTGTGCTTTTTTCAGTTGCTTATAAACATATAAATGGCTAAAGTCTAATAACACTGTAATCAGCACAAACTGGGCTACAATAATATGTTAGCAGCATTTATGTACATGATTGTGTTTTTGAGAAAGCAACGTTTATGCATGGTTAGTGAAAAAACTAAAATTTTGAAGTCACTGAAATAAGGCCATAAAAAAAAATATATATATATACAGAACATTTGTTCAAAAGACTTTTGAAAACTGGATCTTGTAGTCTAGAGTTTTTGCTTCAAAATGATGTGAAAATCATCTTGTATTATTTGCGCACAGAAAGCAATATATTGATTTAAACAGTCACTTTTTGAGTAGAAAGAGTCTATGCGAGAGGGTGTGAACTATCCTGTATAATGCTGTGATTCTTACCTGAAAAAGACAAAGGCCTGCATAATGAGCCATTTAGTCAGGTGTGTGACTGTGAGGGAAGAGTTCCAAGAAAGAAGGACAAAATAATGCGAGGACAAAATAAATTTATATATTTTTTGTTTGTAGTTTATTTAGAATATATTTAGCTATCACACAAAATAACTTGAGATTCACTTGCGAGTGCAGTTAAACAGTTTATTAGGAACAATCAAAGCTGAATTTTTAGCATCATTACTCCAGTCACATGATCCTTCAGAAATTATTCTAATATTCTGATTTGCTGCTCAAAAACATTTATTATTATTATTGTTATTATTATGTTGAAAAGAGCTGAGAAGAATTTCAATGTTTTTTTTTTTTTTTGATGAGTAGAAAGTTCAGAAGAACAGCATCGTTTGTAACATGATAAATGTCTTTATCATCACTTGTGTGTTATATAAAAGTTTTAATTTCTATATATACTGACTCCAACTCTAGCAGCGCTGAACGATTGTTATGCTCACATTCCAGCAGACAGGTACCTCGGACTTCCAATGTGTTGCCTCCATAGGCTGTTATAGGTTGTGCGGGCGGTGCTTTGGGCACCCCTTGAAATAAAGCGTTGAAGGTGTTATTTGGTATAGCATTGATTTCCGCACCCGGGTCTATTTTGAAAATGACTGTTTGCTGCCTAGGGCCAACTTTGATGTCTGCATAGGCCTGTACGTTGTTTTTGTTTGTGTTCACAGTTGTGATGCTGTCAATGTACAATTCGCACTGATCCTCTTCATCATTTTGCTCTATGGCATGAACAGGTCTCCTCTGAGGCTTTGATGGAGTAGTATTCTTGGTTTTGCAGGCTTTTGCGAAGTGGTTGTACTTTTTTCATTTTATACGGATTGCCATACGTGTCCATCGTCTTCACTATTGCTGGGTCTTCGGACCGTTACTCTGACACCATGTTACGTTTGCCCTTTGGCACCTTATTGACTTTTAGATAATGAAAAGAAGAGACCAGTGTAACTTCAACCACAGTTTACTCGGACATCTTGAATCAGACACCAGAGTCACATACAACTAGTAATCTTGCGATACTGGTGATGTCATGTAGTATGCTCTACTCAGTGCGACTGGGGCACTGATAACATCAGGATGTTATAATCGGTTAACCAGCACTCACGGTATCAGCACCCCATCAGTTCTCCATAATAAACAGTTGGGTTCAGTCAGTGCTAGCTTCACACATGCTCTTATCTCCAGATCCATTGAATGTGTCCGAAAGAAACAGTTCTCCATTTAGTGTTCTGGTGATTCGAAAAACTGCTGCAACCAGTTCTTGAATCGAGATCCGCTGTAGCAGTATGTGCAAGTCTACTGTGCTGAGAACTGCTGCAACTTGAATATACAGTCAACAAAATTAAAAAGCTGAAGCATCTCTGCAGTATGTTTAATAGGTTTCTACTGATTAACAAATAAACATTTACTTTGCACCCATAAAACCTTGGCAAGCATTTGTCAAGATTTATATCAAATTATTTAGAAATTAAATAAGCTGTTTTATTTTGTTACACTTTCTGATGTTCAACAAAACACTTAAGAAAAATGCTTTTCATCCCTCTGAGAAAATTACAGGCATGCTTAGTATCATCAGCTCATCGGTTCTCAGTATAGAACGTGTTCGAAACTTCTCGCTTCAGTTTACTGGCGATTTGAGTAAATAACTTCAAAAAACTTAAAACGTGAACTGTTTTGAACAATTCAGTCTGATTTGGTGAACTGGTTTGAACAGTTCAGTAAAAACAACGTGTTTTTTATGATCAAATAATTTTTAACCTATCACTATTGTTTACTGCATTCTTCTTGCTAAATCCTGGTAACTGCTGTGTATTTTTAATCTCCCACTCCCATCCGGAGCAAATGTAAAACCGCCTGATCCTGATTTTTGTTACGACCCACGGGACCCCAATCCAGTGCTCTACTGTGGGTTTTTATATGGGCTTTGATAACTGCCAGCTTGAAAGTATTTGGGACGTGTCCTAAAGAAAGCAAATAATTAACAATATTGACAAGAGTTTCTGAGATTACATTTTATTTGTTTTGTGGGTATAGAATCTAGTGGTTAAATGTGACGTTTTACTGTCTTAAAGCTTTCATGTCTTGGTGCTGTTAAACTGGTGTTAACTTGTTATTTTCTTTCACCCTAGACCTGATGCCGCTGAAAGAAGAGAGTCAAGAACTGAATGTAATGGAAGAGAAAAATCATTATGACAAACGTCATGATTTCATGACTGGGGAAAAATCTTTTACTTACTCGCCGACTCAAAAAGCAGAATCTAGAAAGCTTGATTTCCAGATGAGAGTTCATACTGGAGAGAAGCCTTACACCTGCAAACTGTGTGGGAAGAGCTACAAAAGAAAGGAAAATCTTACATTTCACACAAGAATTCACACTGGAGAGAAGACATTCATATGCTCTCAATGTGGAAAGAGTTTTAAACAGAAAAAGTACCTCGATGGCCACATGACAGTTCACACTGGAAAGAAGCTGTTTGTTTGTGATCAGTGTGAAAAGAGTTTCAGGTGTAAAGGACACCTTGATCTTCACATGAGGAGTCACTCAGGAGAGAACTGTTTTATATGTCAGCAGTGTGGAAAGAGTTTCTCACACAAAGGACACTTTGAGGATCACATGAGAGTTCACACTGGAGAGAAGCCTTTCAGCTGCCCTCAGTGTGGAAAGAGCTTCACAGCTAAAGGAAACCTTAAGATTCACATGAGAGTTCACACTGGAGAGAAGCATTACAAGTGTCCTCAGTGTGACATGAGTTTCACACATCACACAAACCTGAAACGTCACTTGCAAACTCATTCTGGAAAGAATTTCCAAACCTCATGTCACACTGAGGAAAATGTTAATTTCAACAATCATCTGCACATTCCCTCTGAAGTAAGACAACTCAGTTGTGATCAGTCTAATTAAAACAGCACATTAACACATTCATATGAAAAATCATGTAAATGTGAGAACCTGATTGTGTTCTTTAAGTCTTATTTGGACATGACTAGTTTTACATGGAGAGGTGCAATGAAGTAAGTATTACCAGTATTACATCATTATGTAGTATGGCAGACAACCTTATTAAAAAAACTGAATAATGCAGTAGCATCTCATTCTTCTATACATCGTTTGCAGTTGGTCCAGAATGCAGCAGCTAGACTTTTGGTGAGCAATATGAAGAGAGAGCACATTACTCCAGTTCTCATTTCCTTGCATTGGTTACCAGTTAAATATAAAATCGATTTTAAGGTTTTGCTGTTGGCTTATAAAGCGCTGCATGGGCTAGCACCTCAGTATATTGCTGATCTCTTTAAACCATATACTGTGTCAAGATCTTTCCGCTCTTGTAACCAATTGCTTCTTTCTGTTCCCCGGTCCCGTTTAAAGCCTAAAGGTGACTGAGCTTTTGCAGTTGCGGCTCCTAAACAGTGGAATGCACTTCCAGTTGCCGTGAGATCCTCACCCACGTTGGACACTTTTAAATCTAGATTGAAGACTCATTTATTCCCTTTAGCCTATGGTGTTGCCTGAGAATATTGGGTTATATAGTTGTTTATGGTCTGTTTTGCATGCTTTTATTTGTATCTTATGAGTTTTTTTTATTTGTTGTTGCTTTTGATATTAATTATGTTCATAAATTGTACAGCACTTTGGTAGAACACTTGTTGTTTTTAAAAGTGCTTTATAAATAAACGTGAACTTGAACTTGATTCACTTGATCATCATTGCCAGTTTTTTTTTTTCTGCTTTCTCTGCTTTTAGTCGGTTCCTTCTGTCATCTAGAACATGGAGCCAGTGCTAAACAGTCTTTCACTCTCAACACTGGTACAGGGTGCGGAGAGAAAGGCTGATGCAGTAGCAGCAAGGGCATTTAGCTTCCTATATAGTGTAGCAGTACATCATAAACAAGAAAGTAATCTGTGTATTATATTATGTTTTTTGCGTCATCTGATTTAGACAGAAGAAAGTTTGATTTTTGACTACTGTAGAATATTTTATTTTGACCTGGAACTTTGCATAGTTTTGAAATTGTGTTTATAGAAAATGATGAATTGTATGTTATCAATCAAGAAAAACTGTAATAACTAGAAACGTTTGAAACAAACATTTATGCTGGCTTGCCTTGTTAAAAAGAGATAAATAGTTTGGTCGGATAGGTCAGAATAGAGAGATGTTCTGAGTATCACACACCTCTGTTAACAGAAACACAAACATTGTTTGCAAAACTGATTTCTCTCTAATGTTAAGAAATTCAAAAGGTTTTGTTGGTCATAAACTTGCACTAAAACATTATTTAAACCAACCAAGTAGCCATTTAATAATAATAAAACTGTGCATCTTCTTTAGTGATACAAGCTCAGACATTTAGCATCTGTTGATGTTTTTAAGGTTTTTTTTTTTAATGTCTTGACTTGGTGCTAGGGTTGGGCCATGAGAGGGAACCAGCCTTGATTAGCTTTCCACCAAGTTAGTGGGTCTTCTTCTCCATCAATAGCCATTTCCTGTTGGTACATCAACATCTCTGTTTCACCCTTTTGATCAGCGGTGTGTCACACACTGGTCAAGGAGGCAGACAGGTAGATGCAAGTCAAAAGGTAATTTATTCAGTTGAACCAAGGCAGGGCTTCCCACAGAAGAGAGACAACAAAAGGAGATACTGGAAGCAGAATAAACTGAACTTAACTGAACTTAAACTTGCTCAATCCACAGGTGGGGATGAGTTCCAGGATAGATGGGCAGATAGGTAGGCATCGACCAGCGCTGAGTAGCTTGCAACCTTGAGACCAGCCGACGAGTGAGGTGAGTGTGCTTTTGAATGGTGGTGGTAAGTGGTTGCAGGTGTTCGTGATTAGTACTCTGGTGATTGTGAACAGGTGTAGGAGGTTGCTTCAGCTGGTGAGGTGGGTGATTCCGTGACATTACCCCCTCCACCACGGGCATCTCCCGACGCCCGAGATCGACGGCGAGGATGGCCGCATCCCCTGGGAGCGGGGCGATCAGGGTAGGCTTGGTGGAAGTCGTTGATGAGGGATGGGTCCAGAATGTCATGTTTGTCTACCCATGACCTCTCCTCGGGACCATACCCCTCCCAGTCTATGAGGTATTGAAGCCGGCCGCCCTGCCGCTGGGAGTCGAGGATTCGAGGACTCTGTAGATGGTTTCGTTGGAAGCAACCTCGGGCGGAGGAGGGGGTATCTCTGTGGATGGAGGGAGAAGAGGATTAGTGAAAGGTTTGAGCAAGGATACGTGGAAGGTGGATGAGATCCGGTACTGTTCAGGTAAGTGGAGTTGGTAAGTGACGTCATTGATGTGCCTTGCTACCGGAAAAGGACCTATGTACCAGGGACTCAGCTTCTTGCAGGGCAGCCAGAGACGAATGTCCCGGGTAGATAACCAGACACGGTCCCCGGGTTGATAGATGGGATTGGCGGAATGGCGAGTGTCAGCATTGGCCTTGTGTCTCCACACTGCCCGCTGGAGATGAATATGAGCTGAGTCCCATACCCTTTCGCTCTCACGGAACCAGTGATCTACCGCTGGGACCTCCGATCGCTCCTCGGTCCAGGGAAACAGTGGCGGCTGGTATCCGAGGACACACTGGAATGGAGTGAGTTCGGTGGTTTCCTGGCGCAGCGAATGCTGGGCATACTCTGCCCAGGGTAGATACTGGCTCCAGCTGTCCTGATATTCGTGACAGTAGGCCCAGAGATACTGCCCGATTTCTTGGATCTTCCGTTTGGTCTGGCCATTGGTCTGTGGATGGTACCCAGAGGATAGACTCACCGACACCCCCAGGAGGTGGAGGAACCCTCGCCAGACCCTGGAGATGAACTGGGGCCCCCTGTCGGAGATGATGTCTTCTGGGAGACCAAAGTTCCTAAACAGGGCTTCGGCTGTTTAAAGGGCTGATGGTAATCCACGTAGTGGGATTCATTTGCAGGATTTGGAGAATCAGTCGACAACTACTAGGATGGTTTGAAGGAGGGAGGTCGGTGGCAAAGTCTACACCCAGGTGGGACCAGGGCCGGCAAGGAATGAGCAAAGGGACGAGTTCTCAGACCGAACATCCTTTGACATAGCGGCCGACATCCCGGGCCATGTTGGGCCACCAGTAATGGTTCTGGAGAAGCGAGAGGGTTCGGTGACTGCCTGGGTGTCCAGATCCCGGAGAGGTGTGGACAGAGTCCAGAAGGGTTAGGTGCAGGTTGGATGGGACATAGTTCTTCCCTTCTGGACCTCCTGGCGGAGCAGGTTCGGCAAGAGTGGCGGCTTGGGTTTGGTTGTTGAGTTCCCACAGGACAGGTGACATGAAGACGGAATGCGGCAGGATGGGCTCTGGTTCATCTGGAGCTGGGTCGGGTTGGTGCAGGCGGGAGAGAGCATCAGCTTTAACATTCTTACTTCCCGGACGGTAGGAAATCAGGAAACGGAAACGGGTGAAGAACAGAGCCCAACTGGCCTGTCTAGGGTTGAGACGTTTGGCTTCTCGGAGGTACTGAAAATTCTTGTGGTCGGTGATTACAACAAATGGATGTTGAGCACCTTCCAACCAATGCCGCCACTCTTCCAGAGCGAGCTTGATGGCCAGCAACTCCCGATTACCCACGTCGTAGTTCTGCTCCGCCAGCGACAGTTTCCTTGAGAAGTATGCACACGGTGAGCATGGCTGCTGTAGCGGGAGCGGGCAGAGGCTTTTGTCCTGAGCAAACCCGTTTGATGGCTTGCACCTGCTCCAGAATTCTCTCCACCATTCGCTGTTTGGAGCCCCATCATGTTGCACAGTCCTGTCAGGAAAATATATTAATCTAACTTTTAAGATCGTTTAAATGTTGTTTTTTTTCTACATTTTACATTTTTCTAACCTAGGCTAACAAAAAGGTACAAAGCCTTCCATGTGGTAAGCACACAACATTAAATTAGCTTAAAATATACGTTTAGTCATGTAAAATCCATAGGCTATCACTCTGAAAAATGTGAAACAAATAACGACTTGATATTCATTTTTTCATTTCTATGCACAAATTAAAAATGGGGAATAAGAATAATGATTACGGAGTTTGATTTTCTAGTATTTCATGTTCTTATTCCCCATTTTTAATTTGTACATAGAATCGAAAATATGAATATCAAGTCGTTATTTGTTTTTCATTTTGGTTTTGTAAAGAAATTATGAAATAAGTAAAAATGAATTGAACAAATTATACATGGATTGTGCAAGTCATTTATGTTTGGCTGTGTGTCTGATCGCACGCTTGCATTGCTGTATATGCACATTTATGGTTTTACGTGTAGGAACACTTATTAAATTACTGCAATTAGGTAAGAGGTATCAGCCAACACTTTAAAAAAATTACCGTGATCAAGGAGAGCTGAGGGAGTTTCAGCTCCTCTTGTGCTTTGCTCAGCTCACGTCGTCTCCACCAGCTGCGGGAAAAAGCAGAGTTGACTGCCCGGCAAACCCTGAAAGCCCGATCAGTGCTGGCCTGCTGCTGCTTTTTTTAATTCTATTTTTCATTCGTGTATGCCTCCTTCAGGTTGTCGGCTGTATGGTTTTCTGGCATGAAGCTTGTTTGTAGGCATTTCGATACTAGTGTCCACTCTTTGCTGACATAATGTGCGGTCACTGACATATAATGTATCATGTTGCTGTTGGACCACATGTCAGTTGTCAGGCCAAAGATTCCACATCATCTGATGTCGTTGTATGACTTTGGGACTGCGGTCTTTGAGAAGAATTTCGATCTGGCAGCCCATACTGCTTGTCAAGTGTTTGCAACATGGCCTCAAATGCTCTCTTCTCTACAGTATTAAAAGAAACCGTTTCTTTTGCTAGTGTAACCCTTTCGGGTTTGCACTGCCACACCTCGTTCTGAGTGGGTCTCAAACCCAGGTCTCCGGGCGCTCTAACAAGGAGGCTAAAGGCCACGGCCTCTAGTGTCAGTCGGTTGAGCGCCTCATTTTGAGATCAGGGGAGTGAGGTTTACACGCAACAGCTCTTACTGGCCTACGTCGGTTACAATAGGTAGCGAGTTACAGCATCAGTACACTGCTTCCATCTTTCGCTGTCACGCTTGTACTTTGTACTTTTGGCAAAAGCCTCAGATATGGTTGGTTGGTCCCTAGTTGTTTTGCAAAGTTCAGTTGTGCATGATGACATTGGCAATTAACTGTATTCCGCGGGATGGTGCACACGCAAATGTTCATGTAAATTTGTTGTCTGTCCATCTTTTGCGTGGATTACAAGAGCACAAATCCAAATATTCCATAATATGTCCATATTTGCGATGTAACGTATCTGAATGCTAAACTATTATTTATTATGTAAATGATAGGCTTTGTACTTCAGTCGCGTTCCAACGGTGACACAGAGGCGCGCGCTGATGTTTGGCTCGCTGTATTTTATTTTGATAAAGTACCAACTGTGCTGTTAAGTTAGCAATGCTGGAACTGATGTGTTTTGTGTGTGTGTGTGTGTGTGTGTGTGCGTGCGCGCTCCGGCACGATCACTTCAACTGTTTCCTTATACCAGCAGAATCAACTTTAAACACTTATTGTCTTATTAATAATCACTGTATACAGGTCTTCTTTTATTTGTGTACACTCACAATGAAAACAAAACAGATTGTATATATGTAACATGTAATAATATTTAGTATTTTCACATCTAGATGGAAAAAATTGTAATTTGCACTACTGTATGTTCAAAATAAATGAAAAGAAACTGAGCATAGTAGATTCCCCCCCCCCCCCCCCCGTTGTACCGAAATCATATCGAACCGAGGTACGTACCGAACCGTGACATCTGTGTACCGTGCCACCCCTACTATCTATCTATCTATCTATCTATCTATCTATCTTATTACCTACAAAAAATGGGAAAATTTAAAGAAAAAATAAAAAGCAATGTTTATTCAAGTGTTGTTTAATTTACCATAGAAAAAAACAATAGGAAGTTAAATTGGTAGTGGTTTAATTTGATGCATTCCACTATCGGAGCAAGGCCTACCATTTCTCCCCGTTTTAATTTCATCTGCTTCGACATCATCTAGTGAGCTGGGGCCATCCTCTAACGTACAAGATCCACCTCCACCTGCAGCCCCAGAATCCCCAACACACTCACAGCCGTCGACATCAGCTTTTGTCAACCAGCCAGTGACAGCTACTGCTCCCTTGCCTGCCTCTGTGTCCGCCTCTGACAACAGCCCCAGAACACCCTCACCAAACAGACGAAGGAGAGACCCTTTGCTGAATTTTATGCAGAGGGAAGCAGATAGAGATGCAGAGAGGCTTCAGCATCTGCAGTCTCAGACTGACCGCCTCCTAGACATCCAAGAGCAGCTGGCTGACTGTTCTAAACATTAGTAATGCAATACGAAGAATACAAATTGTTGCTGTCATGCAGTATAAGCATTATATTTATGTTATGCCACGGTCTGCCTGAATACTGGATTCTGATTGGCTGGCAGGTGTTGATTAAATTAGTTGAACCGCACAGGTAGTTCCAGGTCAGTTTAATCACGTTCTATATTAATGCGCTTCCTATAAACATTGGTAACCATAGTAACATACAGTGACAGTTAAATAGTAATACAGACGAAAATAACCCTAATTTTTATCGTTCCGGTCAAATATTGCAGCACAAATATTGTTAACATCTCTAATATGTGAATGCTGGGAAATGACCATGGCATAAACGTGATAATCAACGGCTAGCTGTGCATTAATCGATCTGAATGCACTCCGCTGAGCGTCGGGTGGTTCTTCGCCTCCACGTCCTGCATTCAGATCCTTTAATGCACAGCTAGCCGTTGATTATCCCTTACTTAATGTAGTTCCTGCAATAATGTCATAAAGAAATTCTTTTCCCTTCCTAGTTTCTTTCTTGGCTTTTTACAGTAATTTCAGAAAAAAGACAAAGTAAACAAGTTTATTATTTCTTTGTGACTATTTATCAACCAACTTTGCAATTTTTTTCTTGAAAGGAAAATGGCATTCTTGCTTTTGGATGATCATTTCACTATTTACATTGAAAATATATAATTACTACTACACTTTTAAATATTTTATTATTTACATATGCAGCAAATTGTTTTCTTCAATTAACAAAAATAATAAAAGAAATAAAGTAGTTGTGGGAAATGTAAACCAGATTTCATTACTATTTATGAGAATTTATGACCATTTTAATTATTTTCCACTTAGAGTCAAAATCAGTTGTTTTAAACCCACCATCAATGTAATCCTTTACAATCCTTTAATAAAATACACTTTACAAAAAGTTTAAACTTTGTAATATTAAGATCAAGATACCTGACTTTGTTCATGATTGAATCTCACAGATGCTTTGTAGTTGTTGTCGTAATTGCGATCACTTCACACTTGATTACATTTAGATATGAGCCTGATATTGATAACTTTCTGAATCTGTGGTTTATCCTTTGATTCAATCCTTAATCTTATTGTTTTAATGTGTTTTCTGTATGTGAATTTCTGATTTGTGTGAACAGGACTTTTATTTTGGCGGGGCGATGTGACGTCATAAGTCTGCGCCAAGCTCCTGCATCTTTGTTTCTGCTGAAGAAAGGTTTGTTTTTAATCTTTTAAAGTGTTTATATCAATTCAACTTTTTTTTCACATGTAATGCTACAATCTGTCTAATAACAGGAATGCACACAGTTTTTTATAGTAAAGCACATCCACACATGAGCACCAGAACAGATGCATCTCATTTAGCTCCCTGTATAGTGTAGCAGAGCATCATAAACACACTGTTTGATCTCTGAGAAATAAATAAAGGTTTATATAGTGACATATCTCTCTATATAGTGAAGCAGTTCATCATAAACACAATGTTTGGCAAGTAAGAGATTCATCCCATAATTGTTTGTCAGGAAAGTAGTCTGTATATGATAAGCTGTTTGCATCTGATTTAGACAGAAGAAAATTAGATTTTTGACTAGAATATTTTATTTTGACCTGGAACTTTGAGCTTTGTGCAAGTTGGTGCATAGTTTTGAAACTGTGTTTATAGAAAATGATGAATTGTTTAATGAATTGTATGTTATCAGTCAAGAAAAACTGTAATAACTAGAAAAGTTTAAAGAAAAATTTATGCTGGCTTGTCTTGTTTAAAAAAGATAAATAGTTTGGTCTGTTAGTTCAGAATAGAGAGATGTTCTGGGTGTTTGCTAAAGCGTTGCTAGGAGATTTTGGGTGGTTGCTAGGTTCTTGCTGTGCAGTTGCTGGGGTGCTGCTAGAGAATCACACACACCTCTGTAAACAGAAACACAAACATTGTTTGCAAAACTGATCCAGTTTCACTGCTTTGATATATTTCTTTCCAGTGTTAAGAAATTCAAAAGCTTTGTTGCTCATAAACTTGCACTAAAGCGTTATTTAAACCAATCAAGTAGCCATTTAATAATAATAAAACTGCTCATCTTCTTTAGTGATACAAGCTCAGACACATTTAGCATCTGTTGATGTTTTTCATGTTTTTTTTTTTTTTTTTAGTGTCTTGATCCAATGGAGATTGAAATGTTATTTATTTTCATTTATTTTGTTATATATTTTAAAACAGTATAGATGATTACTTTGTGGTAATGCAATATTTGTGAACACAATGGTGTATATCAGGCCATAAATTCCCAAAACTACACTTGCTTTGGTGTTGCCACCCTATCAGTAATCTTCTAGATCCGCCCCTGTGTGTAATGACAGCCTCTACAAATCAACTGACCGTTTCCATGAAAGTCTAATCTGTTAAACATAATCTACAAATCAATACAAGATAAATGTAAATTAGAAATGCACATATATGAAATGTCTGTATGATCTGTGTTCTTTTATTTCTTGCAGTGCTAGTTTTGAGTGTTTTTGTCTCATCAGGTCGTTTAAGTCCATTAAGGTGGGCCGCACACTAGACTATTTTAAGGCTGATTTAAGCCTGATATGCATCCCCGAACGATCGGGGGATGTGGCCCGGTTCGAGGCTTGTCACAAACAATCCACTATTGTGTGTTGTTATTACTGGGTATCATTTACATTTTATCGATACCGATACTCATTGATACTGTTATCGATACTATTTGGTGTAAAAAGATAGGATGAGAAAAGTCGTTGAAAATTTGAAGTTATTTTATTACTGCTGAACTTTAGGAACTGTATTAAAGCTCTTCAGTCAGGAGCAGTGAGTTATTTTTTCTCTTTGTGTTTTATTTTATTAATATTAAAGGAATAGATCACCCATAAATGAAAACCGTGTCATCATTTAGACAAGGCAAGGTTGTTTTAAACCTGAATGAGTTTCTTTCTTCTGTTAAACATAAAAGTTATTTTGAAGAATGATGGAAACCAAACAGTTGCTGGTCCCCAGTGACTTCCATATTTTTTCCTATACTATCCAAGTCAGTGGGGACCAGCACATGTTTGGTTACCCACATTCTTCAAAATATCTTCTTTTGTGTTCAGCACAAGAATAAAAATTAATACAGGTTTGGTACAACATGACAGTGATATAATTTTTGGGTGAACTCCCTTTAATGACAATCGGCAGCATGTTGAGTTCTGTCCCTTTAAGACCTGCACGCATCTGTTTCTCTCTCAACTGTTTACATTCACTTTAGACATAATTAACTGTGTTTATATGTAAACCTTGTATGTTTTTGACAGTATTAGCGCAATCAGATGATAACTAAGATAACTAAATAATCATGTGCTGTTTGACCGGTCTTTTAGTGTACACACGCTTCAGGTGTACGCTCTGAATAAGCAGATGTCAGAACAGCACGCGAATGAAATGTTTAACCGGCAAGGCTGTAAAGCACATGCAAATAATGTACTTTTGTGATTGTGAATAAGTGCAGCGTCTCGTGAGTGTAACTCTACCACTGAATTAACAAAGGTAGCTTCTAATTCGTCATTATCATTGAAGTATACGAAGATAAAACAACGCAAGTATCGATAACGGTATCGTTTGTGCTGAAGCTTATCAGTAGTCCGGTATTGACCCAATTACATACCGGTCCTTGGTAACAGTCATTACGATTATCTGCTCCCGATCGAGATGGAGCATTGCTGAACTCAAATCATAATATCAAACATTTGCCTCACTCTGACTGACTCTCTTACTAGTGTGCTACTGAACTAGAGCTGATTGAGACACACACAGAGATCTGTCTGTTAATTATTCTCATCTTAAACACACAGAGAAACTCCTGCTGAAGCGACTGAGATCCACGTGACACTGTTATAAAGATGGCGTTTATTAAAGTCGAGAGTGAAGACGTGAAGATTGAGGAAGATTTCAGAGTCAAACATGAAGATTCTGAGCAACGAACAGAGATGGTGTTTATTAAAGAGAAGAGGGAAGAGGTGACGATTGAAGATTTCAGAGTCAAACGTGAAGATACTGAGGAACAAACAGAGATGGTGATGATTAAAGAGGAGAGGGAAGAGGTGAAGATTAAAGAAGCTTTCAGAGTCAAAAATGAAGATACTGAGGAACAAACAGGTTGGTTTCATACTCAGTCTTTCTTCGGTCATTCTGCATCATGAATCTCTTTGTTTACAAGGGCTGGGAAAATAAATCGATGTATCACGAATGGAGAAATGATTCAGAATCGATTCTGAGATTTCCCGAATACATCGCGATTCTTTCTTAAAGGCGCAATAAAAATCTTTCATAAAAATGATATTACGCAGCGCCTGAAAGTAGTCCCCAGCTATATTATAACTAGTTACCTAGCTGGGGACTACTTTCAGGCGCTGCGTAATATCACTACGCCTGCTGCGGCCATGTTACGGCAGCAAAGTTCCTTGATTATTACGCTGGAATGAGAGTAGTTCCTAATCATATCAGCCTAGAAAATTGCAACTTTTCATTTTCCGCCGGTCTTAGTACACGATATAACTACAGAAGAGTCGAGTTTTAAATAGGAAAACTATCGAAACTCTTTGATCGTTTTTGAACGCGATACTACTGGTCTAATCGGATTCAATGATCTATGCTAAGCTATGCTAAAAGTGCTCTCGCCAGACCCGGAGATTGGCTGAATGGATTCAAAAACGGTAAAACTCAACTTATTAACTCTGGGGGAGTTGGAGAATGAGCCTATTTCCAAAAAAAGTGGAGTGTTCCTTTAAGTCGATTCTGAGCTTAGTTTTGAACAGCAGATGGCGCTGCATGCTTTAGAAACAGCTGTACTCTGTTTGTTTCCAAATCCTTACACATACTTGAACCTTAAATAATCATTCATAAAATTTGAAAAGGTTGAAGTGAATTACAAGGGTGTCCACAGTGGGCTGTGTTTACATTAATCTCGTGTCATAAAAGCATTCTGAGCCGAGGTGAGATTACAGACTCAGCCGAACACACATATATAAAAACTATCATAGAGCGCCATCTGCTGTTTAAATCTAAGCTCAGAATCCATTCCAGAGAGAATCGCCATGCATTCGGGAAATCTCAAAATCGATCCACGAATCGATTCTCCATCAATTTATCATCCCAGCCCTATTTATTTACTATACACAACATGTGACAAAATGAATGACATCACAAATTAAATTACGAAAATACATTCTCCTTTTGAGAAAGAAAAGTAATAAATGCTGTTTATGAAACACATAGTTCCAGTCCTTGATTCTGATTGGTTGAGCTGCGTTCGAAGCTGTTGTAAATTACTCTGCAAACATACACCTCTTTGTTTCTGCATCTGTGTGTTGCTCAGCAACCACTTTTTTGCAACCACAACCGTTTCTGAGGAACTACATTGTTTGGCAGAAGAATTATGTTTTTATTAATATAAATACATTATAATTTCTTTGTTTTATTTGCTTTTGTTTTATTTTGTGAAACCTTGCTATGTATATGGAATAACCGTTTTATAAAATTTATAACAGCTAAGGGTTATAAATTCATACCTAACAACACCCCTTAGCTGTTATAAGTTCACCACAGCTTCACTGGGTTTATTGCTTTATTTTTGTCACCTTTTTGTTTGACACACATAAAAGCTTAACAATATTCCAATTTAGAAATTTTCTTTAAAAACTGTTCTGGAAAACTGAACGCAGTTGAGAGGACAGTATGTATTTGTCTAATATTGTTATAGGTGAGTGCAGGTTTGAGGTCTGTCTGTAATTTACCAGTAAATTTTACCCACACACATGGCAACTGTTTTTATATGGCTAAAGAACATATTATTTCACTGTATTATGCCACTGTCTTCACAAAGAAGTGTCTAGAGTCATGAAATGATTATGTCTAGTTGTCAGCTATATTTTTACCCTGTTGTTTTATGTTCAAGACTTTTTAATGCAGCCTACACTAATCCATAATGGTCAGTAAGCTAAAATAAATAAATAAAAAAGCCTGCACTGACAATGAAAATTAGAAGGGAGTAAATATTTGGGTGGTGTAATATTATAATACAATGTCATTAATCAATATATTAGGATAACCCATGTTATTTAAATTACTGAAATAGCTAATAGACAATAATAATTCACCAGGCTGCATAGGATGATGCTGTGACAAATTCAAACGCACAGCTTCACCTCAGCCCATTGACTCAGCAGCTCCACCTCGGCTCCTAGCTCCCTCACCTTTATATTATTTATAATTTGAATAAGAGAACAACACCAATAAACTTCGGGTTATCAAAAAAAAAAAGTTTTATTCATTACATTATAGATCGGATTATTATTCTTTTCTTCAGGAAACGGCCAGACTAGAACTCGTATGCTCCTGGGACCAGCCAAGACTGATCACCCTGGTGTGATCGTACGCGTTAAAGGGTTAATAATTACATACATTTTCAAGTGTAGCTTGATGCTAATTGTACCTCTATATGTATTCTTGTAAGCATTATAGGTTGTGTTTCTGGTGTGGAACCAAACTTTATTTATTTTAATTTGTCCGCTGCTCAATATACAGCATTAATGTTAAATCCATATACGAGATCCATTTCTGTGAAAGAATGCATTCCTGGTCGGCACAACCTAGCGTGCATAAGGCAAACAATCGTTTCGCGCTCGGTGTGAAAGCACTGTTCATCGGCAATTCGCATCATGCTCAGTGTGGAAAGGCCTTAAAGCATGCTCCGGCCCGGAATGTAAAGTGCAATGTGAGTGCAGGCCAGTGGGGGAGTTGGGAGAGGGGACAATCGGGCTCGGGCTCGGTTCAGGGCAACCGAGCCTAGTGTGAGCACACCCTTAGCTTTATGCTTAGTTTTATGCTCTTGCTTATGCTCTTTTGTTTCAATTCAATTTCATGGTTTTTGAAAGTGCTATATAAATATAATTTAATTGAGTCCTAAAGATTTTAATTAACTGGTTCAAGTGGGTTTGATTAGGGTTAGAGCTTTACAGGAACGTACATAGTCA
This sequence comes from Acrossocheilus fasciatus, assembly GCA_036784905.1. NCBI lineage: Eukaryota > Metazoa > Chordata > Actinopteri > Cypriniformes > Cyprinidae > Acrossocheilus > Acrossocheilus fasciatus. Next base: position 32,660,333 of record CM071941.1, on the reverse strand, counting down.
GGAACAAGACTGAGTTAAAATAAATGCTCAAGGGTGCATTTCCCAAAAGCATCACTAACAACTATGATCACATCTTTCTTCGTGTCACAAACCAGTCTAGAGTTGGAGAGGTCAGTGACCCTTACCCTTACTCCCTAGCTAATTACAGAAGAAAACAGTTTCACAAATAAAAATGGCAACCCACATCCTACAGCTTCTGAAATAACAAATAATTATTTAACAGGGCAAAACTCTTGATTACAGAAAGGTTTAGGATAGGTATAAAGTTTTTGTTAAGTCTTGTCTGACCCTAATTATTACATACTGTGCTGGAACAAGTTTGCTTTAAACAGATTTCATGTTTAGTGTTTAATTTGACAAGATATTTTATTGTTTATTAAGTAAAGTGGAAGATAAACTAAGATTCCACATTGCATGCACAGCTATCCCAACTATCTAGAGACAATTTTTGCTTGCTAGGGAAGTTTAAAGCCTGGGTGTACCAGCACGGCATTCTCCCTAGAATTCTGTGGCCCCTTCTTGTGTATGCAGTACCAATCTTGGAGAGGAAAGTTAGTAACTACCTCAGGAGATGGCTGGGGTTGCCGAAGAGTCTGCGCAGCATCGCACTTTATGGACATCACAACTGCAACTACCTTTCAAATCATTAGAGGAGGAATTCAAAGTAACAAGAACTAGAGAAATGTTACAATACAGGGACTCAAAAAAGTAGCCAAAGCAGGGATCCAAGTGAGGACTAGCAGAAAATGGAAGGCAGAAGAGGCTATTCAGGAGGCAGAGGCAAGTTTGTGACACAGGAGGCTGGTGGAAGTGGTTACACAAGGCAGAGCGGGGCTGGGATCCTTTCCGGCACCACACGTGAACCTCCGCAGAGGGAAGGAAAGGAACAGCCTTAGATCCTGCAGGGAAGTGGGAATGAAACAACAAGGAGCCTGGACAAAATGGGAGAAAGCAATAGATAGGAGAGTTACCTGGATGGAGCTTTGGAAGGCAGAGCCACACCGTATTAAATTTCTCATCCTATCAGTGTACGATGTCCTGCCAAGTTCACTTATGGGGAAAAGTATAGTCGCCAGCATGCCCATTGTGCTCCAAGCGAGGAAACCTGGAGCATATTTTCAGCTGCTGCCCAAAGGCACTTGGAGAAGGTCAGTACCGATGGAGGCAAGATCAAGTCCTGAAGACCATCGCTGAAGTTATCAAGGGCCAAAGCGGTCCCAACCCTCCAAGCAGAGAATTACATCCGTCAGAGCTGGAGAGCAGCCTACTTCAACAAAAAGGGAATCTGCAGGCATACTGACCAAAAAGGAACTGGCAATTGCTAGTGGACCTAGGAAAACAGCCGAAGTTCCTTAGCCACATTGTAGTTACCACTCTGCGAACAGACATCATCCTCGTTAAGGAATCCACAAAACAAGTTGTGCTGCTGGAACTGACCGTCTCTTGGGAAGATCGCTTGGAAGAAGCTTTTGAAAGGAAGCTCTCCAAGTATGAAGGACTCGTCAGTGACTGCAAGCAGGCAGGATGGAGAGCGAGGTGTATCCCAGTTTAAGTTGGCTGTAGGGGATTTGCTAGGCCTGCACGATTAATCGTTTGTAAACCAAAATCGCGATTTGAAAGGGTGCGATTTTCAAATAGCAAGAGCTGCGATTATTTCGATGAAGGACTATCAAATATGGTAACAAGCATCTACATAGTTTTTGACAGTTTGCTTCATGCGCATTTTAAGTTTGATGCAGAGTTTAAATAATGGGGCATTTTAACACTGAACGTGCTGAATGAATGTCAAATAACGCCATTTGGAAAAGATGAGCGGGAGCAGCGGTTCAACTTCCCAACAAAGTGTGTGCAGAAGAGCAAAGTCCTGCAGACGACTTGGTACCTAAATGAAAAAGCACTGCATATGTTTGGAATTATTTTGGATTTTGACGTTCTGATGTACTTCGTAAAACCTGCCGAACGTCTGTGTCGACCTCGCGAGGCAACACAACCAACCTATATCAGCAACTGCAGAGGTATCACAGACAAATCTATGATGAATGCATGGCCAAAAGGTCCACCAATGAACACACTTCGTCACAACCACCGCGACTGACATCCAAGCAAACTTCAATTGCTCAAGCGTTAGAAAGTGGCACACCCTAAGTCAAAACTTCACGAAGGTACGGCAAAATAACAGACGCCATAAGTTACCTGGCTAAAGATATGGTGCCGATTAACGCGGTCACAAAAGATGGTTTTAAGAATCTTATCCTAACGCTCGATAAAAGATATCGCAATTCTTCTCGTACGTTCTTTACTCAAGCCATCCAAAACCTGTGGAGAAAGAAGGTTGAAGCTGAGCTAAAGGAGGTGAAATATTACACGATGACAACTGACATGTGGTTGAGCAGGACGACTGAACCATATCAAAAGGGCTTTTCACACTTGAAATTGTTAACCCTGGGTCATCCTAAACCCCGGATAAGCGGAATTCTGGGTTATCTGTAATCATGTTTCACACTGCTCATACTATGCCTGGGGTTCACTGTTAACCCTGGGTATTCATTAACAGACGTTTCACACATTCCTACACCCCGGTTAACGTTCTTATTTGCATATTTGCGGTGTCACTGTCTCTGATTGGACGAACAGCAGGCAACCTGTTTACATGGCTTTTCCCGTGTCTTGCCAGTTATTAAAAACTTCGCCGCTTATGACTTTAGATCAGCGAAGATTGAGGAACAGCTGCTCGCCCTCACCCCCCTATCTGTACGGTGGCAAGCCCCACGGGACTGCCATCCTCCAGCGTCGCCAGGGCTGGAGTATCCCTCACCTCCCCCTCCAGCCTCCGAGGCCCAGACTCCACCTCAGCCCATTGACTCAGCAGCTCCACCTCGGCTCCTAGCTCCCTCACCTCCACCATCACCCGTCAATCCACCAGTTCCACCGGGCTCACTCCGGCTCCGCCTTGTTTGGGCATCGACCCGCCATCGCCTCTGGACTCCTCTCCTCTGGATGCGCACCTTCCAGGAGGGGGCGATATGTCACGCCCTTGGAATGATTTTGTTGTGTTTTTGCTCCCCATGTGCTCCGTGACCCAGTTTCTGTCTCCCATTCAGTATGTCATTTGGTTCAGGTGTGTCTAGTCATTTAAGGTCTTGTCCATTCAGTTAGTGTTTGTCAGGTCTTAAACGTGTGTTCTGTGTCTCCTGCGATTCCTGTGTTCCAAGTGACTGGACAATTAAAGTCTGTTTATTGAATGAATTCCTGTCTCCTCGCTCCTAGTTTGTGAAGTGTGACATATATAAATGTGAACTATTATTTTTAAAGTGAATTATTAATTATTTTCACCGAGTTATCGCGTTAGCTATATTCTGCTTAAGTGTCATACCATTTTGCGTCATACCAAAAGCCATATTCATGATTCTGTAGCTTTTGTTAGTTTCTGGACATAATTATTCAATGTGTTTGTTTGTTTATTTGTGGTTTCACTCTATACCCAAGACCATTAAACCTGTTGGCAAATTAAATTCTTCAGAGTTGTGTGAGGGATGGGAGCTTATCTGACTGTCAAAACAAACACCAAAGCTATGTTGAGGACAATACACGTACAGTGCCTAATAATAGTAAAATTCATTTATATGTTTTGACAGAACAGTTGTTGCATGTGCATCATGTAAAAGTTGTCTTTAGTATAACTAGTTGCATTTGGAGTTTGTGTATGTTTGACACATTTCAGCGTTTGCGCTGCAATATCCTGTCATGTCAAACTTTAAATTAAACTAAACTACATTTAGTCAAATTTGCCCCCTCATTCAAGTCATCGGTTGACCAGCGCTCACAGTATCAGCACACCATCAGTTCTCCAGTCAGTGCTAGCTTTACGCATGCTCAATATTGAACAGGTCCGAAAAAAAAAGTGTTCTCCATTTAGTGTTCTGGTGATTCGGAAACTACTGCAACCAGTTCTTGAATCGAGATCCGCTGTAGCAGTATGTGCAAGTCAAATGAGCTGAGAACTGCTGCAACTTGACACAGTCAACAAAACTAAAAAGTTGAAGCATCTCTGCAGTATGTTTAATAGGTTTCTACTGATTAACAAATAAACATTTACTTTGCACCCATAAAACCTTGGCAAACATTTATGTCAAGATTTATATCAAATTATTTAGAAATTAAGTAAGCCGTTTTATTTTGTTACACTTTCTGATGTTCAACAAAACACTTAAGAAAAATGCTTTTCATACCTCGAGAAAATTACAGGCATGCTCAGTATCATCGGCTCATCGGTTCTCAGTATTGAACGTTCTCAGTTCTCACTTCAGTGAACTGGTGATTTGAACGATTTGGTGAACTGATTTGGTTCAAAAAATGATTTGATCGCGAAACACACATCATTATTGTTGACTGCATTCTTCTTTTTAAACCCCGGTAACTGCTGTGTATTTTTGATCTCCCATCTGGAGCAAATGTAAAACCACCTGAAGAACACTTTTCCACTTTAAAACAGTCCATTTTAAATGAGTCTTGGCCCACAGGACACGACGGCGCTTCTGGACCACATATGGCTTCCTTTTTGCATGATAGAGCTTTTAGTTGGCATCTGCAGATGGCACGGTGGATTGTGTTTACCGACAGTGGTTTCTGGAAGTATTCTTGGGCCCATTTAGTAATGTCATTGACAGAATCATGCCGATGATTGATGCAGTGTCGTCTGAGGGCCCGAAGACCACGGGCATCCAACAAAGGTCTTCGGCCTTGTCCCTTACCCACAGAGATTTCTCCAGTTTCTCTGATTCTTTTGATGATGTTATGCACTGTAGATGATGAAATTTGCAAAGCCTTTGCAATTTGACGTTGAGGAACATTGTTTTTAAAGTATTCCACATTCTTTTTACGCACTCTTTCACAGATTGGAGAGCCTTTGCCCATCTTTACTTCTGAGAGACTCTGCCTCTCTAAGACATCCCTTTTATAACTAATCATGTAACAAACCTGATGTCAATTAACTTAATTAGTTGATAAATGTTCTCCCAGCTTTTCAAAATTTCTTGCTTTTTCAGCCCTTTGTTGCCCTCGTGCCAACTTTTTTTGAGACCTGTAGCAGGCATCAAATTTGAAATGAGCTCATTTAGTGAATGAAAGTGTAAAATTTCTCCATTTAAACGTGTTATGTTCTCTATGTTCTATTGTGATTAAAATAGTGGCTCATGTGATTTGAAAGTCTTGTAGTTTTCATTTTATTCAAATTTAAAAAACGCCCCAACATTTCCGGAATTTGGGTTATAGAATCTAGTGGTTAAATTTGATGTTTTACTGTCTAAAATCTTTCATGTCTTGGTGCTGTTAAACTGGTGTTAACTTGTTATTTCCTTTCACCCTAGACCTGATGCCGTTGAAAGAGGAGAGTCAAGAACTGAATGTAATGGAAGAGAAAAATCATTATGACAAACGTCATGATTTCACGACTGGGGAAAAATCTTTTACTTACTCGCCGACTCAAAAAACAGAAACAAGATACCTTGAATTCCAGATGAGAGTTCACACTGGAGAGAAGCCTTACACCTGCAAACTGTGTGGGAAGAGTTTCTCAAAAAAACTAAATCTTAACGTTCACATGAGAATTCACAATGGAAAGAAGCCATTCAAATGCTCCCAGTGTGGAAAAAGTTTTAAAGAGAAAAGGCACCTTAATTCCCACATCACGACTCACACTGGAGAGAAGCCTTACACCTGCAAACTATGTGGGAAGAGCTACACAAGAAAAGAAAATCTTAAATACCACATGAGTGTTCACACTGGAGAGAAGCCTTATACCTGCAAACTGTGTGGGAAGAGCTACAAAAGAAAAGAAAATCTTACATTTCACACAGGAATTCACACTGGAGAGAAGACATTCACATGCTCTCAATGTGGAAAAAGTTTTAAACACAAAAAGTACCTCAATGGCCACATGACAATTCACACTGGAGAGAAACCTTTTGTTTGTGATCAGTGTGAAAAGAGTTTCAGGTGTAAAGGACACCTTGATCTTCACATGAGGAGTCACTCAGGAGAGAACTGTTTTATATGTCAGCAGTGTGGAAAGAGTTTCTCACACAAAGGAAACTTTGAGAATCACATGAGAGTTCACACCGGAGAGAAGCCTTTCACCTGCCAAGAGTGTGGAAAGAGCTTCACAGCTAAAGGAAACCTTAAGATTCACATGAGAGTTCACACTGGAGAGAAGCCTTACAAGTGTCCTCAGTGTGACATGAGTTTCACATATCACACAGACCTGAAACGGCACTTGCAAACCCCTTCTGGAAAGAATTTCCAAACCTCATGTCACACTGAGGAAAATGTTAATTTCAACAGTTATCTGCACATTCCCTCTGAAGAAAGACAATTCAGTTGTGATCAGTCTAATTAAAACATCACATTAACACATTAATATGAAAAATCATGTAAATGTGAGAAACTTTAAGTTCTTTAAGTCTTATTTGGACAGGACTGGTTTTACATGGAGAGGTGCAATGAAGTAAATATTACCAGTATCACATCATTACGTACAAGGTCAGTAAAGATCATGGTGACATTACCTAGAAAGATCCGGAAAAATTACCTTAGGTAATGCTAATCCCATGCAAATAGACCAGCTGTAAATATGTACTGTAGTGGAAATGTTTAATATTTCAATATATTAGTAATCAATATTCAATAATCTATAAGATTTAAGTATTCAGTATGATTTTTTTCTATAGGGTGAATATATGAGTGTGATCAATGGGGAAAAACAGGTCTTCTTGTGTAACAGCCGTAGGGTCCACTTAGTAGCGTGAGATTTTGACATGGAGGTATACCTGTCTGCCTGCTGGTAACAGATTCAGAAAATCATACATGGAAAAATTGGTAATATGTTGCAGATACAGAATGGCATGATGAGGGCGACTCTCAAGGCAGCCTCCTGGTTGGTTGAGAAGTGAGGCCCAAGGGACTCTTATTATCTTCTTATCTCAAGAAATGTATTACAAGTACCTTTATAAGCTGCTGTGAGCTTTGTGTGTTATCTCTTTGCTCACAGACTTCTGCTGTGTGTAAATTGATCAATTTCTCAGCAGAGAATAAAAAGCAAGACAAAGACAAACTTTTGACTTGTGTTTCACTGTCTTCACAATTGTTTTATTTCTTAATTGACTTCGGCAGAGAACCTTAAGAAAAATGAATGATACTGTAGCAAAATTAACAGTAATTTCAACAGTTACTAGTCGTATCACAATCTTAACCATATTTACTGCAATTATTAAATTTAATTATTTTCTGAAAAAAATCCTAAATTTAATATTCTAAATCTAGTGAATCTTAAATCAGAACTGTTGCAACACAGTGCTTATTATTATGCATATAAACCTGCATATAAATATATACAGTGGGTACGGAAAGTATTCAGACCCCCTTAAATTTTTCACTCTGTTATATTGCAGCCATTTGCTAAAATCATTTAAGTTCATTTTTTCCTCATTAATGTACACACAGCACCCCATGTTGACAGAAAAACACAGAATTGTTTACATTTTTGCAGATTTATTAAAAAAGAAAAACTGAAATATCACATGGTCCTAAGTATTAAGACCCTTTGCTCAGTATTTAGTAGAAGCACCCTTTTGATCTAATACAGCCATAAGTCTTTTTGGGAAAGATGCAACAAGTTTTTCACACCTGGATTTGGGGATCCTCTGCCATTCCTCCTTGCAGATCCTCTCCAGTTCTGTCAGGTTGGATGGTAAACGTTGGTGGACAGCCATTTTTAGGTCTCTCCAGAGATGCTCAATTGGGTTTAAGTCAGGGCTCTGGCTGGGCCATTCAAGAACAGTCACGGAGTTGTTGTGAAGCCACTCCTTCTTTATTTTAGCTGTGTGCTTAGGGTCATTGTCTTGTTGGAAGGTAAACCTTCGGCCCGGTCTGAGGTCCTGAGCACTCTGGAGAAGGTTTTCGTCCAGGATATCCCTGTACTTGGCCGCATTCATCTTTCCCTCGATTGCAACCAGTCGTCCTGTCCCTGCAGCTGAAAAACACCCCCACAGCATGATGCTGCCGCCACCATGCTTCACTGTTGGGACTGTATTGGACAGGTGATGAGCAGTGCCTGGTTTTCTCCACACATATTACTTAGAATTAAGGCCAAAAAGTTCTATCTTGGTCTCATCAGACCAGAGAATCTTATTTCTCACCATCTTGGAGTCCTCCAGGTGTTTTTTAGCGAACTCCATTCGGGCTTTCATGCGTCTTGCACTGAGGAGAGGCTTCCGTCGGGCCACTCTGCCATAAAGCCCCGACTGGTGGAGGGCTGCAGTGATGGTTGACTTACTCCAACTTTCTCCCATCTCCCGACTGCATCTCTGGAGCTCAGCCACAGTGATCTTTGGGTTCTTCTTTACCTCTCTCACCAAGGCTCTTCTCCCCCGATAGCTCAGATTGGCCGGACGGCCAGCTCTAGGAAGGGTTCTGGTCGTCCCAAACGTCTTCCATTTAAGGATTATGGAGGCCACTGTGCTCTTAGGAACCTTAAGTGCAGCAGAAATTTTTTTTGTAACCATGGCCAGATCTGTGCCTTGCCACAATTCTGTCTCTGAGCTCTTCAGGCAGTTCCTTTGACCTCATGATTCTCATTTGCTCTGACATGCACTGTGAGCTGTAAGGTCTTATATAGACAGGTGTGTGGCTTTCCTAATCAAGTCCAATCAGTATAATCAAACACAGCTGGACTCAAATGAAGGTGAACCATCTCAAGGATGATCAGAAGAAATGGACAGCACCTGAGTTAAATATATGAGTGTCACTGCAAAGGGTCTGAATACTTAGGACCATGTGATATTTCAGTTTTTCTTTTTTAATAAATCTGCAAAAATGTCAACAATTCTGTGTTTTTCTGTCAATATGGGGTGCTGTGTGTACATTAATGAGGAAAAAAAATGAACTTAAATGATTTTAGCAAATGGCTGCAATATAACAAAGAGTGAAAAATTGAAGGGGGTCTGAATACTTTCCGTACCGACTATATACAGTCATGGCCAAAAATATCAGCACCCTTGCAATTCTGTCAGAACATGCAACACTTCTCTCAGAAAATTGTTCCAATTGCAAATGTTTTGGTATTCATGTGCTTATTGTTTTTGCTTGCACTGCAACAACACAAAAAAACAGAAGAAAAGTCGTTGGATGAGAAGCAACCCCACACATGAATGGTCTCAGGATGCTTTACTGTTGGCATGACACAGGACTGATGGTAGCGCTCACCTTTTCTTCTCCTGACAAGCCTTTTTCCAGATGCCCCAAACAATCGGAAAGGGGCTTCATCGGAGAATATGACTTTGCCCCAGTCCTCAGCAGTCCATTCACGATTCTTTCTGCAGAAGATCAATCTGTCCCTGATGGTTTTTTTGGAGAGAAGTGGCTTCTTTGCTGGCCTTCTTGACACCAGGCCATCCTCCAAAAGTCTTGGCCTCACTGTGCGTGCAGATGCACTCACACCTGCCCGCTGCCATTCCTGAGCAAGCTCTGCACTGGAGGTGCCCTGATCCCACAGCTGAATCAACTTTAGGAGACCAAAGTTTTGAGAAAGACACAAAAACATCCTCCGAGAGCAACTTCTCCCAACCATCCAAGAACAGTTTGGTGACGAACAATGCCTTTTCCAGCATGATGGAGCACCTTGCCATAAGGCAAAAGTGATTAGTAAGTGGCCTGGGGAACAAAACATTGAAATTTTGGGTCCATGACCAGGAAACTCCCCAGAACTTAATCCCATTGAGAACTTGCAGTCAATCCTCAAGAGGCGGGTGGACAAACAAAAACCCACAAATTCTGACAAACTCCCAGCATTGATTATGTAAGAATGGGCTGCCATCAGTCAGGATGTGGCCCAGTAGTTGATTGACAGCATGCCGGGACGAATTGCAGAGGTCTTGAAAAAGAAGGGTCAACACTGCAAATATTGAGTCTTTGCTTAAACTTAATGTAATTGTCAATGAAAGCCATTGGCACTTATGAAATGCTTGTAATTTTACTTCAGTATACCATAGTAACATCTGACAAAAATATCTAAAAACACTGAAGAAGCAGACTTTGTGAAAATTAATATTTATGACATTCTCAACTTTTGGCCACGACTGTGTATATATATATACATACTGTATACACACACACACTCACAAATATATATATATGTCAAAGTTCATAATGCTTTAAGGCAAATTCATTTTAACGTCACTAATTTTATTAATGCGCGATTAACGCAGTGCGTATTCTCTGTTTGACCCGTGGCCTAGCCCGTAGTGGGAGAAATGGAGATGCACAGTGTTGCCAACTTGGCGAGTCCCCCCTTCCCCCTTCAAAAATATGCCTAGCGACAAATCTTTGGGGTTTGCCCAAACTTTATTTTGTTTCTGAGATTGGCAGGTATTGTCGCGCGAGCACGAGTTGTTGCTGGCCCAGCGCGCACACATATCTTTCTCTCTCTGTGCATTTGCTCTGTTCAGCGAGCGGTGGAGAGGAGCACCGCTTTCAGGTAAACACAGATATTATGTTGCTTCTCTAATTTTACATGCAAGTATTGCCAAAATCACAGCACAGCTATTGTCATCATCTTATGTGTATTTGATTTCATCAGACGACAGCTCGATAATCAGGATTTTTGTGCAGATTAACATCTCGGAAGGGAGAGCTGGTTATAACCATTATGTAGTCTTAATGGGTCGCGTTTCAGTCACTATTTCATATTCATTCCGTTGTCTGACAACAGAAACAGTAAAATATATCAATGAAAACAGTTTTATTGAGAATTTAGTTGCATCAAAATACAGCATGTGGGCACAGAGAGGCAAACAAATCTAATAATAGTTAATAAATGTACATTTTGGATGCTCAGAAGAAGTGAGCTGCCCTGTCGTGCAAAAATGTAAATGGGTTTGTGTCAGTAAATTGCTCAGTGCAAAGAAAGAGAAGTAATAGGAACCTGGTATTTCTTTTTTCATGTGTCTAATAGACATTAGCAAATTCGGTCCCACTTTATATTAGGTGGCCTTAACTACTATGTACTTCCATTTAAATTAATCATTTGGTACAATGCACTTATTGTGTACATACATGTTTTTACATTGTACTTATATTTTTTAAAATACCTATATGTAGTTACATCTGTAATTAATTTCTGTAATTACATTTATAATTACACTGTTTACCCATCCCTTACACCTTAACCCACCCTTAAACCGACCCATACCACCAAACCTGTCCCTAACCTTACCCGTATCCCCCCTCAATAGCAGCAAAAGTGTTTTACAATACAATATGAACCCAATAAGTACATTGTACTTATTTTTTGATGTAAGTACATAGTAGTTAAGGCCACCTAATATAAAGTGTGACCGCAAATTCTTTGAAAAACATCTATGACCTTTGAAACATGTCTAGTCTTTATGCGCTATGCTGACTTTGGTTTCAGTCTTAATAAACATACATTTGCAGAAAGTATCCATATTTGTCCATGTCCATGTTGATTAGAGTATTTAAAAGTATTAATTTAAGGAACATTTAGAACAAATGAAAATGTGCGATTAAGAACTACGTTATTCTGACAGGGCTCTCAGAACAGCCTGATTTGAGAAAGGGGATTTAAGAAGAAAAAAAAAAAACACTGGGTGGATTTTTATTATTATAGGATGGATGTGTACACATACTTCCAACACACATTTATGTTCAAACAACTTGTAAAGGGAATTTTGCATCCGATGACCCCTTTAAAAAAGATAAATAGTTTGGTCAGATAGGTCAGAATAGAGAGATGTTCTGAGTATCACACACCTCTGTTAACAGAAACACAAACATTGTTTGCAAAACTGATCCAGTCTCACTGCTTTGATATATTTCTTTCCAGTGTCTGGAAATTCAAAAGTTTTTGCTGCTTATAAACTTGCACTAAAACGTTATTTAAACCAATCAAGTAGCCATTTAATTTGAATAAAACTGCTCATCTTCTTTAGTGATACAAGCTCAGACACATTTAGCATCTGCTGATGTTTTTCATGTTTTTTTTAATGTCTTGACTTGGTGCCATGGATATTGAAATGTTGTTGTTTGTTTTTACACAACTGTGTATATAAGGCCATAAATTCCCAAAAACTATGCATGGGCACTTGCTTTGGTGTTGCCACCCCTCGTAGACCTCATGCCACCCTATAAATAATTTTCTAGATCCGCCCCTGTGTGACAGCTTCTATAAATCAACTGACTGTTTTCATGAAAGTGTAATCTATTACACATAATCTACAAATCAATACATAATAAATGTAAGTACAAATGCCTATATATGAAATGTCTGAATAATCTGTGTCTTTTTATTCATTTTAGCGCTAGTTTTGAGTGTTTTTTGTCTAATTAGGTCATTTAAGTCCATTAACTCTCACTGTGACTGACTCTCATACTAGTGCAGTGTTTCCCATTCATTAACTAGAGTGTGGTGCCCACCACAGTTTCATAATAAATTGATATATTTATACTTCTCATTATAACATAAAAGGTCTTTAATGTTGTGTTTCGCACCTTTGCTTTGGCAAACACCATACTCCATCAAATGAATTAAAACCGAAAGCATAATATGACTTATCAAGCCTGTTTTTTTTTATTATTATTAAACTTTTTTTGAAAAGGGACCATGTACAATTTTAACATAAATGTTTCCATTTCATGCATTGTAACAAATTTAGCCAATGGCTAGTTTTCATCCACAGTCCCTTGGCAGGTAATCATAATCACAAATAAACATAAAAACAAAACAAAAATATTTTTTACTGTATAAAACACATACAGTACAATATTACTTATACACATCGTATCAGAGCCAAAAAGAAAAACAGGAAAAATAACATCAGGTTAAACCATAACCATGTAAGTGTTTACAGAGTTGTGTACATCCTCTGGTGTACATGTCCTCAGGTAGAGTGTTCCAATAAGTAATAGCTTTCACTGAGGAAGACGATAGTCCAAAGGCAGAGAGATGAAATGGAACAACACAATCACTAGTGGATGATGATCTAGTAGATGCACAAAATCACGAAGTATGGAAGGGGCCAAACCATTTAAAATTGTAACAACCATACATAAATATGAAAAAAGTCTAAAATTGTCAAAGCTCAGCAAAAAATTTTTCTCCAAAACCCTACAATGGTGATATTGATTGGACTTTTTGTCCAGAGGTTTTAAAGTCTGTTTTGTTAAGAGATTTTAAAGGTTTAATAACAGTTTCTCCTGCTTGACCCCAACATGTCAGACAATATGACAGATTGTAGCATGCATAATTGTAGCATGCATAAAAGTCTTGGCTACATCAGTAGGTAGACATTGTCTAATTTGTCTGAAGTTAATCAAATTATATTTTATAGTCCTCGCCAATTTCTTAAAACTAAGATTTGAATCCAGCATTAAACCAAGATAATTAATCTCAGTGACAATTTCTATCTTCTCACCGAACCCAAGGCTCGGCTTGAGCTCAAAGTTCAAATCTCCCAAAAAAGTGTTTAAAAAGTACAGCAAGCTGGGCTAACAACTGCAAGTAGCTTTGGTGATTCAAATTGAGAAAACTTTAATGGATTCAATCCCTCTACCCCAGGAATGTAATGCAGAATACATTTCCCTGCAGCGTTGGGGAAGTATAAGGCAGATAAGGGCTAGCAAACAAGAGCCCCAGTTGGAGAGGAGTGAGAAATCACTGCTGTGGCAGTGATGTAAAGTAAAATTTTAATTGGAGGAGAAATCCCTGCTCTTACAAAAAAAATAGAAGGAAACATATGAAATTTAGTCAGGGTGCCACGAGAGTGCTGTGCAAAATCACTGCTGTGGCAGTGAGGAATGGAAATTAGTGTGACATCTATTGCAAGAGGAAGATGTCATTGCTGCGGCAGAGGGGAATGGAGTTTAGTATAGAATCTGCTCTGAGACCAGTGGGGGAAATCACTGCTGCGGCAGTGAGAAATGGAAGTTAATATGGCATCTGCTGCTGCAAGAGGAGAAGAGGTGTCATTGCTGCGGCAGAGAGAAATAGAGTTTACAATGACGTCTGCTCTAAAACTGATGGAATCACTGCTGTGGGTATGTGTTAAAGTGTAAGGGATGGGTCAACAGTGTAATTCTAAATGTAATTATGTAGTTAACATCTGTAATTAATTTCTGTAATTACATTTAGAATTACATTGTTGACCCATCCCTTACACTTTAACATATGTGAGAATGTTGTTTGTTGACTACAGCTCAGCATTTAATACCATAGTGCCCTCTAAGCTTGTAGTGAAACTCCAGGATTTAGGTCTGAACAATTCTCTGTGCAGCTGGATCCTGGACTGGATCCAGGCAGACAGCAGGCGGTCAGAGTAGGCAGCAACACCTCCTCCCCGCTGACCCTCAACACTGGAGCCCCTCAGGGCTGTGTTCTCAGCCCTCTCCTGTACTCTCTGTACACGCATGACTGTGTAGCCATGCACAGCTCCAACGTCATCGTCAAATTTGCGGACGACACAACAGTGATAGGTCTGATCACCGACGACGACGATTCAGCCTACAGAGCAGAGGTGCACACCCTGACTAACTGGTGCCACAACAACAACCTCTCTCTGAACATCAGTAAGACCAAGGAGCTGGTGGTGGATTTCAGGAGGCGGACCAGTGAGCACCCCCCCCATCACCATCGACGGGACTCCAGTGGAACGGGTCAGCAGCTTCAAGTTCCTCGGCGTAAACATCACCGAGGACCTCACCTGGACTTCTCATACACAATCAGTAGTGAGGAAGGCCCACCAGTGTCTCTTCTTCCTCAGGCAACTTAAGAAATTTGGTCTGAGCTCAAAAATCCTCAGACAGTTCTACAGTTGCACCGTGGAGAGCATCCTGACTGGCTGCATCACCGCCTGGTACGGGAACTGCACCGCTCTCAACCGGAAAGCCCTGCAGAGAATAGTTCATCTTGTTGCTTGTACTGCCATGGTTTCAGAGTCTGTACCTAATTTGATTTGACATATAGGTATTTTAAAAAATATAAGTACAATGTAAAAACATGTATATACACAATAAGTGCATTGTACCAAATGATTAATTTAAATGTAAGTACACAGTAGTTCAAGTTCAAATTCTTTATTTGTCCCCAATGGGGCAATTCGTTGTGCAACAGATAGTATAGTCTTTACAGAATTGAGAAGCAGAATGGCTGCAGGTACAAAAAAGTGTTTATATCTATTAGTTCTGAATTTTGGGAGTTTAAAGCGTAATCCCGATGGCAACATATGAAATTCCGCTTGTAAGGGATGAGAACTATCTGACAGGATAGATTCAACCCTTCTTAACACCTGCTTCTGATAAAGTTCCTCCAGGCCTTTCTGCTTAGACCTATACCTATGATACAGCTGCTCACCTTAATTAACCTTGAAAGAGAGTTTTTTGGTTTTACAGTAATGGACCCATACCAGCAGATTAAGGAGAAGGTAACAACCCACTCAACAAAGGACCTATAAAAAAGGATCAACAGAGTCTTGTCCACATTAAACTTTGCCAGCTTCCTCAAGCAATACAGGTGCTGCTGGCCTTTCTTTGGTGGTTAAGGCCACCTAATATAAAGTGGGACCAAATTCACTGCTGTGACAGCAGAAAGGTTGATTCAAGTCGAGAAGAGAAAGTTCACTGCTGCGGCAGTGAAATGGTTAAAGGTATGTAGGAGAGATATTGCAGGTTAGGAGGCTGACAGTCCTGGTGGCTGTATAGCCATCCTGAGATGGACTCGTCTAACAAAATCTTGTGGGAAACACTTGCCATTGTGCCATAAACAAAGAATGAAGAACTTCTACAAGGCTATTCCAGAGGCCAGAAGCTGCAGACCTTTCTCCAGAAGTGTTTAGATGTCTTAAGCAATGACCCGGCACTTTTGTCAGAGGTAGATCATTTGCAAATAAATGGAAAGCTTCTCCCCATAATTAAGAGAAAGTAAAAAGTAGGGTACTGTGCCAGTTTGGCAAGGGTTTTCATACTAGTTTAGGTGGAACATATTCCCTTTAAACTGTTGAAAGGCAGAGTTGTTACCAAAGTTGCCATTTGTCATTTGGAGACTGAGATTTTTTTGTTTTGTTTTGTGGAGGGGGGTGTATACAAAATTTGTTATAAGTTGTTATTTATAGAAAATATGTTATTTTGTTACATATAAATAGATACAGAAAGTGCGCTTTGATGCAGTGTAGAGTTGGCATTAGGATATGGAAGACCATTTTCTTTTGCAAGTTTTAGCTCATACATCTTTGCTGTAGACTCGTCTTAACCAAAATGCCCCCCAAGAACAGCTCAGTGCCCCCCTTTCAAAAATATTGCTTAGTGTGTTCTCAACACACTTTTTCACAGCGCGCATCATGTGCTCAAACTCATCAAGAGTCAATAAGCTGCCGACTTCTCCAAGTGACTTCACGCGTGCAGAACGCATGAATGAATGAAATGAAATGCTACAGTCCAATGTTGTGAAAGGATCGCTTAACGTTAACATTAGCTAATCTTAAAATGGACAACGTTGCTAGTTAGCTATTTTGTATACACATATGTTGCTAGCTAGCTATTTTATTAGTTTAAAATGCATGTTGTCAAAACAGATGTTCAGTCCCAAAAAAACTCCATTCTACTGATGCTTATATTAACAAAGCCGAAAGCTACTGCCAAAAAATGCACAACTACATTGATTTGTTCAACAATATTTTTCAGATATGACTAAAACAGTCAAATCCTCTGCCTATTGGAATGACATCTGCCAGAGGAATGCCCAGGGCACCTTCCAGTTCAGTACAGGCAAAAGGCCTGGAAGCAGAAAATGGAAGGAGGTCCTGGAGCGAATTGATGCCAGTCCCTTGCAAAGGGGGAATAAGGTGGACCTGTTTGGCAGCCACATAGTGTGCACTTGTGGGATCCATAAGATAGGTATATTATATTATATTATATATCAAAAGCATGATAAGTCCCTGTATCATGTAATAGACTATTTTATGGACCATCCCCTGATCTACTCTCAGAGTGCACAGTTCTGCAGAATAATTGGTGAAATTATTTATCATGAAAAGTATGACCTTCTTTTGTTCCTAAACTTCATTTTCTCCCAGTCAAAAGATAAGGCCTTGATTGAGGCGGGGCCTAAGGTAGAGGCACTACCTTAGGCTAGAACAAAAGTGTTCTCTGTTTAGTGTGGTTGTGGAAGCAGAGAAGTTCTCCGAGCACCTCTCTGATCACCGCTCTGAAGAGAGGTGTGACAGCTGTGGGGCCAGGGTCCAGGGTGCTGTTGGACTCCTCCAACACAGTCCAGCCATTATGGGACCCTACTGGCTCCAAAACGTCAGCCCATCAAAAAATCCCATACGATCTCCATGGCTGGCGCCACCTCCGCAGCACTTGCCGTCTCCACTGCCAGCACCAGTGTCTCCATCCCTGTGGCCATCTCTGACTCTACTCAGCCCAGGCACTGCACATGGAGAAGGCAGAAAGCTGCCCAAGAGGATAAGGAGCGAGTGGCTAGGGGTGAACCACCACGGAAATGACTAGCATAGGATATATATCACTATATCTGCAAGCAGTGTGGGCTGGCAAAAAGTAAGACAACTGGCCACACTCAGCTGAAGGGCTGGTGGTATTGTCCAGCCTCAGGCGTCTCTGTTTCACAGTAGAGGGAGAGTGTATAGGGAGGTCTTTGATTTTTTTAAATTGGTGCATATAGTAGTTATGTATATACTTAGGTTTTTATGCAGTTGTTTTTTTTTTAATGGTTGTAAATAGGTCAGTTTTAAATTGTGTTTGCTGTGCTGTGTGTATGTTGTGCAGTGAACGTTTTGTTTTTAGTTGCGGTTTGCAATGCTTAATTTGCAGTGTTTGTAAAAAAGAAAGACACAACTCTTGTGGTGTAATAGTAACATATCCATCCTTTGGGTAGAAGATTCCAGATGTCCTGGCAAGAGTGTGTGGTGTGTTTGTCAGATCAGTATTTTATTTTATTTTTTATATTTTTATTTTAAGTTTTTATTATAAATTGTATAGTCAGAAATCAATCAAACGCTTTACTTACAACCTGAATTCCGGAAATGTTGTGATGTTTTTTAAGTTTGTATAAAATGAAAACTAAAAGACTTTCAAATCACATGAACATAGAGAACATAACAAATGTTTAAACTGATAAATTTTACACTTTTATCCACTAAATGAGCTCATTTCAAATTTGATGTCTGCTACAGGTCTCAAAAAAGTTGGCACGGGGGCAACAAATGGCTGAAAAAGCAAGAAATTTTGAAAAAGATTGAGGAATACTGTAAAAAAACATTCCTCAACGTCAAATTGCAAAGGCTTTGCAAATCTCATCATCTACAGTGCATAACATCATCAAAAGATTCAGAGTAGCTGAAGTAATCTCTGTGTAAGGGACAAGGCCGAAGACCTTTGTTGCATGCCCGTGGTCTTTGGGCCCTCAGACGACACTGCATCCCTCATAGGCATGATTCAGTCATTGACATTACTAAATGGGCCCAGGAATACTTCCAGAAACCACTGTCGGTAAACACAATCCGCTGTGCCATCTGCAGATGCCAACTAAAGCTCTATCATGCAAAAAGGAAGCCATATGTGAACATGGTCCAGAAGCGCCGCCGTATCCTGTGGGCCAAGGCTCATTTAAAATGGATTGTTTAAAGTGGAAAAGTGTTCTATGGTCAGACGAGTCCAAATCTGATATTCTTGTTGGAAATCACAGATGACGTGTCCTCCGGGCTAAAGAGGAGGGAGACCTTCCAGCGTGTTGTCAGCGTTCAGTTCAAAAGCCAGCATCTCTGATGGTATGAGGGTGCATAAGTGCATACGGTATGGGCAGCTTGCATGTTTTGGAAGGCATATATGAATGCTGAAAGATATATAAAGGTTTTAGAGCAACATATGCTCCCCTCCAGACGATGTGTATTTCAGCAGGACATTGCAAAACCACATACTGCAGCTATTACAACAGCATGGCTTCGTAGTTGAAGAGTCTGGGTGCTGAATTGGCCTGCCTGCAGTCCAGATCTTTCACCTATAGACAACATTTGGCTCATTATTAAACGAAAAATATGTCAAAGACGACCACAAACTCTTCAGCAGCTGGAAACCTATATCAGGCAAGAATGGCACCAAATTCCATCACCAAAACTCCAGAAACTCATAACCTCGATGCCCAGACGTCTTCAAACTGTTTTGAAAAGAAGAGAAGATGCTACACAATAGTAAACATGCCCCCATCCCAACTATTCTGAGACCTGTAGCAGTCATCAAATTTGAAATGAGCTCATTTTGTGCATAAAACTGTAAAATTTCTAAGTTTAAACATTTGTTATGTTATCTATGTTCTGTTGTGAATAAAATATTGGTTCATGTGATTTGAAATTATTTTAGTTTTCATTTTATTCAAATTTAAAAAAAGGTCCCAACATTTCTGGAATTCAGGTTGTTAATCCTTTGCGAGTGTTTATGAAGTATGATGGATATTTTTTTTCTTTCTTTCGCCCCTTTCCCCCTCTTTTCCCTTTCTTTCGCCCTTGTAGCAGTCCCTTTTGCCCTGTTTTTGGTATTTTATGCCTTCGATGGGACAGTAAGTGGACAGGATGTGAAGTGGCAGAGAGAGGATCAGGAAAGGTCCGCGAGCCGGGACTCAAACTCGGGACAACTGGAGCACAGCGGCGCTACATGATGTCTAACAACACCCCTCGGTGTTCTTGTTTTTAACCTCATTCACAATTTAATCGTCTTGTATAATTAATAATTACGTGCTGTTATGCTCATTAAGACAGAATTTCAGTTTTGTTGAGCAGACCCCAAACATAGTCCAATCTCAGCACAATTTGGTTTGTTTCCATTCTCATGAAGGGTAGTTAACTGGGCGGATGAGAACAGATTTCAAAAGTCCACAAATAAGGGCCACCGTAGTGTGTATATATATATTTCTGTATCCCTGTGATGGATCTCTCTCCAGAGTTACAGTGTTTCTAGTAAACTGGTCACTGCATCTTGTGTTTAGACACTGAACGCATTCACTAATGAGGGTAGATGAGGAGTAAGAGTTTAATATTTTTGTCAATTAAAGAAAATCAACATGTAAGAATTTAATCAGATTACTATTTTCCTTTCGGCGGTGCAAAAAGTGAATTAAAATCACAATTGCTCATATAAATTACCACTGAAATCAATAAGATCAAAGATAGACCATTCATTATAGAAGACAGGTTTGTTTGTTTTCTCGATGTGTCTGTAATTCCACAGACGGATATTATGAGGAGCAAAATTATGTTTAAATCATTTTCCAATAAATGAAAACTTGTTTGTGAATCTGAGAGCTTAAAAGATATTTAGTCACATTTCAGTATAAATTCCATGCCATTTTTTTATTAAAGATGATTTAATTAAGGGAAATTAATTTCATTAGTATTTATGAGAATTTTTGACCATTTTAATTTAAGTTTTCCACTTAGAGTCAAAATCAATTGTTTTAAGCCCACCATCAATGTAGTCCTTTAATAAAATACACTTTTAACAAAACAAAGTTTAAACTTTGTAATATGAAGAGAAAGATACCTGACTTTGCTCATGATTGAGAATCTCACAGATGCTCTGTAGTTGTTGTCGTAATTGCGATCACTTCACACTTGATTACATTTAGATATGAGCCTGATATTGATAACTTTCTGAATCTGTGGTTTATCCTTTGATTCAATCCTTAATCTTATTGTTTTAATGTGTTTTCTGGATGTGAATTTCTGATTTGTGTGAACAGGACTTTTATTTTGGCGGGGCGGTGTGACGTCATAAGTCTGCGCCAAGCTCCTGCATCTTTGTTTCTGCTGAAGAAAGGTTTGTTTTTAATCTTTTAAAGTGTTTATATCCATTCAACTTTTTTTTTTTTTTAAATGCAATGCTACAATCTGTCTAATAACAGGAATGCACACAGTTTTTTATAGTAAAGCACATCCACACATGAGAACCAGAACAGATGCATCTCATTTAGCTCCCTGTATAGTGTAGCAGAGCATCATAAACACACTGTTTGATCTCTGAGAAATAAATCAATGTTTATATAGTGACATATCTCTCTATATAGTGAAGCAGTTCATCATAAACGCACTGTTTTGTCACTGGCAAGTAAGAGATTCATCCCATAATTGTTTGTCAGGAAAGTAGTCTGTGTATTATATGATAAGCTGTTTGCATCTGATTTAGACAGAAGAAAATTTGATTTTTGACTAGAATATTTTATTTTGACCTGGAACTTTGAGCTTTGTGCAAGTTGGTGCATAGTTTTGAAATTGTGTTTATAGAAAATGATTAATAACAAGAAAAGTTTCAAAGAAAAATTGTATGCTGGCTTGTCTTGTTTAAAAAAGATAAATAGTTTGGTGGGATAGGTCAGAATAGAGAGATGTTCTGAGTATCACACACCTCTGTTAGCAGAAACACAAGCATTGTTTGCAAAACTGATCCAGTCTCACTGCTTTGATATATTTCTTTCCAGTGTTTGGAAATGCAAAAGCTTTGTTGCTCATAAACTTGCACTAAAGCGTTATTTAAACCAATCAAGTAGCCATTTGATTAATAATTAAACTGCTCATCTTCTTTAGTGATACAAGCTCAGACATTTAGCATCTGCTGATGTTTTTCATGTTTTTTTGTTGTTGTTTTTTTAAGTGTCTTGACTTGGTGCCATGGATATTGAAATGTTATTTATTTTGAATTTTAAACAGTATAGATGATTATTTTATGGTAATGCAATAGCCTATTTGTGAACACAACTGTGTATATAAGGCCATAAATTCCCAAAAACTATGCATGGGCTCTTGCTTTGGTGTTGCCACCCCTCGTAGACCTCATGCCACCCTATAAATAATTTTCTAGATCTGCCCCTGTGTGTAATGACAGTCTCTACAAATCAACTGACTGTTTTCATGAAAGTGTAATCCAGGAGTGGCAAACTCCGGTCCCAGAGAGCCGCAGTCCTGCAGAGTTCAGCTCCTACCCTGATACAACCTCACCAGCTGCCAGCTTCCTAGTAACCCTTCAGACATTAGGCTTGTTTGAGCTGCGCTTCAGGCGAGAGCAGGCGGCTGCAGTGAAGGCAGGAGTGAAATAAGCGCAGTCAAGACACGGATAGTTTGAGCTCTTGAAGTAGAACAGATAGCTACGAGATCAAAGGCGGATATTGCGTTATTCTCACTCTCATGTGTTGTGCTGGTGATAAACATGATATAATTTCAGTTCTTTTGCTTTTATCTGAATATAAATATGATGAACAAGACACTCAAAGTGCTTGCTATTTAATTCCACGTCAGCATGACATCAGAGCAAGTCGGATGTAACTCAGACACTTTTCTAACCGGGATGCATCTCGCGGTGATCGGTTCTGCGCAGATATTGCTCATCTCAAACAAGCCTCTAGATTAGCCTGTTCAGGTGTGTATGATTAGAGTTAAACCAAAACTCTGCGGGACTGTGGCTCTCCAGGGCCGACGGTTGCCACCCCTGGTGTAATATATTAAACATAATTTACAAATTTATACCAAATCTAAATTATAAATGCCTATATATGAAATGTCTGTACAATGTGTTCTTTTATTAAAGGGTTAGTTCACCCAAAAATGAAAATTAGCCTGTGTTTTACTCGCCCTCAATGCATCCTAGGTGTATAATGGCGCTTTTCCACAGCGTGATACGACATGGTTCAGAACGGCACGGCTCGGTTCGGCTCGGTTTGCATTTCCACTGCAGTTTAGTACCGCTTTAGAGTGAGCGGGAGTATTCACATGTCGTTATAGTTGCGCCGCCTCTACTGCCATGACCCCTGAAAAACCTTCCTCTCCTCGGCTATCAACGAGAGGAACATCTGTACTTCCTCAACATACAACCAAACAGCCATTCTTTGGTTGTTTAAAGAAAGGTGTGCTCATTAAAAACAGTTGCGTTCGATCCTTCGCTGGCTGTGCTGATTGAAATCTAGCGGGTCTGTTGTGTCTCGTGTCACAAGTTCAATGATGCAGGCAGTGATGATTTTCTCCGGCCAATCAGTGATCAGCAGAGTTTACACGTCAGGTTTTGGTAACGGTACGGATCACTTGGAACCTCAACCGAGGTGGTACTGAAAAAAAGTACCAGGTACTGTACCCAATGGAAAAACCCCCAAAAGTGAACTGTACCGAACCTACCGTGCCGTACCTTGCAGTGGAAAAGCGCAATACTTTCTTCTTTCAGATGAATATATTAAAAATGGTCCTGGCTCTTCCAAGCCTTACAATGGCGTAAGCGGGTGTTTGTTGTCAACAGTCCACAAGACGTCAAATAAAGTGCGCGCATCCATAATAAAACATGCCTCACACGGGAGGTGAATAAAGGCCTCCTGTAGCGAATCCATGCATTCTTGTAAGATATACAGAATATCCATATTTCAAACGTAATAAACATTTTTCTCTCACTTCTGCTGACTGTCGTACGGAAGCCGTTCCGGCGGATGATGTAGGACGTTGGCGTTGCGTGATTAGTGACAAAACGCCAGTCATGAATTAGAAGCACAAAATGAGGATTTGTGAAGAGAAATGTTGTAGGATTTCGGTATAAGCCTAGAGGAGACTGGTTTTCCTTCGCTAAAAGACGCACCCTGAGATTTAGTTTGCATTTATTTTTCAGTCTGTTAATTATCCTCATCTTAAACACACAGGAAAAACTCCTGCTGAAGCGACTGAGATCCACGGGACACTGTTATAAAGATGGCGCTTATTAAAGAGGAGAGTGAAGACATTCAGATTGTAGAAACATTCAGAGTCAAACATGAAGATACTGAGCAACAAGCAGAGATGGCGTTTATTATAGAGGAGAGTGACGACTTGAGGATTGAAGAAGCATTCAGAGTCAAACATGAAGATACTGAGCAACAAACAGGTTGGTTTTCATTCTCAGTCTTTCTTCTGTCATTCTGCATCATGCATGTCTTTATCTCTGTTATTTGCCTCATGACAAAATGAAAGACATGTCCATTATAGGTAGTTACATGTGCTCCAGTGTATCATAAACAATGGCCTCAATATTGCCTTACCAATTTCAGCCCGATTCAGACCTAGAGAATATTACTGAAGAGGATCGAGCAGAACCTATGCAAGCACAACTTTAACAGGATGTTTCAGAACGGGATGTTTTTTTGTTTGTTTGTTGCTGTCTCATACTTTTTAGATACGCTGTTGTTTGTAAATGCTGCTGCTGTTTATGCTAACTTTTGATATACGGTTTTATCCTTCTTAAAGCTTTAGTTACCAGAACTATGAGCCCATTGCGAAGACAAACCATGGCTTTACTACAGTGGCCAAATCAAACACAGAACTATATTTAGCGTGCTTGTAGCTAAATGAGCATGTGGATAAACACTACATAAAAGCTCTAATCAAAGAATAGTTCACATTGATCACATAAACACCAACCAACACCAATATTTGGAGTTCGCTGGTGAGATTAAACAGTCCTCCGTAAAATGTGCAGCACAGAGAGTTATATTGGGATTATAATTTTCAGGAACCAAGTTAAACATAAATTTTAATAGGGATGTAATGATTAACTGCGAGCCGGTTGAAAATCGATTCAAATATTTGACGATTCAAATCGGTTGAGATGCTAAACAAATCGTGATTCAATTAGAGGTTGGAGTTTATATTAATGTATGTCTGAGGGGAACTTACCGTCTTTAGAAAAGTTTAGATGGTATTTATTCTTTTCATCTTGCCTCTGTATAATGCATATTAAAGTTCATAAGTGCAGCGCTGCTTTGTTTACAGTGGAAACGCTTGAAGCGCCACCTGCTGGCAGAGCGTGAATCTGCGTCTCATTCAGCTCGTCTGCTGTTTCGGTTTCATGCAGATATTTTTTATGTATAGTTTCACAAAACTGAAGCCGACCCATTCTGTTTTTGCTTCAAATTTCGAAAAATTATACAATCTACTTTAGATTAAAAACTGCTCATGTTACATGTATACAGCATCTTTGTTTGGATCATGATTAAAAGGCAGTGGTTGCCTCAAATGTAAAATGGAAACAGCACAGACAAAGCCTTATTTTGTGTATATAAAGAGTTTAGTTTAGTTTGTTGTTTTTTAAATGCTGTTTATAAATGAATAGTTGCAACCAAAATGGGGTTTCAAAGAGGATTTAACAATGAGGCCCTACAATTCTGGTGAAAATAACAGTGTTTTGACAGCATGGCAACAACACTCTACTACAACAACTCTTACTATTCTATAAAGCAGCCCAACAGGGTCCCACCCCCTGTGTTGCGTGCTCCCGGGGGCGGGGTTTATGTTAAGTTTAGGGTTAGTGATGTCACAAATATAGGAAGTATCTCGTAGTCCCTACCAGCCGCATGTTGTAGGCTTTAAAAAGCAAATTCTGTAAAAGACAATATCTCCCTTTGCGTTGAACTTTATGCCACGTAACTTTGTGCTCAAACAGCAACATTACACACTAACTACAGTTAAAAAAAAAGTGAAATAATAATCAAGGACCCCTTTAGAAAGGAAAGTGAAGACATGAAGATTGAAGAAGCATTCAGCCAAAAATGAAGATACTGAGGAACAAACAGGTTGGTTTCATACTCAAAGTCTTTCTTCAGGCATTCTGCTTAATGAGTCTCTTTATTTACTACACACAACACGTGACGCCACAAATTAAATTATGAAAAGCGATAAATACATTGCCAAAACAAAACAATTACTGTGTAGCGTAATTCAATTCACATTTATTTGTATAGCGGTTTTCACAATACAAATCGTTGCAACGCAGCTTCACAGAAAATCAAAGTTTCTACATTATATTTAGGAGTAGCTTATCAGTGGTGATTATGTCAGGGTGATGTTTTTATGGCAGAAATGTACAGTAAAAATCACATAATTAGTTAATGACGTGTTCAGACAGACGGTGAACACTATTAGCAGCAACGATTATATGTTGCTAACAAACTAATAGCAACATTTGGTAGTTTTGTATGTTGGTCCAGGGTTGGCATCCTCTGAGGTCTTCTGGAGGGGTTGGCATCATCTCTTCTCAGGTGTTCATCTCAGGTCTGGATCCAGGCTGAAGCTTGTGTAATTCCTAGTTACTTCTGGATGCCCATCCCATGGCAGAAACAGAGAAGCAAACAGAGAAAAATTAGCATGATAGTGTGCAATTGATCAGATATAACTGAATTACGAGGTTATAAAGAGATGCATTATGTGAATGCTTGGCTAACGAGATGTCTTTAATTCAGATTTAAACAGATGAGAGTGTGTCTGAACCCTGAACGTTATCAGGAAGTAGGGCTGGGTGATATGGCCAAAAAATTATCACAATAAGGTTTTTCAGTCGGTATCGATAATTATCACGATGAATGCCAAATCTTTATTTCTTTTACGTTTAAAGACAGATTTTTGCTCCTAAGTAAAAGTTGTAGAAATCAGACCATTAATTTTCCTTAACAAAATAAATATCTTAATAGAAAAATTAATTTCTTAGTTCCTGCATGTGATATTGTTTCAAATCAGGAAACAGATCTGTGTTGCCTGATTAATATTAATAATACTATTACTTTTTTGTCTCTTAGAAATGCACGTTTTATCTGTAAAAATTGTAGCAACCTCATTTTTATATGGTGAAATGTAATTATTCTGAGTTTTTATTTTTATTTTTTTTAATTAGGCTAATCAGTGGTCTTCTATGGTAGCATAAATTTAAATCATGATAACCACAGTTAAAACCACACATATAGCACACCTCAATACCATGTTAAAAATATAACAATATGGTTTTTAGGTATTTATATGAAAAAAAATAGTCTAGAATTATAGTACAAACTAAATGCACACTTGCTATAGCTTAATCACAAAATACTGTAATTATATTCCATTACTCTTTTAATACATTTAATTCATGTCTACATTAATAATATAATTCGATACAAATACCCACATTTCTGACACAATTCTACGATGCAGATAGTGTTAAGTATATCTATGGTAAATGATGGCGATTTGTAGATTGAAATGCCTTCTTACTAAACCTTTTGGGGCCTTATAAGTGGTGATATTTTGTAACTGATGCGGAACTTAATAGGGAGCCAGTGCAGAGACTGTAAAATTGGGGTAATATGATCATATTTTCTTGAGCTGGTAAGGACTCTGGCAGCTGAGTTTTGGACTACCTGTAGCTTGTTTATTGAAGATGCAGGACAACCAGCTAGCAGTGCATTATAATAATCCAGTCTAGAGGTCATGAATGCATGAACTAGCTTTTCAGCATCAGAAACAGGTAACATGTTCCGTAGCTTGGCAATGTTTCTAAGATGGAAGAACGCTGTTTTTGTAACATGTGAAATATGATTTTTAAAAGACAAGTTGCTGTCTAATATAACACCCAATTTTTTGACTGTAGAGGAAATAACAGTACATCCATCAAGATGCAAAGTGTAATGATTCTGTGTACTGTTTTCGGTCCAATAAGTAATATCTCTCTCATCTGAATTAAATAGGAGAAAATTATTGGTCATCCAATCTTTTACATTTTTAACACACTCTGTTAGCTTAGATAGTTTAGGGTGCTTTCACACTTCGATCGATTCCCTGGTCTGAACCTGAGTTCGATTGCGCCCAGTTGCTTGTGTGTTCTACAAACAGTACCCCATAATGACAATGTGAAATAATGGCACGTGCGAGCCATTATTTAGTTGTTTGAAATGCACTTGGCAAAGGGAGCGATCTAATTTCCTCATAATCTTCAGCTGTGATGTTCGTCAGTAGATGGCGCTGTTTTAATGTTTTTTTATTGTTGTTAGCACAACTGTTGCAAATGAATATACATTTTATATTTTAAAACGTTTTTTAAATGAAGAGTAAATAATTTTGAGAAGCGGATTTTCTTTGGGTGCAGTGAATGAAGCTGAAGTACTAGACGCTGTAGATTCTGCATTTGTTATTGTATTTCTGATGCTATCTATTTTATCAGTGAAGAAATTCATAAAGTCATTTCTACTAAACTGTGAGGGAATCTTTAGTTCGGGTGACGTTTGATTATTTGTTAATCTAGCCACTGTGCTAAATAAAAACCTTGGATTGTTTTGGTTATTTTCTGAGTTTGTGGATATGCTCGGTCCTTTAATAGCCTGTCTATAGCTGGACATACTGTTTTTCCACGCAATTCAAAAAATTTCCATGTTAGTTTTTCTCCATTTGCGCTCAAGATTACGAGTTTCTTTCTTGAGAGAATGGGTATTATTGTTGTACCATGGCACAGTAAATGTTTTTCATTTGAGTGGGGCAACAGCTTCTAATGTATTAGAGAGGATCGTGCCCATATTGCTATTAATTTCGTCTGGTTGATGTGCATTTATGGGTACACAGAGCAGTTGAGACAAACCAGGCAGGTTATTTGTGAATCTATCTTTAGTGCTTGGAACAATAGTTCTACCCGGGCGATAACGTGGAGCCATATAATTAATATGTGTTCACGTAGTTCACTGACAGGTTAGGCAAGCTAGCGATAATGAACGTGATATTGCGTAGCTTGTCAGTGAACTACGGCTCTGTGTAGTAAATGCCGGTCCATCTGAAAGCATGTGATGGAGATTTACTACTAATCACCGAACCAGCTTTACTTACGAGATGCGCATGACAATCACATGTGATTAATTGCACAGCCCTACTGCAAACTACCCTGGTGGTCTATACACGGTAGCCAAGAGCAAGAGATAGGGGAGATTTTTTTTCTGCATATCTGACAGGATACAGGTTTAACTCATTTTAAATACTTCTACTTAATGTTACACTGTTTTCTGAGTAACATTAAGAATATCCCTGTATAATGTTGCAACACCGCCGCCACGGCCAGTCTGACGGGGCTCATGCTTATAACAGTAGCTTGGTGGAGCAGACTCATTTAGACCAATGTAGTCATTTGGTTTGAGCCAGGTTTCAGTCAAGCAGAGTATATCAAAACTATTATCTGTGATCATTTCATTTACAATAACTGCTTTGGGTGTGAGTGATGTAATATTTGGAAGCCCAAGCTTTAAAATTTGTTTTTTTCCCACCATTTATTTTACATTTTTCTGGTTTAATCAGTTTTGTTCTAGATTCTGCATTAAATTTGTATTTTGACCTCAATATTTGGGGAACAGACTCTATCTTTATAGATTGGACAGCACAAATACTTATTTCATTTAAGTGGGTAGAACAAAAGCTGTTTAAAACAGTTACTTGAGAATTGGCTTACTAGTCATATGGAGCGTAGCATCCTGGAGATTCATTTAAAGCAAAAAGTCTACTGAACTTTTCGGGTCCTCGTCAAGATGTGGGAAGCGGTCCTGATGCGATGATCCTTGTCGCGGGTGATATGCTGCGTACCATCTCGATCACGCTCCTGAAGTCCCTCTTCAGTGTCTCTGTCTGCCGCAGATTCATGTCATTAACCCTCGCATGGAGCAAGACAGCTCTGGTGCTCGTCACACTTTAGGGTTGCGGGTATCTGCACAGAAACATTGAGAACACGAGCACCAGGAAAACAGTGAGTGTGCACTTTATCTTCAGCTAACGAAGCACGGATGTACCAGACGATGGAGTCTCCGACGATCACAGCGTCGTGTTCGGTCTCGCGGAGGAGAGCGAAGCGGTTCCGGGTGGAGATCACAAAGACCGGAGGTCGGCGGAGGGGGAGAGGTCCTCGTCCAGGTCCTGGCTTGTGTCTTCTGCTGCACCCAGGGTTCGTGGTGTCACAGCACCGGAGTGAAGGAGATCTGGGAAGATCGCGTCCTGGGTGCACAGGGCCTGTGCAGAGAAACACACTGAGTAGAGGTGGTGGAAGTGTTAAACATCACGCTGTAAACTTACCGCAGACTTGTGAGCGTCAGCCCGGGATGTTTCCAGCGCAGCTCTCCGCTCTCACAGCTGCTTCTCCCTGCTTCTCCAACAGGTCTTGGATTTGCTTCTGCACCTAGTGTCCTCCCCTGCACTCAAAGGTAGACATACATCCGCCATCAAAGCAAATAACACTTGAGTAAAACAATGGTAATGTGCGTGAATAGAGCGTAAGCAAGATTAGCGGCAACCGTGTTGGCGATGCTAATGGGATATAAGCTAGGAATCAAAATAAAACTAGTGATAACAAGGCGCTTTGATTGTTTTTGTTTTTGGAAAGCAACGGAGCACCAAACTCAAAACACTCAGCAGCAATTAAAATCATTCATTTCTATCACTTAGTTTTGCAAAAGTATCTAACAATCATGTTTATTTAGCAAAATGCAAACCATGAAATGTGATAAACTTTACATTTTTGTCTGATTAAATTTTTTGTCACCCTAAAATTACCCCAAATTTGATCAAATTGGGGTCTTGTTAACATTACTTTCTATCTGTGCATACTGATTAAAACAAATTTACTTCCCAAACTAATAACTAAATAAAACAAGACTTAAAAACACTTTTTCCTTTTGAGAAAGAAAAGAAACAAATGCTGTTTCTTGTTTTTGTTACCTTTTTGTTTGATGCACATAGAAGTTTAACAATATTCAGATTAAAAAAAATTTCAGAAACTGTTCTGCAAAACTAAACATAGTTGAGAGGACAGTGTTTGTCTAATATGTTATAGGTGAATGGCAGCTTTGAGATTGGTCTGTAATGAACTAGTTCTCCTGGGTCAGACTATGGGTTATAGTCCTGCCCGGGACTGTTTTCTTAATCCCGCTCGTACTGAATTTCTGCCTATTGCAGCAAAAACCAGGAATGACTCGTGTGTGTTTGGACTCCTGCCTGCTCTGTAACATTGCTACAGCTTGTAGAGATAGTGAAGAATTTACACACATGTTAGGGCTAAAGCAGGAGAGCCCAGTCCTGATCCTGGAGATCTCCCTTCCTGCAGAGCTCGGTGTCAGTCCTGCTCAAACACACCTGCCTGTAATTATCAAGTGTTCATGAACCAGTGCTGCCTTAATGCTGCTGGATTTGAGTGCTGCCTTTGATAGCCGAGATCATGTCAACTTAATAGAACATCTCAGAGATCAGTTCTCTACCATCAGTTCTCCGTAAGAAACAGTTCGGTTCAGTCAGTGCTGGCTTTATGCATGCTCGTATCTCCAGCTCATCAGTTCTCAATATTGAACGGGTCTGAAAGAAACAGTTCTCCATTTAGTGTTCTGGTGACTCGAAAACTGCTGCAACCAGTTCTTGAATCGAGATCCGCTGTATATAGCCGACAAAACTAAAATGTTGATGTATCTCTGCAGTATGTTTAATACGTTTCTACTGATTAACACATAAACATTTACCTTGCACCCATAAAACCTTGGAAATCGTTTACGTCAAGATTTACATCAAATATAGAAATAAAATAAGCTGTTTTTGAAAATATCATGCATTATTGATGAAAAAAACAAATGTTTAGTTTGACAGTTGTAAAATCTTTTACTTGGGCTCATTCATGAAACATTAGTAAATATAGGAGTAAATTCTGAGTAATTTGCGCGTAAAACTGACCTTCCTCTAGACTCTCCTCCGGGTTCACAAACGCTTCGTAAACGTCCAATTTGATAGTTAAACATGCATATGTTAATTAATTCCAATTATTCGTAAATAGGGCGTTCATGCACGCTCCTACACAATTAGCATAATCCCCGCCTATGAATTACATCTACGCAAATTATTTCTACTTTCTCAGGTTTGGCTCCAGTATATTGCATAAATGCAAAAAAGACTAATAGTCCATATGGCTAACAATAAATATTCAATTCAAATATTCAAAAATGTCAGGTGCTCTTCTGAGAACGGCCAGCTGGTGGCGCTTGTGAACGCTTTGGTGGCACAGCGTTTTTCCAGCTGAGACGCTTTGGTTGCTATGATTAGGAACATCCACAGCAGTAACGTATCACTAGTATCTCATTTTGAAGAATATTACTGAATATGAAAATGCAGTAACCAGTAATATTAACTTCTCTGTTGTGCAGTTGTTGTACAAGTAGGATGATTGGTTGTTAGGACCCGCGGGATCCCAATCCAGTGCTCTACTGTGGGTTTTTATATGGGCTTTGATAACTGCCAGCTTGAAAGTATTTGGGACGTGTCCTAAAGAAAGCAAATCATTAACAATACTGACAAGAGTTTCTGAGATTACATTTTAGTGGTTTAGTGGGTATAGAATCTAGTGGTTAAACTTGATGTCTTAAAGCTTTCATGTCTTGGTGCTGTTAAACTGGTGTTCACTTGTTTTTGTTTCTTTTCACCCTAGACCTGATGCCGCTGAAAGAGGAGAGTCAAGACTTTAATGAAATGGAAGAGAAAAATCAGTTTGAAAAATGTCATGATTTTATGGCCGGGGAAAAAATCTTTTACATACTTGCCGACTCAAAAAGCAGAAGCTAGATACCTTGAATTCCAGATTAGAGTTCACACTGGAGAGAAGCCTTATGCCTGCCAAAAGTGTGGACAGACATTCATTCGAAAAGTCAACCTTAAAGTTCACATGAAAATTCACAGTGGAAAGAAGCCTTTCACTTGCAAAAAGTGTGGGAAGAGTTTCTCACTAAAAGGAAATCTTAACATTCATATGAGAATCCATGTTGGAGAGAAGCTGTTCATATACTCACAGTGTCGAAACATTTTTTAAACAGAAAATGTACATTAATGCCCACATGACAGTTCACACTGGAGAGAAGCCTTTTGTTTGTGATCAGTGTGAAAAGAGTTTCAGGTGTAAAGGACACCTTGATCTCCACATGAGGAGTCACTCAGGAGAGAACTGTTTTATATGTCAGCAGTGTGGAAAGAGTTTCTCACACAGAGGAGACTTTGAGAATCACATGAGAGTTCACACCGGAGAGAAGCCTTTCAAGTGTCTCCAGTGTGACGTGAGTTTCACACAGACCTGAAACGGCACTTGCAAACTCCTTCTGGAAAGAAATTCCAAACCTCATGTCACAATGAGGAAAATGGCAATTTCAACAATCATCTGCGCATTCACTCTGAAGAAAGACAACTCAGTTGTGATCAGTCTAATTAAAACATCTCATTAACACATTCATATGAAAAATCATGTAAACGTGGGAACCTGATTGTGTTCTTTGTTAATTCCTATTCGGACAGGATTAATTTTGCATGGAGAGGTGTGATTAAGTAAGTATTACCAGATCTTCTCAGTGATGTTAGTCTGAATGTGCCATCTCATTAATCATTATGGGCAATAATGTCAATAAAGATCCAGAAAAATTACCTCAGGTAGTGCTAATCCCATGCGAATAGACCAGCTCTAAATATGTATGTAAATATTCCGTCATTTACTGTTTAAAAGTAGCTTTCCGTGGTTTTTACAAGTATGAAGGCACTTAAAGAAGCATTCAGTTGCGTTTCCAGGCAGTGGGACAAGTCCGTGGCAAACCTCAAGTGTTTTCAGCATACCATTCAGATCAAAAAGAAGGTCAAAAGCACTTGTTAGAGCCACAAAACTTCTTTTAGCTTTAGGTAAGTGCCTATCACCAACAGAATCCAATCAGAATTAAATTAATTCAATAATAAATAGGTTTGATAGGGCCTAAATCTCTTTATATATATATATATATATATATATATATATATACAGCGCCCTCCACAGTTATTGGCACCCCTGGTTAAGATGTGTTCTTAGGCTTCTAATAATTATTATTATTATTATTTTTTTAAACAATATAGAACCACAAAACAACAAAAAAGAACAATCCAACCTTTAATTGAAGTACATTTATTCAGTGGAAAAAAATCCCACATTTAAGAATTTTTCGAGGTCTGGGGACTGAGATGGCCATGGGAGGAGCTTGATTTTGTGTCTGCTGAACCATTTTTGTGTAGATTTTGCCACATGTTTTGGGTCATTATCTTGCTGAAAGACCCAATGACAACCCATCTTCATCTTTCTGGCAGAGACCATCAGGCTTTGATTTAAAATGTCCTGGTATTTCAAAGAGTTCATGATGCCATGCACCCTAACAAGGTTCTCAGGGCCTTTGGAAGAGAAACGGGCCCACAGCATCACAGATCTTCCACCATACTTCACAGTGGGCATGAGGCGCTTTTCCGCATACTCATCTTTTGTTTTACGCCAGACCCACTTAGAGTGTTTGTTGCCAAAAAGCTCTATCTTAGTCTCATCTGACCAAAGCACACGGTCCCAGTTGAAGTCCCAGTACCGCTTAGCGAACTCCAGACATTTACGTTTGTGATTGTAGGTGAGAAAAGGCTTTTTCCTTGCATGCCTCCCAAACAGTTTGTTGGCATGTAGATAGCATCTGATGGTTGTTATGGAGACTTTGTGACCCCAAGATGCCACTCTTTGATGCAGTTCTCTAAAGCCCGGTACACACCAAGGCGACGGTCGGCTGTCGGGCAGTTTTTGTTCGTCGGCCGACTAAGTTTTGTCAGTGTTCCGCGCTGTCTGCTTTTTTTCGGCCGATTCGACATGTTGAATCTGCGTCGGAGCTCGTCGGTCAGTCGGGCCATCTGATCATTCTGATTGGCTGTTCAGCTGGCGAACCAGTGCGTGAGAAAAGGTGCAGAACGGATGTGCTACTTGGCCGTCAGGTGTCGAGCGTCGGTTGATGTGGCAGGGCAACTTTGGACCCAGACGCTGCCGACGTGAGCCGACCCCGCAGTCTGCTTTCATCGCCACTAGTTTGTCGGTGTCGGCTTGGTGTGTACTGAGCTTAACAGTGAGCTTTGGAGATTTTTTTTACTTCTCTTACCATCCTTCTCACTGTGCGTGGTGGCAAGATAAACTTGGGTCCTTGTCCAGCCTTGTTTGTCACTGCTCCAGTTGTTTTAAACTTCTTAATGTTTCCTCTGACTGTAGATATGGGCAAGTTTAGACAAGTGGCTATTTTCTTGTAGTTATTGCCTGATTTATGAAGGTCGACACACATCTGCCTTACTTGAATGGGGTGTTCTCTTGTCTTTCGAATGTTGAAGAGTGGATAAGAGAAATAGGCTTCTGTGTCATGTCATATTTATACCACAGGGAAACAGGAAGTCATGAATTACTAATTAAAAGTTTCTAGATACTCTGATCAACTTTAAAAACTACAGTAAAAATTACAAAACTGCTTTAATTACATTTATTTTACAGGAATTGTTAGGGGTGCCAATAATTGTGAAACAGGTGATTTAATAAAATACATTTTTTAGTTACGGATTTTTTTATTTTAATTTTTTTATTCACTTGAGTTAAAGGTTAGATTTTTCTAAAATTTTCAGTGTGAGATTATCCTTCTGCAATAAAAATTGAATTTATTTTACGGCTTTTAACACATCTTAACCAGGGGTGCCAATAATTGTGGAGGGCGCTGTATACTCACATGACGACAGGGAGGTGATGGTGCTGCATAGTTGCCCCTCCCACTTCTGCTTGTTTTTCTGAGATTTCTTCCCGTGCAAATTGGCCATAAATATTACAGATGTCCTGTGGTAAAATTACATTACTTCATCTAAGAGTTAAAGTGACTTAGTTTTAAGTTCACTTAAATTATATCTTCACATAAACCAATTATAATAAACGTCATATTTATCTTTGCCCTTCAGCAGAAATATACAAAAAATTTAAACTGAAGTTATCAAACACTAAATTCTAAATTAAATATAGATGAATCCTTGAAGCTATAAAAGTTATAAATTTCCTCTTTTTTTCCTTTGTTCTTTGATGAACAGACATCACAGATCTGACACGCATTGTATTTTCTCTTAAATCTCTTTACCTTTTCTGACCCACTTCAGGTCTTAAAGTCTCTATTAATGAACTGAGTTGAATCGGGTGTGTTAGATGAAGGAGACAGTGCTGGGCTGCTCCAGGACAGTTTTGAAAACCATTTCAGAGACATGTTCTTAAATGTGACTTATAAAATATATTACATGCATGCAGTTTTATGGCAGACTTAACTGACCTTGACATTGCATGCACGTAGTTTATTAAGTGATTTGATATGAAATGACACGTGCTACAGCGCACACCGGTGCCTTTGTGTATGCAATTGAAGAGCACCCGCTCGAAGGACAGAACCGTTTCCATGCTCGTTTGACTCGCGCCTGCTGCTGAAGTGAAGTTGGAGCGTGCATCTGAAACATCTCCTGTTTGATGTGGTCGTAAAGATGTTCTTCAACTGAATAAATGCACTTCTCGTCAAGAGAAATAGTATCAGAAATAGCAGGTGTGAGTGGGGTGGCCAACCCTAGCCCCGCCCCTGCGTTCATTACGTTAAATATTTTTAACGCGTTAAACTGAAAAAATTATTCGCCTGCATTAAGGTGCTAATTTTGACAGGACTAATTAGTCTACTTCTTTTGAACTAAAAATAGGGAAATATACTTCTAATCTACACAGGTGAACTGTCAAACGTTACCCAATGAAATGTTGAACCCATGAAGAGGAAATGACAGTGAAGCTTTGAGGGTGTTGATGTACTCGATCTAGTCCTTGATCATCAATCCAGATGTAGCCTTTGACAAAAATATGACTTTTTTCCAGCTTTTTGTTCAGAATGTTGCTGTTTTATGAAACTTACCCACATTCAAGTGTTGATTTAAAAAAAAGAATGCGTAACGCTATAATAAAATGTTTATTGTCTTTTTTTTTTTTTTTTTTTTAAAGCAAGAGTTTCAGTTCTTTCATTTGATATGCTGTATGTTCAGATGTTGATACTGTACAACAGAAAATTCTGGGGGCCATGAAACTTTTGTGAAAATGATAAAAATGCTGCCTCTGGCTGGAAACTTTTACAAATGGTTATTATCCCAAAATGACATTCTTGCAATTATTTCAACTGTTCAAACTATAACCAAACATTCTTTTTCAGCCATAGAGTAAGCCTTCTCTGCACCATGGAGAAGTCTTGCTGCATAGGCATTTTTATCAGTCCTGGGTTAGCACTGTCGCAAGGCCAAAGTCATATACAGAGTCCTTTTTTTAAAGCATGCAGAGGCATGACACATTCTGATAAATCAGGAATAAAATGATGGTACCAACCTTTTTGGTCTTGGAAACTGGAAATACTTGCCTCCATTTTTGATGCATTAGTCTTTGCTATGCTGGACTCCTCCATCCCTACCTGCCAGTAACTGCTTCTCAAGTACTAAAGATGGTAGCTCCATAGAGAGATGCAAGGATGTCATTGAATAGAGAAAGCGTCTAGGGGAGTTTTGGCATTCAAAGCTTGGTAGTCGATGCAGAAACGCATGCTTCTGTCTTTCTTGAGTACAAGGACTACCGGCAATGCCCATGGAGAGGTGGATGGCTGAGTGATCCCACTCTTCAGTATTTTATCTACTTTCTCGTCTATGAGCTTGTGCTTGTGTACTGGTGTTGGGATAGGCTCTCTTCCTGATTGGTACTTCTTCTCTGGTGGTGTTACGATGAGTGATGACGGAAGTAAATCCAACAAGCTTAATAACAAACCTTTAAACTGTCTTTTATGATCTGTTTAACTGACTAGATCTTTTATTATTATAGATATAAATACCTGTGATTTTTAATTGATGATTCTGTTTCTTTTGGGCCTCATATTCAGTACCTTGTGAGAAAATTAATGTTGTAACTGAGCCTTTTTTTAGAGTGAAGTATTGTCTTTCTTTTGCAGCTAGGAAGAGATTGGTAGCAGATACATTTTTGATGATATATATGAATGATACTTTTTTCAATACCAATTTTATGAAATCAGTTTTAACAAGATTACATTATCTCAAAAAAACTTTGGTTTTATTTTTTCAGCATCTCCTGAGCCACTGTACAAAGGAACAAAATATATCCAACACAATAAATCAGTGCAAATAATTTTAATAAAGTTCAAATAGTTTTGAGTTCTAGTGCGTGTTCATTTTAAAATGCATAGCTCAGACAGAATCATAATTTCTATTAATTTATTCTAGGTTGTTAAAGACGTCAAGAAGTTGAAAATCTTTATCCACTTTCATAAGTGGGTGTTTTATTTTCTTTCACCATATGTTTTATTGTTATTAAATTCTGGTGTAGTATGTCTAATTATTTGAATGCATAAAAATGTATTCAAATTTATTCTTAAAATAGCCTTATGAAATATTTTATTTTTCCTCAGAAATTCTGTGTTCTGGTTTTCAAATGAAGGCATAAAACATTCATTTCATTTATCTTTAAATTATTGAAAATCAAAGTTTATGTATTTATTTTGGCAAACAAAGGGGGTTTACTATTACAATTAACACACTGAAGGAAATGTTGTGTGATCATTACTTAAAAAAAATAAAGTTTTAATCATTTTAATAGTAGCCTAGTAGTAACAGTTTGTACATCAGGCATCCTCAAATCTGGCCCACTCCTGCAGAGTTTAGCTGTAACCCTAATCAAACACACCTGAGCATGCTAATCAGAGTCTTCAAGATCATTAGAAAATCACAGGAAGGTGGGTTTGATGAGCTAAACTCTGCAGCAGATCGGCCCTCCAGGGAAAGATTTGAGGAACCAGGTTATACATTCTGCTGAACAATAGTAATGTATTTCTGCCGCAGTGTCTTCCAAGTTAAACCGAACTTTTATTTTGATGGGTTGCCGTGAATACTTTTACAGTTCAGTGTGTGTATGATACGACGCTAGTTTTACTCAAATCAAACGGTAAAATGCTCATGAAGTGACTCTCAGAGCAGTTCTGGAGGTGTTGTTCATGTGTTTATGTCCTCATTTAGTGAGACGGCGAGCGTCAGGCGCACAGTCTGTGTGTAGTGGGTGTGTCTCACTCGTCCTTAAAAGTGAAGCTGCGGGCTGTATGATCGCCCCCTGGTGGCTGGCTGCAGTACAGGTCATAAACCCCGCCTTCTCCATGTAAACGAATAGGACTTCAGTCAAAATAAAAAAAATAAATTACACTTCCAATACATTTTTCCGAAATATGGTTTTGGTCATTTAAGGTAGTTGTCATCACGCTGATATATGTTCAATTGTTTGTTTTTGCGATAAGTTTGATTTTAGCTAGTAATTTGATGCTATAAAAACGGGGCGTGTCGTTATGGTTGATTGGGTCTGCGGGAGTTTGGGCGGGAGTTTGATTCCGCGGCTCCACCTCTCGACTCTACCGCGCAGACTCGGGCTCCAAATGACACCATTTACTCAAGATGGCAGCGGCCATACTGAGATGTATTCGCTTCACTTTTCTATAGTGGAAGGAAGCGGAGACGCGTCGTCCATCTTTTTTTTACAGTCTATGGTGTGTAGTAGCAGACTTCTTCGTACGCTTTCGAGTCACTCTCGCGGATGTCAAACACTGATCGATCTGCGCCGCGCCGCTTCTAGTCGAACACACCTAGTGCTGCAGATTAACAGGTTTATTGCCTCACTGACGTTGATGAGATTAACCCCTTAGGTATTGAAATTTGGTACCGAACGACAAGACGTTTTTCGATACTCGATGGTATCGAGGCAATTCGGTCGGTGCCTAAAAAGTATCGAAGTCGATACCCAGCCCTAATGAATATATATACATGTAAATATTTTCAAAATATATACTGTATGTGTGTGTATTTATATATACAGTACATAATAAATAAACAGTGCACATATGTAAATAAAAACTTATTTTTGATGTGATTAATCGCAATTAATCGTTTGACAGCACTAATATATAAATATGTATATACATATATAACATACTGTAACCTCTCACCTAGCTTGAAATACATAGAGCTAAATGGAAATGTAATGAAGTATGTGAGGTTAACATTTTAAGGCTGATTTGTTGCAAAGTTTTTAAAAAACCAAAGAAGTAGAATAGGTACCGAGATATCTCGAGACACACGGCACGATTTTAGCAGTCCTATAAGATCATTGCATGTCACACTGTGCGGCACTTGTGTACGACGTGTGTAGACTGTACGATGTTGACACCTATTAACGCTACAACGCACATTACTATAGAGGACTAAAACGTCATCAGTTTGCGCTAGTGGTAATCAAAAAGAGCATGATAAATCACACTTTAGCAGCTGTGGTTTTAACGTGTACAAAAAAAGTGTAAGCGGCGGAAGAGGAAGGGATAAGAGCTTGAGGTAAGCAGTTTTATGTTTTGGCGCCATGTCGCATTGATTTCATCTGGCATTTTTATTGGTTGGTCAGTAAGTGTGGATCGTACCAGTAAACACACTGTGCGATGATCATGATGGCTATCTTTGATCGCAAGACCGTGACACGGCCGTCTTTGAACCTCTCTCACTGTGTGACACCGAACCACTGATTAGGAGCCACGATCACAGAAATCACCACGATTATTTCACGATGATAATCTTCCTTCTGGGACAGCCCAAACTCCTGCAGTGTGTCTCGGGCTTTAAGGGAATCTCACTACACTAATCAATCAAACAGCAGGTGACTCCATGTCAGGACGGGGTGTCCTGGGAAATTAGAGAGCTGGTATGATGGATCTCTCTTATTCGTGTAGTCTTAGGAATGTTTATATCAATTTAAGATTTCATTTCATTTTTTTTTTTTTTTTATTGACAGACAACTATGGGGAAGGAAGGAGGAAGGTTCGAGAGGTTGAGGTTCGATCTGACCTTCAGTCAGATGCAGAGGAACCAAGCCGAAAAAAAGTCAGACGTAAAAAGTAGGTGTAATGTTTTTGGTAACATTTGTTTTGTGTTGTTGCATTGTCAAGTTTAACATTTTTTAAAAAACCTTTTAAAGGCCACGCACTCGACTTTTGACACCTTTTTTGGTGGACTCTGAGGAAGACGAAGCTTTACAGCAGGATAGCACGGGTCTTCCTGCTGCTTCACCGGTCCAACAGTTCAATCGACCCACGAAGGAGGTAACTTCACAGACTATATCCTTTACAGAAATGCTGACCAGCAACCACTCCATCTGGCAACCTGAGGATTTTGCATATGAATGTGAGTGTTTACAGTACAGGTTTCTATATGAAATATATGTGTGTGTGTGTGTTGTTTTGTTCAGATCTCTGGTGTATGCCAGAGATCTATTTAATTTAAGTGACTTTTTAAAATTATTATTATTATTTAATCTCACCAGCTCCACAAGAGCCTACAAGATCTTTGTTTCCAGAGAATGGTGTTTCTTGGAACAGAGCTCAGCAGCCGCCTGAACTCAGCGCTAGTAAGTTGGTGTAGGCCAAAACTGTATGATATATTTATGAATGAATGGTTAACTTTTAACCCCTTGGTTTTGTAGAAAAGAATAAATATAACTAACAGTTATAATACTTTATTTTCCTTAAGGTCTAAACCCGGCACAGTCCCAGCAGTCTCAGCTGCCCAAACACCAGAGGACTCATCAGTCTCCTTCTCCTGAACTTATTGTCTGTACGTACAGTATTTTATTAGTGATGTGTCGTTCATGAACGATTCTTTCAATTTGAACGAGTCTTTAATGTGAGATATAATGTCTCAGCGAGGGTTTTGTTCATTTTGTGTTGATCACACACGTGCACCAACCTATTGGTTCTTTACAGGATGAACAGAAATGA
This sequence comes from Acrossocheilus fasciatus, assembly GCA_036784905.1. Classification (NCBI taxonomy): domain Eukaryota; kingdom Metazoa; phylum Chordata; class Actinopteri; order Cypriniformes; family Cyprinidae; genus Acrossocheilus; species Acrossocheilus fasciatus. The sequence continues at coordinate 32,618,794 of CM071941.1, read as the reverse complement.
TTAGTTCACCTCTCGAGCCTTTGGGTCCGAGTTATTCGTCTTCTGACAGCAGTATTGGATACAGAAATAATTCCCAACCTTCCTTACAAACACACTTGGGCCTACAGTTTTTTTAATCTCTACAGTTACATGATGCATTTCTGGTCTCAAATTGTAGCTTTTTATATCTTACGGTTTATACATTTGTGTCATACGGTTCTTTTCCATAAATGGGGAAAAATCACTTTGATAAAGCAAAGATCCCTACAACATAAAGTTAATAATATGCAATTCTGTGTTTGACTGAGCCGGGAAGCGGCATGTGACAAAAGAACGAACTCAAACCCAAAGACTCGAGAGGTGAGCTAATCAATTCTGTTTTCAGGACACACTGCATAGCTTCAGCTTATGAGGATGTGATGTGACAAAAGAACAAACGACTTTATTTCTCATAATCTGGCCATGTGTTGGGGAATTTGGCTATTACATTTGAACTGTATTCTGAAGAGAATTAAGTGAATGACTTGGAAAAAAGATTCAAAGAGTCGGTAAAATGATCTGATCTTCCCATCACTAGTATGTTTTTATTTCTCAGCAGGATAAATTGAGCATTAAAAGGCTAGTTCAATATTAAAGACAATAGTAAATAAGACATAGACAAGGTTGCTGAAAATGTAACATTTATTGTACACTGATGAGCCAGAACATTATGTCCAGTCAAAGGTAAAGCAAATATCTTTGATCATCTTCAAACAAGTCCACATGTTAAGGTCTGGGTAGACTGGATGATAAGTACACAGTCAGTTCTCATGATGTGTTGGATACATGGCCAGGAAAAAGATCTTTGGCAAGGGTCAAATTGTTATGGCAAGGCCACTGGGTCAGAGTATCTCTGAAACCGTAGTCCGAGGAGGGACAAACTGGCACGCAAGAGCACGGGAGCGATGCCTCCATGCCTCAGCAGGTCTGCACTCTTTAGGTAGCATGCAGAGGACCAACAGAATATTAAACAGGTGGTCGTAATGTTTTGGCTCATTTGTTTACATTATATTATAAAATACAAATAGTACACTAGATTTGCATAAGTGTAAATTGTATTTAATAATTCTGTAAATATATATATATATACATATATACAGTTGTGGCCAAAAGTTTTGAGAATGTCATAAATATTAATTTTCACAAAGTCTGCTGCTTCAGTGTTTTTAGGTCTTTTTGTCAGATGTTACTATGGTATACTGAAGTAAAATTACAAGCATTTCATAAGTGCCAATGGCTTTCATTGACAATTACATTAAGTTTAAGCAAAGACTCAATATTTGCAGTGTTGACCCTTCTTTTTCAAGACCTCTGCAATTCGTCCTGGCATGCTGTCAATCAACTACTGGGCTACATCCTGACTGATGGCAGCCCATTCTTACATAATCAATGCTGGGAGTTTGTCAGAATTTGTGGGTTTTTGTTTGTCCACCCGCCTCTTGAGGATTGACTGCAAGTTCTCAATGGGATTAAGTTCTGGGGAGTTTCCTGGTCATGGACCCAAAATGTCAATGTTTTGTTCCCCAGGCCACTTACTTATCACTTTTGCCTTATGGCAAGGTGCTCCATCATGCTGGAAAAGGCATTGTTCGTCACCAAACTGTTCTTGGATGGTTGGGAGAAGTTGCTCTCGGAGGATGTTTTTGTGTCATTCTCAAAACTTTGGTCTCCTAAAGTTGATTCAGCTGTGGGATCAGGGCACCTCCAGTGCAGAGCTTGCTCAGGAATGGCAGCGGGCAGGTGTGAGTGCATCTGCACGCACATTGAGGCCAAGACTTTTGGAGGATGGCCTGGTGTCAAGAAGGCCAGCAAAGAAGCCACTTCTCTCCAAAAAAAACATCAGGGACAGATTGATCTTCTGCAGAAAGTATCGTGAATGGACTGCTGAGGACTGGGGCAAAGTCATATTCTCCGATGAAGCCCCTTTCCGATTGTTTGGGGCATCTGGAAAAACGCTTGTCAGGAGACGAAAAGGTGAGCGCTACCATCAGTCCTGTGTCATGCCAACAGTAAAGCATCCTGAGACCATTCATGTGTGGGGTTGCTTCTCATCCAAGGGAGTGGGCTCACTCACAATTCTGCCCAAAAACACAGCCATGAATAAAGAATGGTACCAAAACACCCTCCAACAGCAACTTCTTCCAACAATCCAACAACAGTTTGGTGAAGAACAATGCATTTTCCAGCACGATGGAGCACCGTGCCATAAGGCAAAAGTGATAACTAAGTGGCTCGGGGACCAGAACGTTGAAATTTTGGGTCCATGGCCTGGAAACTCCCCAGATCTTAATCCCATTGAGAACTTGCAGTCAATCCTCAAGAGGCGGGTGGACAAACAAAAACCCACTAATTCTGACAAACTCCAAGAAGTGATTATGAAAGAATGGGTTGCTATCAGTCAGGATTTGGCCCAGAAGTTGATTGAGAGCATGCCCAGTCGAATTGCAGAGGTCCTGAAAAAGAACGGCCAACACTGCAAATACTGACTCTTTGTATAAATGTCATGTAATTGTCGATAAAAGCCTTTGAAACGTATGAAGTGCTTGTAATTATATTTCAGTACATCACAGAAACAACTGAAACCAATATCTAAAAGCAGTTTAGCAGCAAACTTTGTGAAAACTAATATTTATGTTGTTCTCAAAACTTTTGGCCACGACTGTATATATATATATATATATATATATTTTTTTTAACTGTAATAAAATTATTGTGCCAATACTAGTAAAATCTATATATTGAATAATATGTGCTAAATAGTTCTTAGTCATTTGTTCCTGTGGCAGGCCCAGACAGAAGGTACAAGAGTTTCTGTTGAATTAAATGACATGCTGTTGCCCTTCTATTTTTTTTTAACCATTGTTCATGTTATATTATCTTAAAATTACCATTCCAGCACTAATCCGTGAAATGCTGACAAAGCAAGAAATGATTCTTGATCAGCAACAGTCCATTCTGCGCATCCTCAATGCGAAGCAGCCCCAGGACACCGATTATGTGATTGAACATGGACTTCTGCCAGTGAAAGACTTCCAGGGCCTTATTACGCTGGAGCAGAAGTTACAAGCCGTTGATTTCAAAGAAAAACTGGTCAGTTGAGACGGGGGGGGGGGGGGGGGGGGGGGGGGAAATCTTGTGAAAAATGTTACATTAGTTTCAGTCTGTGTAGTTTATACTGTGTACTTGCTGCAATTAGTACATATCACCTGAAGAAATTAAAATCCACTCAAAAATTCTAATTTTAATTTTTACATCATGTTGTTCCAAGCTTGCATGGCTTTTATTCATCTTCAGAACACAAATTAAGATAAAGTGCTTTTAAAAAGTACTTTGCCCCATCATGAGTCATTGTGGGTTTTTTATATATTTCATACTAAATTGTTTAAAATCAATACAACATTAAACACAGGCAATCTGAGTAAGAATAACAATTAAACAAACTTAAATGGCTTGCTGATAATTTACTCATCCACAGGTCATCCAAGATGTATTGATTATGAGTTTCTTTCTTCATCAAAACAAAAAAGATATTTAAAAGAACCTCTGAACTTGTAAATATAAAGAGTGCAGGTGCACAGGTTTGAGGCTATGAGTGTCTACACAGCAGATAACAGCTGCATAGAAATGATCAAATAAGGACTGTTTTGATGCAGCCTTCATCTGCTGTTTAGACACTCAAAGCCATGGTACCTGTGCACCTGCACTATTTCAGCACATTTTCATTTTTGGCTTAAGTATTTCTTTAAATGTCATAATATAAAATGATTTATGTTGCTTCAGTACAATGCTGACTAAATTTCAAACTTTGTTCTTTTCGAGCGTTAAAGTGATGGTTGTTATTCACCTTCTTGTCTTCTGGACACAAACTGCTGAAAACATTTGTCAATTATCTTCATTTGTGTTCTGAAGATGAACAAATCATTCATGAGTCGAACAACATGAGGCTGGGGAAATGATGACAGAAATTACATTTTGGGGTTGACTCTTTTTATCTGAAGTGTTATCGGTTGATATAATCACATGGAGATAACTGACAAGATATGTTTGTCTTAGATTAATCATCTAGGCCTGGTTGGAGGGTGCGATACAAAGGACACTGTGTGGCGAACAATGCACCGAACTATTTCAAATGACTTGGCCAAAAGCATCAACTGGAGAGGGGTGAATGGAAAAATATCCCTGGCGGCCCTGCAATTAAAGGATGTTGTTATTGGTAAGGAAATCATATCAATTTCAAATTTAATTTACAAATATTAGAAAATGTCTTTAAGAATCAGTTGTATGCATAGAGAATATCAGAAAGCCTTAAAGGGGTCATATGATGTGATTTCAAGTTTTCTTTCTCTTTGGAGTGTCACAAGCCGTTTGTGCATAGATAAGATCCCTGAAGTTGCAAAGACTAAAGTCTCAAAACCAAAGAGATATTTTTTATAAAAGTTAAGACTCCACCATGCCCTCCTAAAACGGCTCATTCAAACACGCCCCCACATGTCTACGTCACGGTGTGGGAAGATTTGCAAAACACCGCCCAAATATATACGCAGTGAAAGAAGGCGGAACTATTATTCTGGCTGTAGTATTGTTGCTGCTGCGGCTGCATGTCCTGCAGACGCTGTGTTTCATTGTGAAAGTACTTTGTTTGGGCTTCCAGAAGAGGACACAACTAGAAATCAGTGGTTAAGTTGTATTTACAACACTGTTCCAGAACAGTACAACACAAATATTAGAGTGTGTGCAGCGCATTTTACGGAGGACTGTTTCCTGAACCTGGGAGAGTAGCCCACAATGCTGGCTGAGCACAAAGACTGTTTCTATAAAGTGGGGCAGTTCCAACTTTGCAAGGACAGTCTGGTGCTTCTGACTCACAGCCTGTAAGTACATTTTCTTATTTAAGGAATTTGCCACTGACTATTCAAACACGAGTTTTGAGCAGTGTAGAGTAGCGCTTGTTGTTTGTCGTTTCTCTGATCACAAATGCAGACATGGTAATGTTTACGCGATGCGATACAATGCGACGCGTAAAAAGACAGTATAAATCATTATAATCAGTAATTATGTCCCCACTGGATGCAACAAATGCCTCGTTTATAATGGGTTTTATTGTTTTTGTGTCGTCGCCCCGGGACACGGCATCACAATACGGTAAGGGGCGTAACATTTCCGTCTCACACTTGAGGTTTTTGGCCAATCACAACGCACTGGATAGCTGGCCAATCAGTGCACACCTCGCTTCTCAGAACGATGAGCTTTGTAAAAATCGGCACGTTTCAGAAAGGCGGGGCATAGAGGAGCAATAACAATGTACAGTATGTGGAAAATAATGTGTATTTTTAACCTTAAACTGCATAAACACATTGCATTAAACCAAATACACAAAATAATGTTCTTTTTAGCAACATCATATGACCCCTTTAACACTGTTTCTTCAGAATTAAATCATACCATCATTAAAGTGTTATAAGGTTTAAAGGGATAGTTCACCCAAAGATTAAAATTATATCATTAATTACTCACTCTCATGTTGTTCCAAACACGTACGTCCTCCATTCATCTTTGCAACACAAATTAAGATATTTGTGATGCATTCTGAGAGCTCTCTGACCCTCCCATAGACAACAAGTATCCTTACATGATCAAGGCTCAGAAGCGTAGTAAGGACATCGGTAAAATAGTCCATGTGACATCAGGGGTTCAACCGTAATTTTATGAAGCTATGAGATTACTTTTTGTGCGCAAAGAAAACAAAAACAACGACTTCATTCAACAATTCTTCTCCTCCACGTCACCCTAGAGCACCATTTTGGAAAGTATCACATCTGTAAACAATGCATGCCGTTCTGTGTCAGCTGCACCACATATACATACTGTAGGGGTGTCGAAATTAATCGATGCATTGCGATACAGACGTGGACGATTCTGCATTGATGCAGTAACAGACCATAATCGATTATAGCCTATGATGTCATTCGCATACACGCTTGTTACAAGAGTATTAAAAATGCACTCTCTATTTTAAAATCTGAGCTTGGCTTTTTCCCGCCTATGGCACGTGTGTGTGCTAGAGACAAACACGGCGGGCTTTATTGCGCAGAATATGCGCTGTGAGACAAGGTGCTGAAGTCAGTTGTAATTGTTTCTCTTTTTTCAGTTCTTGTTTCTCTAGTTAATGTGTTTAATTTTCATACTTGTGTTCATTAGATGCTGTCCGAAAGAATGTCTTTTCATCGACGGCAACAGACAATGAAATTGAAAACGTGATGAAAAGGTGGCTGCACCTGGCCTCAGACCGGGAGGGAGGAAGGAAGAGGCGCCAAAAGGACTAGTCTACATGCTAAGTTGATTTGAGCTGTTAGCTTATGTTGTAAAGATCAGTCAAGTAGGTTGGGTGACAAGATTTAAAATGGGGTCAGATTTTACTTTGTGAGATTTGTAGTAGAGATGCACAGATTGCAATTTTCTTGGCCGATTCCGATTTCTGATTTTTTTTATAAGTGTGGCCTGCCGATAACGATTGTTGTTGATTCCGATTTTGTTTCTAAGAACTATAATTGATAGCATACACAAACAAAAATCTATGCAAATTTTAATGCAAAAATTATTTACATAATAAAAGAAATTATTAAACATTACAATTTCCCCGATCTCTACTAAGTTACAGATCTTCTCTCACTTAAACAACTCTCAAAATAAAGTGCTCTGTGACTGGAAAGAGGAAGAAATAGTTAACTTAAAATGAGTTGCTGTATGTAACAAAACAGATGTCATTTCCCACTATGTTTATAAATGGTCATTTTTTTCCCCCTAACCTTATTAAATGTGCCATCTTTCACATCAAATTCTGACTTTGTTTCAATTAATTAATTTAGCGTAATAAGAAACTGTAGAGTTGTTACCATTAAAAGGAAATTGGTATTAACAAACTATCTTTCCACTGCCGAGGAAACAGAAGCTGCATCTGAAGTGGCATTAGATGCATTTACACACTGTTTGATGAAGCTGAGGTGCCATAAATGCATTTACACTGCAAAATTTCAAATGGATAAATAATTTTGTAAATAATGTTTTACATATTTTTTTAAACACAAATAAATGTTGATAAAATGCAATGATACTTTTAAATATGACTAAACCACCAGTAGGTGGCAGCAAGTGTCTGTTTTAATGAGTGAGTCATTTATTCATTCATTCAACCGATTCATTCAAACGGCTGATTCATTCAGAAACGAGGCAAGTGACTGTCCTTATGAACGGGCCACTGAATCATTGACTCACTTGATTCATTGAGTAACGAAACACCGCTGTGTTGCTCAGAGACACACAACACTTCTGCTGTGGCTTTGATCGGAACTCTTTTTGTCAGCGAAATTGAGCAAAAACAGTCAATATTTGGTCTAAAATCTAAGTCACTTAATTTTAATTTCTTGTTTATTGAAATACTATTGTATAAAATCAGTGTCACATTGCAATCGTGTTAATATTGATATGCGGAGCAACCTCATGGCCATATAATGTTGTAATGTTGCTTATCTAAATCATATTTTGTAAATATCTTTTTTTTCTACCGCAGTATGCATCTATACATTTATGTGCGTTACTTTGTGTGTGCTGTCTCTCTCACACACTCACTCCGGCTGTGCAAGCCTCATCTGGCACGACATAAACACATTATCAGTCGCCGTTTACACTGAACGCAGTTAAAATTAGAATCATTCTCACGCGAAACGATGTGTTTACACGTGACTGTGAGTGTGAGCGTGGCTGTGCCGTCATTGCCTGTGCTGCTGGCAATGAAAGGACTGGCTCGGAATCGGCAAGACGTGAGACTGACCGGCCGGTCATGCGAAAAATCAGCCGATTCCGATCACTGGCCGGTCAATCGGTGCATCTCTAATTTGTAGGTGTTAAAAGAATGTCAGACAATATGAGAATGTCTCATATTCACATGAGATTTTAAAACAACACAATAAAGGCCATTAAAAGCATACAGTCCATTGCACCATACCATAAAACAGTCCTAGTGTGCTGAAATGTCCCAATGTGAGTGTCCACCAGTGTATATACAGTTCAAGAGAAGTGATAATTCAATTGGTTGCAAAGGTGAGACTGGAGAGGTAAGTCCACAGGATGGAAACTGCACAATCCAGCTAATTCTACTGTAGTGACTGTCCATTTGTTTGGCATGCTGCTCTCTTTATACAATTCCTGCTTCCATGCATAGGAATCACTACTCTAAGGTACTAATATTTACCTATTAGGGGTAAAAAAAGGTACAATTTTGGCCCCTTTTTATAGCCTATACACCCACAACAAAATTCTGGAACCACAGACAACCCTATTATTTGTATGGCCATCGCATAAAAAGATCTAAATCCTTAGTCTGGGACCGTGGAAAATAATCATAGGTTGTCTCTTGAACTGCACCTCCACTTCCCTTTTCCTTTTCTTCTTTTTCCCCAATATCTCTGTCTCTCCCTTTTTTCTTGTACCTGTCACTTCTTCACCAGCGGGTCTACTGTTATGAAAAGAACTGTGTTGCAAAACTGCAATTTGTTAGCACAGAATGTTATTTATCTTAAAATGACTAAATACCCTAGATTTAACAAACCTATATTTCATACAAATATTTTAAAACATATTTTCTAAAGTGCCTAAATGTCAAAATTAGTACAATATCTTTATTGAAAAATCCTAACACTGAGCACACTATGCATTAGGCTGTGACTATTCTTATGTTGCTGTCTGCTCTAGCTCCCTCCCTTCCTATGCAATAAATCCATGTGAATATCTGTCTGTTAAATTTATTAATGTAATTTTACAATCGATAATGATGTCCTTTAGCACAGTATTCTGACTGATGATAATAATGGGGTGACACTGATAGCCTAACAGCATGCTAGCAGTTTAATACTCAATTAGGCTAATGAAGACAAAACTACAGTAGCGTATTTACAGATGAACCTGACCTGCACCTGAAGCCCTGAACAGGTCAGTAATTTCACTACATTTTACTGCTTCTTCTGGCTGCTTCCTATATCGCTGCCAGTCAAGACTGACCGATTTATAATTTATGATCGAATGACAAAATCTGAAATTATCACTTTGGTACATTGGGAAGGCAAAAATATTAACAATAATAATTTTTTTTTTTTTAAAAACAGGGCAGCGGGTCAAATCAGCCGCCAGGCCACTGGGTATTGACCATATGTATGATTGCTTCCTGGTTGTAGATAAGCCATATACAGCCATATACAGTTTCAGGAATGACAAACATGAGTGTAAACTTTGCGCGAGTGAATCCGTTAAATCATGCCGGAAGTCATTGCTGTGATTGACAGTGATAACGGAATGAAACGTCTGATGAGCCGATGTCAATAGAGCTGTGTATTAATGCAGAGTATATTCAGAGTAACAAAACTACAGCAGTAACCAGTCTGTGTTGGCTGAATATATTTAGCAGCTTACAGTTAGAGATAAAACTTAAATGATGTAGTTATTACTTGCTTTATACATCAGTGCGGTAAAGTACTAAAATTTGTTATAATATTCATTTTATAATAAATCCAAAAGCAAGACATGAAAAAACTAGAGAGTTGAAATGGCAGCTGCAGCCAATGAGTGATCCTCTGCTGCCATCTCCTGGTTATAATGGTAATTTCACGTCATTTTCATCTTAAAAAGTCTTTATTTTTCTGCCAAGAGACACATTTTTTGACACATTTATTCATGTCGACTTCATGAATGAACCTTTAAAGTGAATTTTGCCCAGCTGTAGAGTTGAGAAATAATAAAAGCTTTAAAATCTTATAAGATTTTAAAAATGTGTTCATTGCTATAAAGGTAAGATACTGATTATCAAGAATACCATTATGATGTTGTTAAAGAGATTGGCCTGACCGTTAGTCAAAACGGTTATGATGGTGTTTATTTGTCAGCATCTAAATGTTACACAGTTACGTGTCTGTACTCTCCTGGGATTACCAGGCTCGGCATATACAATTATATGTTGTTAAATAACATGAAACAGTATGTTAATGCCGCTATCATTATTTACGGTGTTGCAATTATTTTGTTTCTCAATTTCTGATAAGAATGAGGCAGGAGAGGTTTCTGTGAGAGTCTCTACCTATATTTAGCACATATAAAATGAGCTTCAGTGGAAGTTTACGAGCTGCTTATCTTTATGCGAAAGCTCTAAAGAAGGCTCCGTGCATATGGTCATTACGGTCCCGGTGCTCCCGATGGCCAGTTCGGGCCTGTTCTCCGGTTCTAAAACAATGTTTTTAAGAGAAAGTACTTCAGCGCAAAGCTGTTCACAATCACACTGGTGTGGAATCTGTTCATCATTAAAAGTTTTAAAAGGAGCAGCATTTTCAAAATGAGTCATCATACTTTGACACTTTCTCAACACGTTCCCCGTACGGGCCACCGTATGTAACTATCAGCCAAGTAGGTTGGGTTACAAGATTTAAAATGGGGCCTGAGTTTTCCTGGTTTTATTGGGCCTCATTTACAAAACGAACATATGACAGAAAATTAGGCGCACGGTTGTTTCAACGCAAAACATAGAATTTATAAATATGGACGTTAGCGGAGGCTACGCTCAAATCTCAGGTCTGGTCTCAGCTCCTGTATGCAAGGTTTTTTAGCCTGAACTTGCATGCAGCATAGTAAATCTGGTGGAGAATTGTAAAATTGCATTTTGTTAATTTATGTTATTTTCCTGACCGACAACCGCAGCTCATTAATCGTCTTTTTTTTTTTTTTTTTACATTTTATTCGATGCTTTAGCTTTATATGCTCGAATAAGCAGCGTAAACAACAGACCATGAGGATTCACACATCGGCGCATCGCACCTGCAGCGCTTCTGTGAACGGAGAAAAACAGGAATTAAATCTATAAAAGAAATAAAATAAATAGGACCACAAAATTTATAATAGGCTATAATATAATTAACAGATAAACAAAAGAATAACAAAAACATTTTTGTGACACTTTTAATGCATTTTATTTATTTTCTTTATCTTTATTTGATTTAATCCATCTGATCGCGCTGGCGCCTCTCGCACATACAACATTAGTTCTAGCAGTGCTTGATATTTCAGCTCTTCATCATCAAACTAAAATGCAGTCAACCAAATGTAAAAGATACAGTGTTTATATTAAAAGGTCCGCTGTGAAATCAGCGTGCAGTACCCAAACAAACATTTTTACACGTGTGAAGTATTTTACGCGAATAGCCTAGCCTATTGGAACATGAGTGAAGTATAAAGCCATGTTTAGGCTACATAATAAATAATAGTTTAACAACTAAATAATACAAATATGGCAAAAATGGAAACATTTGGATTCTTGTCGAATGAGAGAGGCTTGTGAGTGCGATACCGTTTCAGCTTTGCTTGATGTTTGTGTGCTGTTTATAGCTAATAATTTTTTTTTTTAATTATATTATAGTTTAACATAATTTGATAGTTGCTTATTTTGTCATTCTTATTCTGTAATATTGTTAAATGTAAAGGATTTGTTGTGGACTGAAAGGAACTAAGGCTAAATAATGTTTATGTTTGTAAAGGTTTCCTTATATTTACTAGTATTTAATATATTACTGTAATTGTTTGCAGTTACAAGGTTAACAGGTGTTTTTGGAGTAAGATCAATTTCTTTCATGAGATTACTTTCTCTTTTTGTTCGGGTTTTGTTTCTCCGTGTTGTAAACTCTAGGGGCGAGGCATCTAAACCGGGGTGTTTTAGGGGCGTGATATTCAAATGAAGATTGTTTTCAGCTGCCACATTTATCAACATACGATCATTCGTACGATGAGATTGGCGGCATATAAATTTTTCATGAATCACATGTGAACTGTCGTAAGTTGATTTGTGTGCACGGATCTGCGCTTGTTTCTACGTTAGATTGATAAATGAGGCCCATTGTGTTGTTTTAAAGTCTCATGTGAATATTGTAAATACACTATTCTTATTTAAAAATATTTTTCTTTTATGTCATTCTTTTAACATCTACAAATCTCACACAGTAAAATCTGACCCCATTTTAAATCGTGTAAATCTTGTAACCCAACCTACTTGGCTGCTCGTTACAATCTTGTGATGCATTCTTTAAAAGTTCATTTCCAGTGCAGTTGTAACATTTCCTGTTGATAGTTCAACTTGAAATTAAAATAATTAAACCGTTAGTCTTTGTATTAAAAAATGTGAAAAAAATAAAAAATCATTCATTTAAACTGCTTTATAATTCAACTTTCAGTCTTTGTATTAAAAAGATGTGGAAAAAATAAAAATCGTTCATTTAAACTGCTTAATTGTCTTTTCTGATTAATTTCCGTGAACCGGTTCTTTTTGGACAGATCGGATTCATCGGTTCCTGACGTCATCAAACAATAACGTCTCTACGTGTTTCTTTTCTAACAACTCAGTGCCATGTTGTATCAATGTGAAATTCAAATAAGTCATTTGTATCAACACATATTGAAACATTCAAAAAATAAAAAGTTATTTGTGTGAAAGCATATTGCTGATTATTGCCATATAATTCACTAAAGTTAGTGGTGTTTGTGGTCAGTTTCTTTCTCGTGTCCTTTTTGACCAATATTGACTAGCCTACAACTTGGATAAGATTCCTAAAAGTTTCACAGCTACAGCACACATTACAGACATTGATGCACAAACGTGGATTTGTTCTACATGTCTACAGTATAAAGAATTAATGAACCAAGCCAGAGCCTCTTCACGTAATTGCAGCTATGCCAGAGACTTGGGGGGTATCATGCTTCCAGCCATGGAGGCCAGTTCCAAGCTGACCGAGGCCCACGTGCCAGCAGTGGCAAGTCCAGCGGTCTCAGCACTCCCTGCCTCGGGAGCCCTGGATATCCTACCACCTTCTGCTGCTGTCTCAGTTATTGGGGTGATAGTAGATTTAATTATATTGCTTGGTACCAGTCTTACTGATAGACATTGTATTGCAAAGTGATGATGTCACTGATCAGGTAATGTGCATTCTGCTAATATTCAAGATACAATTGTAAATGAACAACCTTTTACAGCGTTTAATGATTCAGCCTCAATTATCTTCGATTTACAACTATCGGACAGGAAGAGCTAAATTAGCTTATCAGTGCATCTCAAACAGCATGTTTATTAGATCTGATAACCACTAAATTACTGAAAGAGTTGTTACCTGTAGCAGAACAGCCTCTTCTCAATATCAATATCAGCTCATTTCTATCTCTAGGTTATGTCCCAACACCGTTCAAGCTGGCAGTTATTAAACCTCTCATTCAGCGGTGCTCTGCATGCTCTTTAAAGACAGAGTCATCTATGTACAGCCTTCTGTTGCACCGTCTCAGCCTGTTCAGGTAGGGACATTTATGCCTTGTCCAAATACCCACACTTGCGGTATTTCCTGTATTTGACCCAAGTGTTCAAGTGAGGATGAAGACCACAAGTGTGTGTCCAACTTTTCATTACCAGATGGCACACACTTACAGTGCTTTACTTGTAAAATTGCAAGTGTTTACATAGCTTTAATTTAATTTTAAATACTTTGCATTTTAAAATCAACTTCTAAATAGACCAGTAGTCCCTATAACTTGACACAATTCAAATTTGTGGTGCTATAATTAAATGATAAAAAGCAGTTGCGAATGTTGTACAAAATAAATATCACCACTACTCATCTTTGCACCAATAAAATGTTAAAACACTGTACCAAATTATATGTAATATCTAATTATTATATTAATATTTAACTTGCATTGGAAAGGTTGCCGTGACCTCTCCTGACACAATCTGTATTGTTAAAAGCGCTATATAAATAAAGGTGACGTGACTCGCGAGATCTCGGCAAAAAGTCTCACGATTTATTTCCAGAACATGATGCATGATGGGATACACTAAGCACTGAGATAGTGTGGATTTAGTGTGCATTAAGGGCACTGCGCTTAGCCGTTTTTAAGAACTGGGACAGTCTTGCGCACTTACTTACTGTCCTACGCACGCGCTCTCAAGTAGCCAAGACCACAAGTGGGGGTATTTGTACAAGGCATTAATTAAAAGAGGATAGACTGCTATGCACACAAAGTTCGAAATATTTGGATAAGTAAATTCATATTTAATTGTTTATCTATGAATTACATTAGAAACAATATTTGATACTGAAAAATGGAATCTGAATAAAACGGAATAAAATTAATAATAGGCCATTTACAGCCATCTATAGCTATTTGTCCCAGGAACTTTTTTTTTCCCCAGACCTGTTGCAGTCTGCGTTTTCATCGCAACTTAAAGTACCATGATGATTAAGCAAATAGTCTGGTAACGTAGAACTGCGCGTGACTGCTCCTCCAAGTCCAGGAGGGGGCGCTAATGTCAAACAACGATTCAATATAAGACATCTTATGTTATCAGCTATTGCGGACATTGACTGTGATATACCTATGGTGAACTCGCAATAAAAGCAGAAAGAAGAAGAATGGTTAGAAATTAATACATCAAATACAATCCAGAGTTGTGAATAATGTTATAAGACTATCATCTTTTTTTTCTGTGTTTTAGATATGCGAGTACTATCAAATGTGTCGTGTTTCAACATGTTCAGTGCCCAAATCCCACCCCGGAAAGTTCCTGACCATTGAAAAAGTGCTATGTTTTTTTTCTCTCAAAGCCGTGAGTCCCATTGACTGCCATTATAGGACTGACAGACTGAAACGGTTTGAGTTAAAAACCTTCATTTGTGTTCTACTGAAGAAACAAAGTCACCTACATCTTGGATACCCTGGGGGTAAGCAGATAAATGTCAAATTTTCATTTTTAGGTGAACTATCCCTTTAAAAAAAAAAAAAAAAAGTGGGAAGTCGTGGCCTAATGGTTAGAGAGTCGGACTCGTAATCTAAAGGTTGTGAGTTTGAGTCTCGGGCCGGCAGGGATTGTAGGTGGGGGGAGTGACTGTCCAGCGCTCTCTCCACCTCAATACCACGACTGAGGTGCCCTTGAGCAAGGCACCGAACCCACAACTGCTCCCCGGGTGCCGCAGCATAAATGGCTGCCCACTGCTCCGGGTGTGTGTTCACTGCTGTGTGTGTGTTCACTGCTGTGTGTGTGCACGTTGGATGGGTTAAATGCAGAGCACAAATTCCGAGTATGGGTCACCATACTTGGCCGTATGTCACTTCACTTCACTTCACTTTAACCACAATACCTGTGTGGGATTACAAATTTATTTAAATGTTTAATTTAGATTCCAGTGTAATAGTGTACAAACTGAAGAAGTTATATACATTGTATTTAGCATTTATGGTGAAGATGATGACATCAGATGAACGATTCTGTTTAACATAGTCGGTAACGAGGTCCCTGCCAGTTCCTGTTCTCTCCATTGTAAGTTAAATGAGTCAGATCACTGAGACTCGAATCTTTTGTTCTGCAAATGGCTTTCGGAGCCCTGGCCCAGACGTTGAATCGTTAGACTGATTGGATTATCAATGCAATCGAGTGTTATGCTGATTGGGTCTGTCTTTCTCTTTTGAGCAAGCCAGATAACCTGCCAATCCGGTTTCTCTTGATAGAATCAAATCCTCTCTCATTTGCATGCTTTGTTTAATGTTGTCACCCAGGTGCTTTGTTTCCATTCCTAAGCACTGCCCCCTAAATGTATTAAAACTACAATGTATCACTGCTTTAGTTAGACTTGGATGACCACAGCGACACACAGTGAGTTTTCAATAAAGAGTCACTTCTGTATGAAAGATATCCCAACGTCTCCTGGTCTCTGTTTCGACAAGAAGATAAAAGTAAAACACCTGTAAAACAAAGACTCCTCAACTGGTTGAATCCTCCTGTACTGTGTGCTTAATCTGACCACGTCCTATTAATTTGCACCCACTCTTCCCAGGTGATATAGGCTCATTCTGAAGTACAGTCGATGTTCGACAACAACGCAACATTATTATTCGGACATCCTTAAAAATGTGGTCATTTATTTATGTATCAATATAGTTATGAAAAACTTATATTTGTGCTGCATTCATCAGGGTCCTGTTGTCAGTTGTGCCACACGCTGGATCCACTACAAAATTTTGTCTGGATGGAAGATGACGGTACTAACAGAGCAGAACTTATGCAAAAAAACTTTGTTGATAAATGCTGTAAAAATATTTTGTTCCTGGTTAGTTACATTAATGTTAAGAAATTAAACATTGTTCTAAAGTGTTACCATTTTTTTCTACATTTTTAACATTTTGTGATGGCAATGGCCTTTTGGAATTTCTATTTCTAGTTTATTTCCATAACGTCATTCTGCTTTGACTTTAACAAAACACTGTACATGTTTGACAAAGTGTAGCTTTCACACTTCCATTTTGCTCCATTGTAGTGTTAAAATATGGTCATATTTTTAAAAATCTGCTTGAGCATGAATTCTTATAACGAATGATTGAATGAATTCATGCAACAGGAGAACTCATCTCATTTTGGTGTCTCCATAATTAAAGGAAAAAAATTCCACATACTATCTGATAAATAAATACAATTTCTTTATGCTCTGTTAGAACAATGAAAATTGCATAAAAATGTATAGTTTAAAAACATAGAAATTGCATGATACACACACACAAATGTTTGTTTTTGTGAAAAGTGGGGACTCTCCATAGGCGTAATGGTTTTTATACTGTACTTACTGTATGTGCTATTGTCCTACATCAACCCTACACCTAAACCTACCCCTTACAGGACACTTTCTGCTATTTCAGATTTTCAATACACTCCATTCTGTGTGATTCATAAGCGTTTTGAAAAGTGGGGACATGGGTCAATGTCCTGAGATGTCACCTTCACCTTGTAATACCTGTCATACCCTCGTCATTATACACATCTATGTCCTGACTTTTCACAAAAATGCGCGCGCGCACACACACACACACACACACACACACACACACAGACAGATAGATATTAAAAACTTACATCCTTCAACCCTTGTCAAGCCACTTTCTCTCTTTGTCCATGTAAAATGACCCCAGTGATGTAATGGTTAAGTTGGTAAAGTTGTCCAGATTTATCTTATTTGTTGAGGACAGCACAAATGTAACCCTCCACGACTTAAACATTTTGACAACACAACAATATAAAGATTAGTGCTAAGAATTGCTCATATGATTAAAAGCCCCTTACCATCATATTCATTATTTGTATTCAATAATACTGACTGTGTCTGTTCTTGATTACTGAAAAAGGTGTTTTAATATTGTATCAATATCTTAGACTTCTTTTATATATTTTAAACTTTGTGTTCATTTTAATTAGGAGGCTTAGCTTACAATTAATGTACAACACCACACTCACTTCTCCACATAATCTCTCATGAGGTATTATTAAATGATTACATATTGTAAAGTCCCTTTTACCTCTTCAGCAGCACATTCTGAATTGTGCTTTTCATTTTTTTTTGTGTTCCTGAATGTTAGGACCTGCTTAGAATGTTGTTTGTAAGAGGCAAAGTGAGAATTAATGTTTAATTAATAAATATTTACAATTATTTATGAACATTTTTGATTCACCTCTACAGAAACACCTCCTTCAGAAACGTCCTTTTCATTTGTCTAGTCACTGCACTTGATTTCTGTGTTCTGTGTTTTTTTGGTTTGCTCACTTCATATGTAGGTATTAGGACCTGAACAAAATGATGTTAGCACCGTAGTAGGAGCGTAGTTAGTAAACAACAAACTTTTACTTATTAAAACATCTTTATTGCAATCTATTTACCTTTTCAGGAACACCTTCTGGAACATCAGTGATAATACATTCCTTTGGTGCTGTCCTCTGGATCTTAGGTGTGGGCAATTTCAAATGGTGATTTGTAAAATGTGATTTCGTAGTGCCTTTTTAATGTTTTTTTGATGCCCATCTTCCCCACCTCTCCTCAAAAACACACTTCTTGATGGCCGTGAGGTCTCACGAGGATTTTGTCAGGAAGATTGTTCCTCATTATGTAGTCTATGTACCAACCCCTCAAGGATCTGCACAGAGCTTGATTGAAGCGTGCTGGCCTGAGGTGTTTTTTCCTGCACAGAACTGATGTTTTCACTATGCCAAACCATTGTTCACCACGACAGTTTGTGTCTCTTTGCCATGTCACAGGCATACCTTTGGAGGTCTCCAAGAAGAACCCCACTCCAGTGTGGATAGATGCCCATATAATTATCAAGAAGAAAAGTGATGATTTCTGGTCAATAATAGGGATTTTTTTTTCATTCTGTTGAATTTCATCTTCCACAACAGCAGTGATGTTGTCATAAATGTTTTTAAAACGTTTGGAGTATGGAGAACCACCAACAATTGTAGTTGATGAATTCTCAACCACCTCCAGCTTTTCCGACACCTCTTCTGTGGTATCCTGAAGAATGGCCCTCCAAGCCCTCCAAAAATGCAAGACTGTCTCTCACAGTTTTGCTGAAATGCCTTGCAATAAAAACTGCAAAATGGTTAAAAAATTGCAAGGGCATTATTGAGGCTAACTGTGTTTTGCAGTCTTGTAAACACATAAGTGGCAAAATCTTTGAGGCCCTTATCAGCTTTTTATTTTTTGGAAGGCTGAAGCATCAGCTTTGATGACATGAGCAGAGCACAGATGTAAACCTGTTGTGGTTTTAATATCTGCCCATGTTTTTTTTGCCTCTGACAGATGGCAAATGTCCTCTCTAGGTAAGCTGGCATGCTTTCCTTGTTGAAAGCTAAGAGGACAGCCTGTATCATTGCCCAGCTGTAGCACTTGGTGAATGTGCTGACTTGTGTATGTAGACAGTTTGAGAAGAAACTGCATCAGCCAGAAAGTTATCGGGGGAATGGAATTCTCACTGGAAATCATTTCAGATACTGGAAGCGGAGGAGCATATCTTCCTTTGCAGGATGGTTCTGTTTTTCTTTTAAATATGAGGCAGTATCACATTGTCCGATGATCGACTGGGTGAGCTGAGTCTCAAGCAGAATATCGTCATGTTGTTGCAATGTTTTCCTGATTTCATGGGAAATGAGTTTAAGAATGTTTTTATTGAGGCTGTAGCTGATGTTACCTGCCAGAAGTTCTTGCACTGGTGTGTTTTGCTGCCTTCTGTAGTATCCGTTACTGAATCCTTGAATTACTAATCAGGGCTCTCAAATCTCACGCATTTCAACCAATTCACACGCTCTCACGCTACACCTTGTATTTCTCACGCTGAGAAGGGATAACTTGTCCTGCTACAATTAATATACCATTAATAGATGAGGTAAGTTTTCTCCCGAGTTCATAGCTCTCTCAACTCTGTAGTTATAGAGTTAAATTCCACCTACCAGCCAATCAGAAATTAGGATGTTGTTGTTTCTGTTTAAATTACGCGATTCTGCCTCGAGCGGTTCGTTACTAAGCAACATGGATGCGGAGTGTAAGTTGGAAGAGAAAGATCCGATGAATGCTGTAGGTAACCCCTTCATTTATTTATTTTCGATTTTAGGATTCCTCTATGAAATCAATTGCCTGTGAAAAGATAGTGAGAGCTGATGTTGGGGAATATAGCCAATTCGTGCTAAAGTATTATTGATGCAGTCAAAAAAAAAAAAAAAAACTCCCCAACTGCTTTGCAACCAGAAGCTTTAAATTAGCTTTGGCTTCCTGAAAGGAAAGTAGCCTACTAGAGCTGTTATAACAGTTGGTGAATCTGATAAAAGACAGACAAATTCCTCCAAATAAAATAAATTGTTTTACATATTTTAAAAAAGGAAATACAGAAATAGAGAGTAATACAAAGAAATTTGGCCCCAAACATGCCAACTGAACAGCAGTGCTCAATGTACATACTGTACACTCACAGTAGCATTACAAAACTTGTCCTGAACACGTATGTCAAGCTGTGTGTGTGTGTGTGTGTGTGTGAGAGAGAGAGAGAGAGAGAGAGAGAGAGAGAGAACACATTTCAGCTTTTGAATTATTATTTTTTTTCTGTTGTGTTTGTTGAATGATGACAGTGTCACGGCGAGTGAGACAAAAGGATTCAGGTGCGGTAAATAAACAGTTTATTGACAGAAATCAAGATAAGTAAATGGTTCACAAGAGTCTTGCTGGTTGGGTAGCGCAGGGATCCCAATGGGCAGCCTAGCCGGACAAAGATCATCAGCCGGAGAACGAGAGGTGAACAGGTAGAACAGTAAGCGGATCCAGGACCACGCGCCAGCCGAACCCAGGGACAAACACAGAGGAACTGACGAAGACAAGACAGGTTAGCATGCCATAAATAGCCAGAGAGATACGAGCCGCACCTGACTCCAATCAGCTCGTATCTAAGACACACCCACCACTTAAACACACACACACACACACACACCACAAGCAAGAATGAGATACCGAATCCATGAAACGTGACAGTACCCCTCCTCCTAGGAGCGCCTCTTGGCGCTCTCAGCCAACCTACCCTGTTGATTGTAATCATCAATAAGGGAGTGATCCAATATGTCCCTGGCTGGTACCCAACTTCTCTCCTCTGGGCCGTAACCTTCCCAGTCCACCAAGTACTGGAATCCGCGTCCCCTCCGTCTCGAGTCCAGGATACGGTTTACCGAATAAGTAGGTTCCCCGTCTACGAGACGTGACGGTGGAGGAACCGGGGTGGGCGGATTAAGGCGAGAATGAAAAACGGGTTTGATTTTGGATACATGGAACACGGGATGAATTCTCCTGTACACAGGAGGGAGTTGGAGGCGGACTGTCACTGGACTAATGTTTTTAGTGACAGGAAACGGGCCAATAAATTTGGGAGCTAACTTATTACAAACGGATCGGAGAGGAATGTTCTTTGTAGAAAGCCACACCTTTTGACCTACGACGTATACGGGAGGCTTCGACCGGTGGCGATCAGCCTTAGCCTTGGTGCGCGCCCCCACCTGGAGGAGAGTCTCTCGGGCTCTCGTCCAGGTTAGGTGACACCTCTGGACGAAGGCGTGGGCAGAGGGGACCGTGACTTCAGATTCCATACTGGGAAAAAGAGGTGGCTGGTAACCTAAACTACATTCAAGCGGCGAGAGGCCCGTAGACGACACTGGCAACGAGTTATGTGCGTACTCAACCCACGAGAGCTGCTGACACCAGGAAGTGGGATTCTGAGCGACCAAACATCGCAACACCCTCTCGAGATCCTGGTTGGCTCGCTCAGTCTGACCGTTGGTCTGAGGGTGAAACCCCGAAGACAAACTCACAGTCGCCCCCAGTAAACGACAAAACTCTCTCCAAAATTTGGATACAAACTGGGGACCCCTGTCGGAAACCACGTCCATCGGGAGGCCATGAATGCGAAAGACATGATTCACGACAGTAGCCGCTGTCTCCTTGGCTGAGGGCAATTTGGGCAAGGGGATGAAATGGGCCGCCTTCGAGAACCGGTCCACTACGGTTAAAACCACCATATTGCCCAGGGAGGGAGGGAGGGAGGGAGGGCAGTGACGAAATCTAGCGCTATGTGGGACCAGGGTCTCGAAGGAACCGACAGCGGCTGAAGTAACCCCTCTGGCGGTCGATTGGAAGTTTTACCTCAAGCACAGACTGAACAGGCCAAAACAAACTCTCGGATATCGCGAGCCATGGTGCGCCACCAGAATCGTTGTTTAACCAAAAAGTGCGACCAATTCCTGGATGGCAAGCCACGTTGGAGCAATGACCCCACCGAATGACGTCTGACCGTAACCTCTCCGGCACAAACAATCCACTCGCTGGGCATTCAGGCGGAGGCGTTACCCCTTCTAAGGCCGTGCGGACCTTCGATTCGATCTCCCAAGTGACTGCAGAGACAATCATTCTCTCAGGTACGATGCACTCGGGAGACACCGGGCGGTCTGATCGATCAAAAATGCGCGACAGCGTGTCGGTTTTAATGTTCTTAGAACCCGGCCGATAGGAAATGGAAAAATCAAAACGTCCGAAAAATAGTGCCCAACGAGCCTGCCTGGAGTTAAGACGTTTAGCAGACTGAATATATTCAAGGTTCTTATGGTCGGTCCAGACAATAAAAGGAACCCCCGAACCTTCTAACCAGTGACGCCATTCCTCCAACGCTACCTTGACGGCCAGCAACTCTCTGTTACCAATGTCGTAATTCTGTTCGGCAGAGGATAAACGATGAGAAAGAAACGCGCAGGGGTGCATCTTGTCGTCCGAGACGGCGCGCTGGGATAACACCGCACCTACCCCCACCTCTGACGCGTCGACCTCCACCACAAACTGACGTGTGGGATCAGGGGCTTGGAGAATGGGAGCCGAAACGAAGCGGCCTTTCAGTTTGGTGAATGCAGCCTCGGCTGCACTCGACCACCTGAACGTCATCTTGGTGGAGGTCAAGGCAGTCAGAGGAGCGGCTAGTTGGCTGAAATTGCGAATGAAACGCCGGTAAAAATTAGCAAACCCAAGAAACCTCTGCAGGGCCTTGCGGGAATCAGGGGTTGGCCAATCTACCACAGCCTTAACCTTGTCAGGATCCATGCGAACCCCCTCCGGCGACACGATGAATCCCAGAAAAGGAACCGACTGTGCGTGAAACGCGCACTTCTCCGCCTTGACAAAAAGCCCATTCTCTAGCAGTCTCTGGAGTACTCGTCTGACGTGTTGAACATGCTCCTGGAGAGAAGAAGAAAAAAAAAAATCAATATGTCGTCCAGGTAGACATATATAAACTGATCGACCATATCTCACAACACGTCATTGACGAGTGCTTGGAAAACCGCGGGGGAGTTGGATAGCCCAAACGGCATGACCAGGTACTGTGACGACCCTGAGTCTTTCTCCAAATCCTATTGGGCAGAGTGTGGCAGGCTCTGATTGGACTTCCTCGTGTTAATTGCTTGATTAGTAGTATATTTAAGTGTGACGGCTATTAACTGAGGCAGGCACTTTGTGGGGAATGTTTTCTCCCAGTGTCTCTTTGCTATTTTGTTTCTTTTGGCATTTCTTATATCTTGTAGTTAAAGTTTTTTTGTTGTTGTTTATTTCTTTAGTTTTCTTTATTATCCCTAGACTTATGCTTTAATTATTATATGGGATTGCTGTTGTTTTTCGTTCCATACAATAAAACAATTGGCATTGATAATCCTTTGTTGTGTGCTCCTTTTTATGTTACGGCTTTAAACGAGCTGGTCGTAACAGTACTCAAAGTGCCCCCTGAGGGTATTAAATGCGGTCTTCCACTCATCCCCCCCTCTAATGCAGACCAAATGGTAAGCATTGCGTAAATCCAATTTGGTAAAAACGGAGGCTCCCTGCAACCGTTCGAAGGCTGACGACATCAACGGTAAAGGATAGGTATTCTTAACCGTGATGCTGTTCAACCCCCAATAATCAATGCACGGTCGCAAGGAACCATCCTTCTTGGCGACAAAAAAAACCCCCGCCCCCGCTGGAGAAGAAGAAGGGCGAATGATCCCCGCTGCTAGAGAGTCAGAAATATATTTCTCCATGGCCTCCCTTTCCGGGGCGGAAAGCGAATATAACCTGCCCTTAGGCGGAGAAGTACCTGGGATTAACTCTATGGCACAGTCGTAGGGACGGTGTGGAGGAAGAGAAGCAGCCCTGGACTTACTAAACACCTCCTTCAGGTCGTGGTACTCCCTGGGCACGTTAGACAGGTTCGCCACCTCATCCTGCAACGAAACACAAGAGACAGGGGAACACGCAGACACAAGACACGAGGCATAACATCCTTCACTCCACGCCGTCACACAGTTCTGTCTCCAATTGACCGTAGGGCCATGTTGGGTGAGCCAAGGATGACCCAACACTATAGGGGCCAAAGGAGAGTCAGTGATATAAAACTTGATACGTTCGGAGTGATTGCCTGAGGTGACAAGAGTCAGTGTGGGCGTGGAGAAAGTGATGCTGGGCAGCGCTAATCCACAAAGTGCCCTGACAGAAATCTGTCGACTCAGAGGAACTCTGGGGATGTGAAGGTGTTCGGCTAGAGCCGTGTCCATGAAATTACCTTCAGATCCCGAGTCGATGAGGGCACTGCACTCGTAGTCCCTGGCCGCCCATTGCAATCTCACCGGGAGGAGAGTACTCGCTGAGGGTTTGTCCAACGACGCTCCACCCGACAGTAACCTCAGTTCTGCTGTCGGGCTCGATCTTTTACTGGACACTCCATCAGAAAATGTCCTGCGGTACCGCAGTAAAGGCATAAGCCCTGTCTTCTGCGGCGATCTCTCTCCTCCCGGGAAAGCCGAGCTCTGCCAATCTGCATGGGCTCGATGTCTGTAGAATGGCTGATCTCATTCCTGGTCTCCAAAGAAGGCTCGGGAAAACTCGCAAACGGCTGACTGTGGGCACGTCGATTAAGCTGATGCAAACGTGAATCCACCCGTAGCGTTAACACTACGAGATCCTCGAAACCGTCTGGTAACTCCAGCAGACCAATCTCCTTCTGAATTCGATCAGCCAGCCCATGCAGAAAGATGTCCCGCTGCGCCTCCTCGTTCCACTCACACTCCGCCGCCAGGGTTTGGAACTCGATGGAATAATCAGAAACCGACCGCTCACCCTGGCGGAGATCGGCGAGTCTTCTGGCCGCCTCGCGCCCAGTCACGGCACGATCGAACACAGATCTCATCTCAGTAGACAGGCGGTGGAACGAGGAGCAGCACGGATGTTGGTTCTCCCACACCGCCGTACCCCATAGTGCTGCTTTACCAGTCAGGAGTGTTAGAACAAATGCCACCTTCGATGTCTCCGTGGAGAACGTAAAAGGTTGGAGGGAAAAGAACAGCGAACACTTGGTCAAGAATGCTCTGCACATGTTGGGTTCCCCATCATACCTCTCAGGAGTGGGTAAACGTGGTTCAAACTGTATAGAGTCAGGCATAGGTCTCAGGGATATCGGCGGCGTGGGTGGCGCAGCGGGTAGTCTCAGCTGTTGTAATTGCGTGGAGAGCTCGGACACCTGCGCTACCAGCTCTTGGACCGCCCGTCCAGTCATCCTGATCTGATCATCCTGAACGTCCATACGAGAAGTAGTGTTACCCAGGAAGTGTTGAAGATCGGTTGCTTCCGCTGAATCCTGCATGGTCAGTTCCTATTGTCACGGCGAGTGAGACAAAAGGATTCAGGTGCGGTAAATAAACAGTTTATTGACAGAAATCCAGATAAGTAAATGGTTCACAAGAGTCTCGCTGGTTGGGTAGCGCAGGGATCCCAATGGGCAGCCTAGACGGACGAAGATCATCAGCCGGAGAACGAGAGGTGAACAGGTAGAACAGTAAGCGGATCCAGGAACACGCGCCAGCCGAACCCAGGGACAAACACAGAGGAACTGACGAAGACAAGACAGGTTAGCATGCCATAAATAGCCAGAGAGATACGAGCCGCACCTGACTCCAATCAGCTCGTATCTAAGACACACCCACCACTTAAACACACACACACACACACACACTACAAGCAAGAATGAGATACCGAATCCATGAAACGTGACAGACAGGGGTAGGGGGCTCCCATATAAAGCACTGAGGCTTCCCAAATTCAGATGCAGTGTGTTTTCCATGGTGGGTTTGAACAAAAACCCTTTACCAGGAAAGTGAGCAAGCAACATTAAAATAACTCATACATGATGATGAAGAAAAGTGTATACATGTGTTTTAACATATACCTGCCAATTTAACATACCCCTAGGACTCTTATCTTCACGCCGGGTTTTCTCCCTGCCGGTCTGCCTCTCTGCCAGCGGCACTGCGGAGGAAAAGACCCGTTAATACAGCTCGACTCGGGAAACTTAAAGGTGCAGTATGTAAGATTGACAGCTAGCGGTTGAAATGGGTACTGCAAGATAAAGGCATTCCGCCCCGGAACGCACATTTCAGAGTAGAATTAATGGCTATAGCATTATTTTTCAGAGAAACAGCCATGTAAACATAACATGTTTCCTAAATATCTACAAACATGTTATTTTTTGGCTTTAGAAGAGTCAAAAACTTGCATACAGCACCTTTAAACCTGGCTTTATATCTTGCAAATAACATAAGAATACAATGCAAAAAGCGATTATAAAGTCAAAAATGAAAATTAACCTACCATACTGGTAGGTTTTTCATCTTCACGATGAGTCTTTCACAGAGCCATTGCTGAGGAGGTGTGTGGTTGTTTTTTGTGGTCATTTAGTAACATTACTATTGTTTTTAGATTTACAGAAGGTGAATATTTTTCAAAATGCACTGAAAATCTACAATAACATACTGTACACTGCGTATACAGTAAGAAACATGAGAAACAGTAATAATACTGTGAAAACAAAAATTATTTACAGTGATGCTGATTGCTAGCTCTGACTACAAAGAGTATAGAAGCCTGTATAAGTTCTTTGCTGACTACTAGTATGCTCTCTGAACATCCAATCAAATGAGAGAAAATGCCGATGTAAGCCTGCTAAATGGCCCTGGTGCTGCCAACTCGAAATCTGATTGGTTAAAACAACGGTTTGTAAATAAATTAGAAACAACAGCGGAGTGTTTTTAAAAGCGCTCATTTGTACAGAACTGCTTCTTCCGCCACAGATTCAAATCTAAAGTTAATAGTTTAACCGCTGAGACCAAGCCTCCGTTACTAATTCCAAAACGTCACTTTAGAACTAGCAGAGCCGATCCTCCCTATACTCAAAGTATGCAAGCTGCGTAGGACCCCCGAAACACCAGGGGGCCCCCTGGCTCTCAAAGATGATTAAACGTTTTTGAATTTGGTCAGCGGTTATGAAAACATTAATGTTAATTTCATTTAATGTGGTGTGCTATCGTCCTTTCTGCATAAAAATCGGGCAAATCATGTAATGTGAATGTCATACAGTCTCTTGCACAAAACGAGAAAAAAACGAGTTGAAAGCATACCGAGCCGCGGAAGAGTGTTTCTCAAGCATTTCCCATGAGCATGTTTCAAAAGGCGTTTCATTCATTCATAACTGGTACAACAACTGCATCAAGGTGTTGTTGAAAGTAAAAATAACTTCCATTCACAAAAGCGTTTATTTTTCAAAGTAAAAGTCTTTATTGCAGTGCTGAGAGAAATAGGCCTTTTGTGTACATAGAAAAAGTCTTAGATATTTGAGTTCAGCTCATAAAAAAAAAAATATATATATATATATATATATGTAGCAGAGGCCAGCAAGTGAGTGCTGTGCAGGTAAAACCCCGATCTCAAGAGGTGCTCTAGCGACTGATGCTAGAGGTCATGGCCTTTAGCCTCCTTGTTAGAGCGCCCGCCTCCCACGCCGGAGACCACGGTTCGAAATATTAAAAACTAACTGCAAACGTTTTTGCAAAATAATATGTGCAAATATACACACTACGTATCTTTAATTTGGCCAGAATTGCAGGTGATTGTCTAAATATACAAGAAAGTTTAGAGAAAATATTAAATATGTTGTTAATAAATGTTATTATAGATTATAAAGTTTTATAATTAAATACATCCGTAAGGTCATCCCCGGGGGTTAATTTTGACTGAAGTCCCATTGGTTTACATGGAGAGGGCGGGGCTTATGACTTATGCAGCCAGCAACCAGGGGGCGATCAGCCCAGCTTCACTTTTCAGGACATGTGAGGCACAGCCGGATGAAAATGAAAGTAAATGTGCAGAGAGTTGATGTCGCCATTTTAAACAGACAGAATACGATACAAAGTATCTTTAAATCTTTATAGAGATGTATATATGCTTCGGCAGGAACTATGTGTAGTTACCTGAGGGGAATGTGAATCGGTATGTATGATATTTTTCACCCGAAAGCAAACAAAGTTTATTGTGTGTTTTGTGCTGACTGCGATTCTTCAAACAGTATTCAGCATTTGTGTTAACATGATTAATCTTATGTATTTGAGTGAAGGCAGCTCGCATTGTATTTCTCTAACTCTCATTTAGCTGAAATATACACCTTACTGTTTTTAATGTAAGAATGCGCGAGGCTTCCGGTTAGCTGTACCACAACAGTATGTTATACTGCCTGATATCGCACTCTGTAATTTATCAAATTAATTATTAATAGCATTAACACACTGGTTTGTAGCACACAGTTTTTTCGTTTACTGTTCTTCTAGTTATTAACTGTAGCGGCTGATGCATCGAAAGTCTCACACATTGACAGAAAATAACTTCCGAAATGAGGCTGATAAAGGCTGCTTGAGTAGTTTAGTGTTTGTGTTTGTTTGTCTCTTCCATCTACAGTCAGCGGAGATCAAACTCTTCAGATCCACAAACATCTGGAGATCAAGATTATTTTCCAGGATGCAGGTTTGAGTAACACATTAAATAACTTGCGTTAGATGAGATGGCTGTCTAATATTTATTGAAAACAATAACACCATAAAGCCCCCATAAGAGCTTTTCATTAAAAAATACTTTTTGAAGATTTCATATTAAGATGATTGTAATCATAAATCTGTTCTGTTTTAGCTCAGTTCATCAGAAGAGACCAGAAGGAGACTCCAGCCGTGTGTCTGTGAAGAGTCTATGGATCGACCGATAATGATTAACAGTGGAGATTTAATGACTGGTCTCAGGTATAACATACATATAAAATATGCTTATAGCATGACATTTATATCATATTTTTAATTGCATTTTAGTTCGCAATTTTTGTATAAACAGTGTATGAAAGATTATAAAGTGCTGTTTGAAGTGTATTTGATGTGTATAGGGATAATTGTGTAGTTGTTACAGTAATTTAAAAGCTGAACTTTAATCTCTCTCTGTTTTAGTTCAGTTCATCAGAAGAGATCAGAACCAGACTCCAGCTGTGTGTCTGTGAAGAGTGCCTGGTCTATGGATCCACCAATAAACTTTAACAGTGCTCTCAGGTATAACATTTGTATGAAAATATGATTATAGCATGACATTTTATTTTATCATTTATTTTACTGCATTTTAGTTCACAATTTTTGTATAAACAGTGTGTGAAAGATTATAAAGTGTATTTGATAGAGATAAATGTATAGTTGAGTTGTTATATACAGTAATTTAAAGGATGAAATTAAATCTCTCTCTGTTTTAGCTCAGTTCATCAGAAGAGATCAGAACCAGACTCCAGCTGTGAGTCTGTGAAGAGTCACATGTCTAAGGTTAGGCGACGACATTTCAAGACAAGAGATACACGGCCTGGTCTTAGGTATTCAGATATGATCTGAACATATTATACAGAATACATAAGACATTGTGCTTATTAACTTTTTTATTTTTCAGCCATGATGTATTCAGCACATTTAGATCAAATCTGAAGAGGAAGTTTGAGTGTCTGTATGAGGGAACAGCGACGCAGGGAAACCCAACACTCCTGAATGAGATCTACACAGAGCTCTACATCACAGAGAGTGAGAGTGGAGAGATCAGTAATGAGCATGAGGTGAGACAGATTGAGACACTATCCAGGAGAGCAGCAACAGAGGACACAGCCATCAAATGCAGTGACATCTTTACACCTTTACCTGGACAAGACAAAGCCATCAGAACTGTGCTGACAAAGGGAGTCGCTGGCATTGGAAAAACAGTCTCTGTGCAGAAGTTGATCCTGGACTGGGCCGAAGGGAAAGAGAATCAGGACGTCCAGCTCATATTTCCACTGCCTTTCAGAGAAATCAACCTGATGAAGCACAAAACACTCAGTCTTTCAGATCTTCTTCATGTGTTTTTCCCTGAGACTAAAGAAATGGAAATATCCAGTGATGAATATAAAGTGTTGTTCATCTTTGATGGTCTGGATGAGTGTCGTCTGTCTCTGGACTTTAAGAGTAAAGTGAAACTGTGTAATATATCTGAATCAGCCTCAGTGGACGTGCTGCTGATGAACCTGATTGTGGGGAATCTGCTTCCCTCTGCTCTCATCTGGATCACCTCCAGACCAGCAGCAGCTGATCTCGTCCCCTCTGAGTGTGTCCATCGAGTGACAGAGGTACGAGGCTTCAATGAGCCACAGAAGCAGGAATACTTCAGGAAGAGAATCAGTGATCAGAGTCTGGCCGACAGGATCATCTCACACCTGAAGTCATCCAGGAGCCTCTACATCATGTGCCACATCCCAGTGTTCTGCTGGATCTCAGCCACTGTTTTAGAGAAGATGCTGTGGAAATCAAGGAAAGGAAAGATTCCCAAGACTCTCACTCAAATGTACACACACTTCCTGATCCTTCAGACCAACATCAAACGTGAGAAGGACTATGAGAAGAAGGTGACAGATGAAGACATGATCCTCAAACTGGGGAAAGTGGCTTTTCAGCAGCTTGTGAAAGGAAACCTGATCTTCTATGAGGAAGACCTGAGAGAGTGTGGCATTGATGTGACAGAAGCATCAGTGTACTCAGGATTGTGCTCTCAGATCTTCAGAGAGGAGTTGGGCTTGTATCAGGGGAAAGTCTTCTGCTTTGTTCATCTGAGCATTCAGGAACACCTAGCAGCTCTGTATGAGCACAAGTCCTTTATAATCAAGAACATTATTGATCAAACCAAGGAAAGTCTTTTCTCTGTCTCAAACTGGATGTGGTTAATATCTAAGCTGCATCAGAGAGCTGTGGATGAGGCTTTACAGAGTAAGAATGGACATCTGGATCTTTTCCTGCGTTTTCTTCTGGGTCTTTCAGTGGAGTCCAATCAGACTCTCTTACGAAAACTACTGCCACAGACAGGAAGCTGCTCCTACAACAAAGAGGAAACAGTTCAGTACATCAAACAGAAGATCATGGAGAATCACTCTCCAGAGAGATCCATCAATCTGTTCCACTGTCTGAATGAACTGGGTGATGATTCACTGATGCAGGAGATCCAACGTTATCTGAAATCTGGAAAAATAAGAAAAGCCAAACTCTCCTCTTCACAGTGGTCAGCTCTGGTTTATGTGTTGCTGACGTCAGAGCAGAAGATGGATGTGTTTGATCTGAAACAGTTTATTGGATCACAACATACAGCAGATGAAGTTCTTCAGAATCTGTTACCTGTGGTTAAAGAATCCAGATCAGTTCGGTAAGTGACACTCAAAACAATCACTCCATTTTCAAAACATCATCACATTTATGATTTTAGCTTGTGCTTTCTTTCTTAGAGACAAAATGGGCAAAATCTAACTGTGTGAGACACATGTACTAAACCAGCTGAGGAGGTTTTTGTGTGTTTGTGTGAGAGCTGATGATTTTAGAGCTCAGATGAAGATGACGATAAAGGATTGAATGTGAGGGTAGTCAAAACTGACAGCAGATAGATTTGTACTGCTTGTCCTCTAATTATGTTTATGCATGTTTTACTGTCTGTTTGAATGATATTTGCATTTTGCAAAATTTCCACATTTAATTTCTTTAAAGGAACACTCCACTTTTTTTGGAAATAGGCTCATTCTCCAACTCCCCCAGAGTTAATAAGTTGAGTTTTACCGTTTTTGAATCCATTCAGCCGATCTCCGGGTCTGGCGAGAGCACTTTTAGCATAGCTTAGCATAGATCATTGAATCCGATTAGACCAGTAGCATCGCGTTCAAAAACGATCAAAGAGTTTCGATATTTGTCCTATTTAAAACTTGACTCTTCTGTAGTTATATCGTGTACTAAGACCGGCGGAAAATGAAAAGTTGCGATTTTCTAGGCTGATATGATTAGGAGCTACTCTCATTCCAGCGCAATAATCAAGGAACTTGCGCAGTGATATTACGCAGCGCCTGAAAGTAGTCCCCAGCTATATTATAACTAGTTACCTAGCTGGGGACTACTTTCAGGCGCTGCGTAATATCACTGCGCCTGCTGCGGCCATGTTACGGCAGCAAAGTTCCTTGATTATTACGCCGGAATGAGAGTATAGTTTATCCGATGATATATTACAGAGATATAAGGTGTCAAAAGCCAAATGGAAAAACAAATGCAAAAATATTCTGTATATGCTCATGAATTCTAGACCAATACTGAGAGATAACTTTGCAGTCCCAAAAAATGTGGAAATGGTTAGCACCACCCCCTCCACATCTCCAACAAGCATCACCAATGCCCCGATACCTCTTCTGTACAGGGGTGATGAAAAATCTCATTATATTTTTCCAACAAAATTCACGCCATACATTAGATCCCGTTGTAACCCATTGTATCTCGCATATGTTCCCAACATTCCTCAGTGATTATCAATTCACCCTCTTTTTCCCACTTCTCTTTAACATAGTGAGTGTTATCTTTTTTGCCCTTCAAGATACTATTGTATAACCGAGATATTATTTTATTGTGTGCTCCTGAATTTGTAGCTAGTGATATAAATGTACCAACAAATCCTAAGTTGTTTAAATTCACTTTCAGTTCCTGATTAAAATAATGCCTGATCTGAAGATACCTAAAGAAGTCAGCAGAATCTAGACCATGCTTTCTTTGCAGGGATTCAAAAGATTGGAGTGCCCCCTTGTGGACAAATGAGTAATAATCAGTTAATCCTTTTAGAGTCCAATTCTTAAATCTATCATCATGCTGATTCGGAGTGAAATCTGAATCATATGCACACCATTTTAGAATTTTTGAAGTGTCTTCCAAACCACAAATCTTAATTGCTTCATTCCAAGCTGCTATCATTACATGAGAAATGGGTTTGTCTAATAAGTGAGTCTTATTCTGCAGTTTGATATCTGCTAATAAAGCTTCAACTGGTATTGCTTCAATAGTTGTCCCCTCAACATCCTTCCATCCTGCGGTGTAATTTGGAGAATATAAACATATTAATGGTCTTAACTGAGCTGCACAGTAATATTCTCGTAGACAAGGGAGGCCATGACCTCCTTTATCTTTCTTCAATTGTAAGGTTTTATACTTAACTCTGGATTTTTTCCCTTTCCAAATATATTTTGACAGCATTCTATCCCATTCTACAAATTGTTTTTGAGGTATGAAAATTGGTAAACACTGGAATAAGTAGAGCAATCGGGGGAGGATATTTAATCTTATTGAATCAATCCTCGAATGTAAGTCCAAAAAAGGAATGGTATTCCATCTTTGTATATCCGATTTTATTGCTATATTCAGAGGGCCATAATTAGCTTCAAACAGTTTAGTGAAGTCTCGGTGCAATACCACCCCTAGATATCTGATATTGTCTGCCTCCCATTTCCAATTATAACTATCCTTGACTTCTTCTGGAGGGGTATAGTTCAGAGTTAATACCTGCATTTTATTTACATTAACCTTGTACCCTGAAAAAGAGCCATAGTCTAGTAGTAGTTTAATGATTTTAGGAACAACCTGTGTGGGGTAAGATATAGTTAATAGTAAATCATCAGCAAAAAGGGCCAATTTTTGCTCCCCTCCTACTGTTCTTACTCCAGTTATATCCTTTCTCTGCCTGATCCACTGGCTTAAAGGTTCGATAAACAAGGCGAGGAGGAGAGGCGAGATGCAACACCCTTGTCGAGTCCCGCGCTCCAATATGAATGATTCAGTAAGGTCTCCATTAATTTTGATCCCCGCAGTTGGGTTATTGTATAACCCTGAGATAACCTCAATTACAGATTTACCAAAACCGAATTTTTCAAGCGTCTTATATAAAAAGAACCACCTCACTGAATCAAATGCTTTTTCGGCGTCCAAACTCAAAACCAAGGTCTGTAATTTTTGCTTATCCACCCGCCTCATTATGTGTAAAACCCTCCTAATGTTGTCTTGAGTCTGTCTGTGTTTGATGAAACCCGTTTGATCCTTATGTATTAATCCTGGTAAAATAGTTTCTAATCTTCTTGACATAATAGAGGTGAACAACTTATAGTCTATATTCAGAACACTAATTGGGCGATAGTTACTACACTGCAAGCTATCCTTTCCTTCTTTTGGGATGATAGAAATTATTGCTTCCCTCCATGATGGTGGGACTGTCTTATTTGCCATCACCCAATTAAATGTTTTCAGCAACGTTGGGACCAAACAAACCTGCATTGTTTTGTACCATTCCGGACCAAATCCATCTGCCCCTCCCATCTTCCCTCCCTTTAATCTTTTAATTGCTAATTGGATTTCTTCCTTAGTTATTGTAGTTAACAACTTTTTATTTTGTTCCTCCGTCACTTTTGGTAACTCAAGTTCAGGCAAAAATATATTGATATCCTGGTTGTTGTCTATATGAGGTTGAGAATATAATGTTTTATAATAATCCAAAAAGCATTGTTGAATTTTTCCCTGTTCAATTTCTATTTGACCATTTAGGGGATTCTTAATTTTATGAATGGATCTCTCTGCTTGCTGTTTCCTAAGCTTATAAGAAAGAAATTTCAGTGATTTCCCCCCTACCTCATTGTACTGTTGCTTTATAAACATAAGTTGTTTCTGTACATCTATTGTGTTCAAATCCTCTATTTCTTTTTTCAATTTCATTATATCCGATTTAATGTTCCCATTATGAGACCTCGAATGTTGTCGTTGCAGATCTAGCAACTTATCTTCTAAGTGCCGGAGTTTTTTCTGACCTATTTTTTTCAGATGGGAGAAAATACCAATTATTTTCCCCCTAATCACTGCCTTAAGCGCATCCCATAGTATTCCCGGTGACATATCGTCCTTATCATTATATTCTAAATACTCCTCAATTTCTTTCTTCAAACGCTCTTTAATATCAGGGTAATTAAGAATGTTTGTGTTCAACCTCCATGAGGTAGATCTATTCTTTCTGTTCAGACATACATTAGCATAAACTGGGTTGTGATCTGATATACTACAGGGGCCTATTTCACAATTTTTTAACCTGAAGAGATCGTTTCTGAACATGAGGATATAGTCTAACCTTGAATAAACATCGTGTGCGCAGGAATAGTGGGTATATTCCCTATCAGTTGAATGGCAATCTCTCCACACATCAACTAATCCTAATTCTTCCATAAGGTGTATCATTTTTCCTCCAATATTTCTCGCATCACCTTTCCCGTTCGAAGAATCCAATTTAGCATTTAATGTGAGGTTAAGATCCCCACCGCATAATAAAATTCCCTGACTCCTTGTTGTTGTTAATTCTAGGATCTGTTTATACAAGGACCAATTGCTTCCTGGGGGAATATATACGTTTAAGAGACTCAGAATAGTACCATCAATCTTACCAGTTGCCATTATATATCTACCCTCCTTATCCTTATATTCTGATAAATGTTCATAATTTAGAGCGCCGTGCACCAGGATCGCCACACCTCTTCGCCTTCCCGAACTGTGAGAGGAATAGAAAACATGTTTAAAACCGAGTTTGTTCAATTTTTCATGCTCGCTGTCAGACAGATGTGTTTCCTGCATAAAAACAATCTGGGCTTTATCTCTTTTGAATTTAGATAGGGCTTTCCACCTTTTCACCGGATTATGTAAACCATTAATATTGATTGATACCATTTTCACTGATCCGCTATTCATCTAACTTATAATACGAATGCACACATTTTAATAGGCTTCCCGCACACCCTTGTAAACTTTGAACAATAAACACTTGAACAAATAGCATGAAAACAAAAAACAAAATAAAAATCAAACTGAAGCAGTTCTAACTTCCAAGGTAGGGGTCCCTGAGGTGGACCCTGCTTCGCCTTTAAAGGCAACTTCTTCATCAGTCAGTGAAGGGGGCCCTTAATGGCTAAGGCATCACAGAGAAGAACACCCTCCAAAAACCTTACTAATCCACTTTTTACACACCATTAAACTCAGTAATAGCTTTGTTTTTGTTTTTAATTAAAGAGAACAACAAGGTGGT
Source organism: Acrossocheilus fasciatus (assembly GCA_036784905.1). NCBI lineage: Eukaryota > Metazoa > Chordata > Actinopteri > Cypriniformes > Cyprinidae > Acrossocheilus > Acrossocheilus fasciatus. The sequence continues at coordinate 32,583,065 of CM071941.1, read as the reverse complement.
TAAACCTCAGTTTCCCGAAGGTGCAGGTGAGGTCCTCTTGAAGGCTCTGAGTTTGTCTTTGTAAACTGGGTCTCGCCTCTTATTAGTTGCGCTGCTCCCCGCTCCTCTACCAACTCTGGTCCAGGTCATCTGCTTCACTTGCTCCAACGCTGTTTCTGGAGATCTGATGACCTTCACCGCGTAGCCTCTCCTGGACATATCTGCAGTAGCTTCTGCCGCTGTATTGTAGATTTTTGTTTCTTCAGTGTATTTCACCTTCAGCCTAGCTGGAAAGAGAGTCTGAAAGGGGATCTTCTGCTCTTTCAGAATCTTGCGCACCTCTGCATATTCCTTTCGTCTCTTTAGGATGAGAGGAGGATAGTCATGGTCTAAACTTACTTGTTTACCGTTCCATGTGAATCCTTTTTTCTGCCATGCCTTGTGGAGCAAAAGTTCTTTGGTCTTAAAGCTGAGGAATTTCACAATAATCGAGCGCGGGGGTGCGTCGTCTGGTGGTGGAGGACCTAGGGAGCGATGCGCCCGTTCGATGCATATGTCACGCTCATCTCGGGAGAGCTCCAAACCGTCACACAGCAGCTTCTCCACAAAGTCACTCATTGTTGGAGAGTCCCGCTCTGCTGTCTCGGGTACCCCATAGATACGGATGTTTTCCCTTCTTGTACGGCTCTCCAAGTCCATTCATTTATCCTCCAACTTTATTTGTAACTTTATTATTTCCGTCATGGCATCCTCCGTGTTCTGAATCCTCTCCTCCGTCTTCTCAATCCGCCCTTCAGCCTCGTCCATTCTCTCGCTCATCTTATACATTTCTTCCTTAATTTCCCCCAAACTCACACTGTTTTCTTGGCGAAAGTCCCTCAATTCCTGAAGTACCACTTCTATGCCGGCCATATCGTTTCATCGAGCAGTAGCAGTCCACCCGTGAGCAACCTCGTGTCGAGCAGTGAATCGCAGGGAAGCTAGCGCTGTTTTCCCATGTTTAAGCACCCACTATGTTGCTCCTTCAATGCTTTAGTTTAGGTGTATTTCGCTTACCCCCTCACTTATCTACCTCCAGGCATTAAATTGCGTTGTCTTAACGGGGTAAAGATTTAAATTTCATAGGCTTCCTTGGGAGCCCGTTCACAGTGCTGCCATCACGTTGACATTCAAACCGGAAGTCTGGTCAAAGTTTTGATGCGAGCACAGTCGGAGTTGGACTCGCAGACACGGCTTTGTGGCAAAACTTAACTCAGGACACGAAACTCTCAACGGAAAGAAAAGAAACTAAAGTAAAAGAATAAAAGGATGTAACGAGACTAGATGGTTTTTCTTCTCATCATGGTTAAATAACAGCAGGCGTGCAGTCTGAAGCATGCTGGAACGGCACTCGAAGAATGGAAAAAGTTATGGCAGAAAGCATGGCTAAAAGCAGTGGTGGCAAAAGCCTTAATGCAAAAACCAGTGGTGGCGAAAACGGGCGGCTAAAGGCATATTTTGTTGGTGTCCTCAGTTTTTAAACTCAGCTGTTGGACACATCCCAAGTGGTGTCTTGACCAATAAGATGTCTTAGCTCTGGGTGTTGCTTTGTTTCTCCTCCCAAAACATTAATCAACATGTTATCTTATCAGTCACATGGTCCGAATTTTCCCGCTCTTGCAGAGTATAATTTGGATGTAATTTCTATAATAAGGATATAATACATTTTACAAAGAATTGATTGATAGAAATGTTTAAAGCATGAATTTTAAAACCCATACATACCCAACATGAATATAAACCTATAAACTATTCAATAGTTATTCAAAAGGCGTACACAATGAGTGATTAGGACATGATAGTCAAATGTGTGGGTTACATACATAATATGGAGTTATGTATAGAAATGATTAGTTGCTCATAAGTCCTTTTAGCATCGTTCTGTGAAGACAAAAGAGGTGAAAAGGTCTCATAAGGAATCTCAGTCTGGTTCTTGTCTTCTAGGTGGGGGAAGTCAATGCGAGAAAGTCTTGAGCTCCTGATTTCTATCATGGATTTACATGTGATGATCATGCTGTGCATCTCTTTGACCATCAATCTTGGTTACTTGCCCCCAATTTTTTTGTTTTTATGATTTATTTCTTAATTTTAAACATTTTACAAACAAGAAATCACACGAAAGGATGACATTGACAGAGGGTTACAAAACTGAAACCAAAACAAAACGGGAGGGGAAAATTAAAAAGAAAAAAGGGGGGGGGGGGGTATCTTTTACAATGAGAATGAGATGTGAATAAATGTACACATGCAAGCGCACATAAAAGAAAGATATAAACAAAGATATCTACATGTGTATATATACATCCAAAAGCAAATCTTAAAGGTTACAGAGGATTGCACACTAATCAACCAGTGAGTATGAATATTATCAAGGGGAGGGTTAATCAGACCGAATCCAGCTGGAGAGCTTTAGCATGTTTAGGCCCCTGTAAAGAGTGTCTAATCTTCTCTAGTTTCATGAAATGCAGGGCATCTTTCATCCAGCGTGTGTGAGATGGTGGCTGAGGGCTCTTCCAGTTTAGTAAGACTACATGTCTAGCAAGCAGTGTAAGAAAGATAGTGAGTGGGCAGTGGATAACCACCAGGCAACACCCCAAAGAGACCTATGATAGGTGATGGTGGTATGTCTGCAGATGTAATGGCTGAGAGAGAATTAAATACTGACCCCCAAAACAAAGAAAGAGCTGGACAGGTCCAAAACGTGGGTTAACGTGGCTGGGCCTAAGTGACACCTGTCACTGTTTCTGGCTGCTTCTGCTACTAGGGTCTCTACGTAGTTCTTTTTTATCTCCCTTTATACTTTTCTTGACACTCATGCTTGCTTGTGTATATTGCTCCTGTGCCTTGGCTTTCTCTGCACGTGTGCGGCTGTTGTTTATTTCCGCTTTCTTCTCTTTTTTTATGTTCTATTTTCTTCAAAGAGTCTTCCGAGATCCACTCCTTGTGATTGTACTTTAGTGGGCCCAAAACTTCTTGGCAGGTTTTCATCATCACCTCATTTCTTGTCTACCGTTTCCTCTTCATCATCTTCTTCAATTTGTTCTTGCAGTATTTGAAATTTGTTCTTAAGTGTCATTTTAAACTCCTCCAGTTTGGTTGAATCCCTCAGAAGTGCTGTGTTGAAAGTGCTATATCTCCGATTTGACTCCCTTGTCCAATTTCAGCTTTAGATGGACGACAAGGAGATGGTGGTCCGAAGCAACGTCAGCACCCCGTCTGACTCACACATCTTGGAGTAAAAGTCTCCCATTACCATGGTGATATCTCTTCCTAAGTGACTGCCAATGATGGTCTGCAGTCTGTTGTAAAGCATGATTTTTACAACAGATCTTCCTTATCTTCCTCACTGTCATTTGTTGGAGCATAACACTGGATAATATTCATGTTTAGTCTTCTCTTCTTAGCTCTAAATGAAGCAGTGATGAGTCTTGGTCCATGTGCCTCCCATCCAATGAGTGCTCTCTGTGCAGTCTTGGAAAGCATGAAGGCCAGTCCCTGGGTGTGTGACTCATTTTCTTCCTCATGTCCTGAGAACAGCAGTAATTCTCCTGGGGCAAGCCCTTTCTGGCCGCAGTCTATCCATCTGGTCTCACTGATGCCGAGGATAATTCCTCATCTGCTGCTACCTGTGCTGTCTTTCCAGATTCAAACATAGTGCGCACATTCCATGTTCTGATGATGGTGGTGGTCCTGGTGGAAATGATAGTCTTCGGCCTGGTAGTTTCCAATGTCTGGCTTTTACTACCCGGCTTCATAGCATCTCCAGCCGGAGATACGTCCTCTCCCAGAACCAATAGGTCAGTTGAAGTCCTTGTTGCCGTTTCTGTGGCAAGATCTTTTTTACGGGGAGGGGTTGCTAGCCCTTCGCCCAACCCTCATCCTTTTACATCCGGGCTTGGGACCGGCAATGGTGGAGTTATGTATATTTTACTTTTACTTAGAATTATTGCGTTCCTGTTCTATTTCACTCCGTCTGTGGAAAACACATCTCAAATGCATTAAATATATTCGCTGCTTGCCTTGGTGGATCCATTTGATCCATAATGGACATTAAGGGCTGCTTAAGAATAAACATGTACATCAAATTATCCTGACTCACTGAACCTGGATCAAATTAGTGAGAATGTGTGAACTTAAATTGTTGTTAGGTTATTTCCAGTCAGGTTTTGGACTTTAACCCCCACTTTTCTTAGCGTCTTTTTTAAAACAGCCCCCAGGTCTGTTTATATTATATAAATATTTTAGGGCTGTCCCCAACTAAGGATTTTCATAGTCGAATCGGAATTTTCAAATCATGCCGATAGTCGACTGATAGTCGAATCATATATTTGGGGGCGGGGCAAATACATTACCAAGAGTCAAGTCAGACATTCGACAGTCATAAATACACAGGGAAAATGTGTAACGGACGCCTCGCAGATACAAACGGGGTGAATAATGTTTTATGTTTTGATTAAAAGATTACATTAAACGTCAGCGAAAGAATTCAGAACATATATATTTATTTATTTATTATTATTATTTTTTTTAAATAGTGCTCTCATTATAATGTTATGTATATGAGTTATAACGTTCTGCATTTGTTTTGAGCTGCGCGCTGAAGATGAATGAAGCATATGATAGCAGGTTTTTAATCAATGGGATTTAACTCATTTATCTCACATAGAATACGCTTCGTTATTTATATAACATAATGTTAATATTACGACTTATAGGCTATCTGCACAAAATGCCCCGGATACACCTGAACGCGTCTGCGCGGCTCTGAATGAACTCCTTTGTGGACGCGTTCTTCTCGCAATAACATGCAGAAACACAACTAAACACTAAAAAAATTGCGCCGTTTTATTATAATGGTATGTATATGACAGTGCCAGTCATAGTTATTAATATTCTGCATTGTTGTCCTGCTCGCACCGCGCGCTAAAGAGATAATCACCGTACTACAATGAAGCATTTACTGTAGCATAACTCAACCAAAGGCATCTTATAGTAGATAAATAATATATACACGATATAAATAAACCGACTGAAACGTTTTGAAAAAAAAAAGTCTTCCACTCTGCCTGTGTCAATTTGAGTCTTGTTAAAGATTTAAATCCCTGCCGCCAAGATGCTCCTCTGTCGGTGACGGATTAGAAAGCAAAACTTTAATCTATAAGGGAAATTGGATTTATTCACGCATGTTAATATTTATTTAAAGCTTATTTCTTTTAAGATTCTTTGCGAATATTCGGCTGTGAGATTGGGAGTCGAATCAGGCTCCTCGAATCGAAGCATCAAATCATCGACTATTCGGGGACACCCCTAAAATATTTACATTATTATAAAATGCAAATACCTATGAAACATTTATTTTAGTAGTACTGTGGTCAGTTTTTGTACTACTAACTTAGTACTTGTGTAATTTGACCTCAATGGCATTTTCAGAGAAATGCTTAAAATAGCAATTTTTACGAGAATGTAAGAGCAATCATAATTGAACCCTTTGTAAATTAACGAGAGCCTTAGACCACTTCAGATGGTAGACTATTTAAGATATATAAACAAATCTTTCTCATTCGTGTGTTCTCATCTTGAGACAAAAGTGTGCCAAAATAAAAGATAGCAATGGTTTATGATCTATGCACCAAGTGTATCTGGAGTAGTTCATTTAGCTCCTGACCGTATCTTTATGTTTTAAGGAGCACAGATATTGGCTAAGAACAGATCATGTTATATGATAAATTCCCACAGCGATTACAAGTCTCGTAATGAAGACCAGCCTGTTTTGAGAAAACGTGCGCTTCACGGTCTAAAACTTCAAATTATAATTTCAGTGCTGGCCGGGTTGAGTCGGTCATATGAAATATTTTCTTGACAAATAAAACCATATATTAGCATGACATTCACTTTTTTATGCTGACAAAATATAGTTTATATTTAACTAATATATAGGACATAATCAACCATAAATCTAAAGAGAGAATTATTTGTGATGTTTTGGAAAGCCCAGTTATAATTAGTCATTTTTACCTGTTGTTGTGCTTATATACCGGTTAACAGATCCTAAGATTCATAAATCACATCTTATTCACCCATGAATACACCTCAGATAGAGAATGCATAGTTACCTCTTATTTGGATGGATGGAGTCAGAAGCCTTGGATGCTCTCCCGCCGGTGACCGTCTCAGCTCAGTCAAGTTCGTGTCTCTTGAGGCTCGATTATAATATATTCAGGTTCAGATAACAGGTTATTATTGTTAATTAATGACTCAGAGGCTTGTTTAAAAAGTTAACGAATCACCAAAGCATTGGTTTCGTTTTATTAAAAACAATTAACTCATAAGCAAATAACAAAATAACAGCGAATAGTCTTCACCACGAAGATCGGCCCTGACAAAGAGTTTCACAAATCTTTATATAGTTTTCTCTGTCCCTCTTACACTTGCATCCCCCTCCTCTTCTAGGGGAGGAAGCCTTGCCTTTTTTTGTCTAAGTCTGCAAAGCAATGTCAAAAGTTCAAAGGAAAAAAATATAACACCTCTAAATAGCGAAGGTGTCTACATCTGCTTTAAACTATAGGAAAAAATTGTAACACCTTCTTCTAGCACAGTGGTTCCCAAACTGTGGGGCGCGGAGTTATGATAAGGGGGGCGCGGCATGGCTAGTGTACATGCAGTCAGCCGATGTTTATAGGGATGCACCGAAATTTCAAAAGAGAAAAACGGTCCAATGAGCCAAAAATATCTGCCGCGCCGCCCGGCAGTATTCAGCGCGCTCTCTCTCTAATCACTGCCGTCGTGACACTCCGCTGAATAATCAGCTCTATGAATGTGCGCAAAGCAAAGTCCGCTCAAATAACGCGCCGACAGAAAATGTAAATGTATACTTGTTCCTTTTTGCAATAGCGCTATTGTGATGTAACATGCTGTAGTACAGCTTTTACGGTGGTAAAATGACGCCACCCTCTCATGACGCTATGCTCTGCTCCAAGGCCGTAACCATGTCTTGAACATTGGGGGGGACCAATTTTTTTTTGTGTGTGTGTATTATATATATATATATATATATATATATAAAATTGGGGGGTTGCGATAGAGGCAATTTACATTAAGTGAAAATAGCAGTATTCTTTAGTGATATGCTATTTACACAGTGCAAAATAGCTTTAAATTCTATTTATTCTATGTTAAAATAGCAGGATATTCTGCTAATTACTTATTGCAAATAGTGGCAATTATCTGCACCTCAGCATTGTAATACATTATAAAACAGTATGCAGTAACTTATTGAGTGAAATTTTTTAATTTTATTTCAAATTATTAAATGGATTGGGACAAAAGCCCTACCTAACCTTACCCCATACTTTATTTACAACTTTTTGATTATTTCCTTCATTTTTATTAAAAAATAAATGCTTTTCTGATGTGATGTGATTTGAAATTTTAAAAGGGAGAAAAATGTTCGCCAAAAGGCAGATTCGAACCCCAGTCGATCGTGTCAAAATGAGTGACACACGCTTTACCATCTGCGCCACTGAATCTGACGACAGATTATCGCCTTTTGCAAATTTAACTATCCCAATGATACGTTTGTGGGTGGAGTTAGTGCAAATAGTCTCTGCCAACAACCGGGCTATTTGCACTTAAATAGAAACTCACGATTTTTTTTTTTTTTATATTCCCAACACTTAAACAGTTGCCCACAGAAAAAAACACCCCCACTTCCCGCGCCTCTGATTATTACTCGCACACAGAAACTTGTCAACACTGCCCCGCGACTTTTATTGTAATAAAATAGTTTCCATACTAAATCGCTACATTATATTTCTCCGCAATGACATGTTTTAGTAGTACTACTAAATTCACAGTTTCATCGTTTGTAGGGACAGACAAACAGATGCAGATAATTAACACACGCACATTTCCTCTCTCTCTCTCTCTCTCGCATATTTGAGAAAAAAAAAGTCGAGCAGGTTGCCTCACTGAATATAACTGTCCGTAATTAAACATTTCTATCGTAAAACAGTTGACTAACATTAAATGATTTGCAGCTTCCATCTTTCCTCGCTCTTTCAATGTTTTCAATCTTCGTGACGCGCTCAGCGTCTGTGAACGCTAAACCCCGCCTACTTTTATTTGATTGGCCAGTTCATTTATTTTGACATTGACGAGCGCTGTTAGCCGCTGAGGCAGAGTAGATTGCAAATGTTACTTTTAAAGCTTTTTTTGTCATCTTAAAAAGAGCGCTGCGTAATAGAGGACAGCAGATCAGTACAAGAATTTCAAATATTGGGGGGGGACATTTGGCAATTTCTAATTATTGGGGGGGACTTGTCCCCCTCAATGTCTATGGTGGTTACGGCCCTGCTCTGCTCACGTGCTCTGATAATAATAGCTTTGTAGGACTATAAAAAAAAGTTATATCAGATTCTGTTTCATAGAACTGAATAAAAATAATATATTGATTGATATTTAATATTAATAGACTATATTTTCTGTCCAATTGTATTGTTACTTTCAATAAACGTGGTTATTTTATTGGCTTGTGATTTTTAAATTTAGTACCATTAAAATTAAGTTAAATTAAAAAGTCTTACAAAAATGACAATATTATTTAATAAAATAATAAATAATTATTACAAAGCAGTTTTGGTTTCGGCCATTGATGTCACCTCTGATTCAACAACGAGGCTTCAGTTTAAGTCCAAGGCTTTGGCTGCATTTTGGATTGGAGTGGAAAAGGACTACCCATTGCTGGGAAGGAGCCCTCACAATACTCCTTCCTTTTGCCACATCCTACCTATGTGTGAGAGAGTTTTCTGCAGTTGCCTCAATCAAGACAAAATACAGATCAAAGCTGGACATTGAAAATGAGCTAAGAGTGGCAGTCTCACAGCTCCATTTTTTTTATTCTGCAAAAGGGGGGCCCGGCAGAAAAAGTCTGGGAACCACTGTTCTAGCATAAACAATACATAAGCATATATGTCTAAACCGCAATATAACACCTCTAGCAGGTGTGATGAACATCTTATGCTGCGGCTTAGCTAGAAATTCCACTTTGCACCGAGGTGCAAGGTGCATCTTCTTGCTTTTAACCGTCCTGTTTCAAAAATAAGCATAGCAAATACATAGCAGTTAAGCCCACAAAAATTATTATCATCTGCCATCTCAATACAGGATATATATGTTTGCACAGCTTTTAATACTCATACTTCAATAACAGAATTCTGGAGTTTTACTGTCTCCAAACCGTTTGTTAACTTTTGTAATTCAGCAGAGAAATCACATAACCCAATCATCTCTCTCATCAATTTCATTATTCTCTTATTCATTGATTCCTGTTTCCTCATTAATTTTAGAATTGCCTTCATTTTGGAGATGATCTTCTGGTCTCCTTGCTCTCTCTTGGCCCCGTCTGCGACGTTCCTTCTTCTCTTGTTTCTTGACTTCTCTACTCCAGTTTCTTTGTATCCCTTGAACTAAAAAATCATCAAAATCAACTTCTATTTTATCTGATCTTTTTCTCACGGTTTTGTTAGAGGGTTGGTCGGGAAATCTCATACCAGATGGACTGATTAATATTGCACTGTGTATAATTGAAGTATTCTACAAAATAAAAAGTAGTAATAAACTATATTGTTACCAGAAGCCTTAAAATGAGCTAACCTAATGTAGTCAATTTGACTCAAACATGCTAATATTTTTGACATCAGTCAAATCAGATTTACCACAGTAAGCAAACTTTTATGTTCACATTTTTTCGGTGGCTCTGTGTCGTACAGTCTTGCGACCAAAGGTAGCCTGCAATACAGCATGATCATCACACAGTGTGTTTGCTGGTACGATCCACGTTTACTGACCAACCAATGAAAATGCGACATGAAATAAACACGACATGGCGCTAAAACTGCTTACCTCAAGCTCTTATCCCTTCCTCTTCCGCCGCTTGCACTTTTTTCAGCACACATAAAAAATACAACTGCTAAAGTGTGATTTATCATGCTCTTTTTGTTTACCACTAGCACATGTTTTATTCTTCTATAGTAACGTGTCGCAGTGTACAAGTCAACAGGTGTCATCGCACAGTCTACACATACATCGTAGCATCGTTCATTAGATCCATGTTGCACAGTGTGACATGCAGTGATCTTATAGGATTGCTAAAATTGTGCAGTGTGTTGGGCTTTACAGGGTAAGAGAAACAGGTCAAATTAACTCAAAGGGAATTCCTATCTTATATTCCTAGACAGAATCACTATCAACCATTATCACTATCACCATCAACGACCATCAACCATTTAATTAACCATTTAATTAACAAGTTTTCAATGAAGCTATGAAAATTTATATTAAATGCACCAGCTCAGAATCTGAAGGTTTACTTACGTTGCCTGTGTTAGTGGATTTAATCTGTGGATTAAATCTGTTGCTGCTTTTCTTTAGTGGCGTCATCCGCTGAAAGGGGTTTCCTGGGTTGTTGATTTGCTGCAGGTCTAGTAGTGTCTGGACTCTGGTGTGATGTCTTGCATAGCCGATCATTTGGCGCTGACTGATGAATGTTGTGGAGTCTTCTTGCCTTGTTGAAGTTTCAAGCGGGCAGACACAGAGTCAGAGACACGGCTTTGCAGCAGAACTTAATGTAGAAAATGAGACTCTCAAAGGAAAAAAAAGAAACTTAAGTAAAAGAAAGGCAAGAAAAGAAGAGTATGACAAGATAGCTTATCTCATAATAGTACAGGAGCAGCAGGCTTGCAGGCTCGCAAAGATGCTGAAAGAGTCCTCAAAGAATGCAAAAAAAAAATCATAATTTTAATATTAACAACAATAATCAACAATATTTTTTTCTGTATTTTTAATATAAAAATGCAGCCTTGGAGAACATAAGATAACATTAATATTAGTGCTGTCAGTCGATTAAAAAAAATTAACTAATTAATCACATTTTTTCTGAAAATAATCGTGATTAATCCCACCTAACATTAAAGTTTTTAATTATACTTTTATATCGCAGTAATTTCACATTCAATCTTCAAATTAATGTAGGAACAGCATAAAGAAAGTATATTTTTAATATTTATGTTATTTGTTAAAATCTTTGGTTTCACTTTATTTTGATGGTCCCTTTAACACATTCTGTTGAATATAAGTAACATTGCACCTACATTTCTCCTGACTCTCATTAGTGTTAGTAGTGTGTTAGTTGACTGGTAGGGTCAGGGTTAGAATAAGTTGACATGCACTTGCAAAGTTACTTAAAGTCAGTAGAATATCTGTTGGGAGGCCATCACAATAAAGAGTTAGCAAATATGAAGCAGACAGTCTACTAATACTCTAATGAGAGTTTGTTGACATGTAGTTGCAGCATTACTTAGTGTCACCAGAATGTTCAAAAGGGACCATCAAAATAAAGTGTTACCTAATCTTTTTTATGACTGAAGGCAAGTATCACAGATAAACACTAAATTAAACTGACATAGTTTAAAACTTGAAGTAATTGATTTCCTCTTTTTATTTTCTTTGATTAACAGACATCACAGCAGCTGGTTATTAGCATATTTTGGCTGCTTTAAGAGCTGCTGCGTAACTTGACTGATACTGCATGGATCCTGCTTTAAACGTGACTCAAATAATAAATATTTACATGCACAGTTTTAAGGCAGCTTTAATTACCTTTTTTGTAACTACATGACTTAACTGACTACATAACTACAACATTGCATACTCATAGTTTCATTTGGATTTGAATATGATACAGTGCTTTAATATTGCCTAATAGAGCATGCGCCGGCACATTTGTGCATGCAATTGCAGAGCACACGCTGATAACACAGTATAACGGCAGACAGGACAGGAAGATTCGTTTTTACTGACATATGGCCTGACAACATCTCATCTGACCGCAGTTCACTGATCTTCTACTGAAGCTGCGTCGTTACTTGTATGGTTTCCACGCTCGTTTGACTCGCACCTGGGGCCGAGGTGAAGCTGTAGCGCGCGTCTGAAAAGTCTCCCATTTGATGTGCTTGTAAAAATGTTCCACGTCTAAATAAACGCAATAAACAATTCTTTAGCAGTTGTGAGTGGGTTGGCCAAACCTAGCCCTGCCCCTGCGTTAATTGCGTTAAATATTTTTAACATGTTAAACTTTCAAAATTAATTACCTGCATTGACGCACTTATTTTGACACCACTAATTAATATATAATATCATTTCACAATATTACTGTTTACTGTATTTTTACACGAGACACTTCTTTAAAAAACATAAAATGTCACACCACACTTTTGAATGGTAGTGTATAAAGTGTCAAAAATGTGCTATAAAGTAGTCAAAATGACTCATGCACTATATTCCACATATTCTGAAATCATAATAATAGCTTTATTAATAATAATGTAATAGATTTTGACCTCATTCACCACATACTAGTAAAAAAGCCTGCTCAGAAGTGATTCCATTGGTGTTTTTGAAGAAGAGCACACTCTTAAAAATAAAGAATTTTCATTTGCATTGATGATTCCTTTAAGAACCTTTAACATCCATAGAACCTTTTCATTCCACAGAGGTTCTTTAGATTTTTTAAATTTTCTTCACACTAAGAAAAATAGTTCTTTGGGGAACCAAAAATGGATCTTTTATGGCATCACAGCAAAAATCCCCCTTTTGGTCCTGTATTTTTAATTTCTTAAATATCCCATTTTTTTCCTCATTTAATATCTTGTTTTACAAAAAAAAAGAAAATCACATTATGGAAGCAAAATATGTTTCAAATGCTGTTTTTATGGAAGTGTTTTCATCATTACCTGCTGGTGTTTCTTCTGTGTTACTGTTCTTGTATAAAAACTAATGAAAGCCATATTCTCTGACAGCGAGAAATTTTACGTTATTAATGCTTTTCTCATGGGACAGAGAGCAGTATGTTTTCGTTTCACATGTCACTTTCTCCATTCATGCATAGATAATATGATCTAATTTGTTTCCATAGTTACAACTTAGTTCATTTAACTTTGTCGTCTTGTGTGATTATTTATGATCAGTTATTGTCTATGCATGTTTGCTAGCTGTGCTGTTGTTTTTATTCTTCTTTGTATTTGGATCCTTTTTTGTTGACTGTTTTGTTCATTTAAATAAATGCAATTGCAATTGGATCCACCGTTCCCTCCCTGCCTCGTTATGGCAAGTGTTTTATGAAGAGCTGGATTACTGAAACATACATTTAAGATCTAAAGGAAGCCATATACTTTTATAGCCTTAAATTCTTTCTTAAATATAACACCATCAGATGTATTCACTAATGACTGAATTTACTTCAGCTGTATCACTACAATCAAAGGTTTTAATATCACTGTTTGTTTTGTTCTCTACATAGACTATGTTGGTGTAATCTCACTGCTCAGGCCTGTGAGAGTTTATCTTCAGCTCTTCAATCCTCAAACTCTGTCTTAAGAGAGCTGGACCTGAGTAACAATGACCTGCAGGATTCAGGAGTGAAGCTGCTTTCTGATGGACTGAAAAGTTCAAACTGTCAGCTGCAGATACTGAGGTAAATGGTTTTTGATAAAATAATATTTTTTTAAAAATGAGGGAAAAAAGTTAGTGAAGGATGCAGTGTATTTGGAAATTGGCACTTTTTTCCTGATTTAAAAAAAAAAAAAAAAAATTTAATGTTTAATTTTTTTTACATTATTGAAAGGGTATGAAACCTTTGGCAAAAATCTGATTCCATCAACCAAAAGAATAAAAACAGTGACAAAGAGAATATTATTAAGTTAATAATGACATGTGCATAAAATTATTCACAGAAGGTCATGTAAGGATTTAGCAAGGGTTGTATCCTTCATTTATAAATTTTAGCTTTAGGGAATCAAATCGTAGAAATCCGACTTTGATCGGATTAATTGATATTAATCACCAATGTATAGATTAATGGATATTAATCAAAATGTACAATTTATACCTTATTAACGGCTCGACCCGCAAGTATTAATACAGTACAAATGAGCAATTCTTCATATTGTTGATAATAATACAGATTTGATTAGGAAATCTCTGAGCACAGGTAACACGATCTATGGCAAATAATTTAAGATTTGAAAATCACGGCACCAGACTATTCATTAAAAATGAATCGAGAGTTTATTTACTATTCTAGGGTACGATACAAACAACACAAAACACATACACACACTATGGCAAGATCTTAGCAGTTTGAAGAAAGTTAAGCTATTCTCTTTTCGAATAGTGACGACCTTGGGGAACGTCACAAACAGAAGACTCAGTTATTGTTATCTTGTAGACCAGAGCTGAGGTCGATCATGAGGAGTATCACGTTGTGTGTCTCTGGGGATTGTCTTTGTAAGTCAGTCAAATTTTGTTTATCGTAAGGTAGTTTATGGCAAGTGGTCTCGCAGTATCGCGAACGCTCTGGTTCTGGAGCGTCTCCAAAGGAGTAATTATCCGTTTTTAAATTCCGAACAGATGTAGCGCGGGCCGCTCATCCTCACCTTATCATGTTTTACGAGTCTCTCGGGTGGTAAGGGAGTATGGCCGGACGCTAGTTGGTCATTTGCTCATTTTACGAGCGGATGAAGTTAGATTAGTTTCTTAAGTTAAACATGTGTGTGCGTTCTTTTCGACCAGGTTCTACAGTCATCAGTGGTGTTCACATGAGTAGAAATACCAGTGAAGATTTTCATTAAAAAATGCATTTTACAGCTACAATATCAAAAGCCATTATCAAACTACATGTTGTAAATCATACTATACCCTTTAAAGTATGACATTTTTGAAAAAACGGTGACCTCAACAGAAGTCCTGCATGAAATTGTGAGACAAATAAGAATATTACAGATGTTCCAATACCCTTTTTCCCTTCCCGATACCGATTCTACTAGAATCGGTATCGGGATTCTAGGTATCAGAATCGGCTACCTAATCCGATACCTGGGTGCGTATCTGGTTATACAACCATGTGTACTACTAGCCCTGTATGAATTGATACAATTATTTTATGCTGTGCTTCACCATATATATATATATATATATATATATATATATATATATATGTATGTATATGTGTGTATATATATGTATATGTGTATATATATATATATATAGGCAAGTAAACAAAAAAATATAATATATAATGTTTGGAAAATGGCACAGCTTTTTAAAAATCTAAAAGTACACTCTTAACATCAGTCAGTCAAGCATTATAAATATATTATGATAATCAAGTATTATTTAGTGATAGAACTTTAGTAATTTGAATTCAAACTTGGTAACAATGTATGAATGCATATTAGTCATTTTAACTGAATTTAGGACTGGTGGCGGTGCTTTTTTGGTCATTCAGTGTTTCTGTAAAATATGGGGAAAAAACTATCAATAATACTGATAAGATAATAATCATACTATGAATTCTGCTAAGAACAATATAAACTGCACTGTGGATTAACAAGCTGCTGGATTCATATTAATCACGTTGTCTGCATTGGCTCGAACTGATTTGCTGAAATCAAAACGGGGATGATAATAGGTGAGCACCAGCCAATGAGATTGTTGTTTACGCATTAGCTCCGCCTACTACCAGAGAACCCAGCAGTTCTTAAAAGCTGAAGAATTCCAAAGGAACTCCGTTATTTTGACAGGAAAATACAACAAAGAATATCATTTACATACCATGCAGAATTGACGTGCTACATGTAAGACTCTCTCTCTCTCTCTTTGCGTGTGAGTAAAAAGCAAATTAACGGCGAGTCGTGCGCTTCACACTAGAGCTTACGGTACGTCAAATACAGGTGCGCTGCGCATCCATTCAGATGATCTGAAAAATAGCACAGATCACTTGACGGAGAGTGAAGCTCTGAAGAGCTCAATCAGAGTGTTCGGCGAGTGAAAATATGTCTGTGCGAAACTTATACATAGCCTCCAACTCACACACTGGTGAGTAAAATTTGAGCATTTATTAGCCAGTGGCTAATATTAGACATCATTTAGTGACCCAGAGTGAAGATTTAGTCACATATGCAAGTGATTTACTGGCGATGTGCTAGCACGTTTGTATTTCTTCTTCACTGCTCTAAGTAGTGGTTGCTTGTGGCAACACAGCACAACTTCCTGTGTTTGCATTCTGAGCAGCGAAGAAGAATTGATTTCCGATTTGCAGCGTTAAGCAAAGCTAGTGGGCATAACTATAGGTCCAAATGTAAATAATGGTGTCAATATTGCCATATGAGTTTGAGCCAGAATCAGACCCAGAAAGCGGTAATGAAGAGAGTCAAGCAGAACTTCTGCAAGCACGGCTCTTACGAACGTTTCTGAATGGAAGTTTGCTGTTGTGATTACATACAATTCGTTCATATAAGTTCGTACACGTTTGCCTTATACACACAAAATAGCATCGAACTAACTGGCTACTAACCAAACAGCGCTGGCTTGTGTTTGTTCTTGATCAAATCGAAAAATTACATGTTAAAGTATACATGGAAAATACATTTACAAAATTAGTACATAATTACAAATTCGGGTCCAAAATGTTTGTATGCGTTTGTCATAGACACACGAAATTTGTTTACGTCCTTGATAAAACTAAAACATTACGTCTGAAATTATACATGCAAATACATTTAAAATTATGAAATCTTACTTACAGGTTGTGGCCCAACAACTGCTGCCTCTGGTTTTAAAGTTGTAACTGCTCCATGTTTTAGTAATAGTTTCTGTGTGCATCCAGCATTGAACTTGTGTAGATTCTGGAAGCTGTCTTCCGTAAAATGCGCAGCACAGAGAGCTAAATTAGGATTGTAATTGTCAGGAACATAATCAAACATAAATTTTAACCATTGTTGACGAACTACAGCGTCCGTAGGAAGCCCGAACACAGAAGACCTGACAGCTGGGTGAAAATAGCTACAACTCTCCACTATAACTCTTCCTCTTCGACAAAGCCGCAGAACATGGCCTTGCCCCCTTTTTTGCATGTTCCGGAGGGAGGGGTTGATGGGTTTATTTCGTATGCAACCCGGGAAGTATCTCCTTGTAGTCCCATATGAGTCGTTTTTGTAGGCATTAAACTTCCTGATTTTTAAAAGACGATATCTCCGCTTACGTTGAACTTTCAGCACAGCAACTTTGCAGATACTGTTCATGCACCAAGAGCAACATTACACACTATTTAAAATGAAAAAAGTGAAATCGCAGTAAACCACCCCTTTAAGGAAATGGTATCGGATTGTTACATGGGTTCAAATACTCGTCAATACCATCGTCAGAATTTTTTGTGGTATCGATGGAATCGGAACAACCCTAAACAATATTTCTGATAGCTGAAAAGAAACTGCAGATATGCCATGTGCTTTTCTTTGTGGATCTATAAGACACTAGATTGTCTGATTGTGTGTTTGTAGGTTGTCTGGCTGTATGGTGACAGAGGAGGGCTGTAGTTATGTGTCTTCAGCTCTGAGTTTGAACCCCTCACACCTGAGAGAGCTGGATCTGAGCTACAATCACCCAGAAGATTCAGGAGTCAAGCTGCTCTCTGAAAAACTGGAAGATCCAAACTGCTCTCTGGACAAACTCAAGTAAGTTAAGTACGTTATTTCAAGGGCTCTAGACTCATTCTTTCCACTGGTTATGCTGGTGTGACTAACTTTCACTTTGTGGGGCAGTCGTGGCCTAATGGTTAGAGAACTGCAGGTTTGTTGTCTTGGTACCAGCAGGGATTGTAGGTGGGGGGGAGTGAATGATCAGCGCTCCCTTCCACCCTCAATACCACGACTGAGGTGAGACCCTTGAGCAAGACACCGAACCCCCAACTACTCCCTGCTGCTCCGGGTGTGAGTTCATGGTGTGTGTGTGTGTGTGTGTGTGTGTGTGTGTGTGTGTGTGTGTGTGTCTGTGTGTGTGTGTGTGTGTGTGTGTGTGTGTGTGTGTGTTCGTTCACTATTCACTGCTGTGTGTGTGCACTTGGAAGGGTAAAATGCAGAGCACAAATTCTGAGTATGGGACACCATACTTGGCCACACCTCAGACCTTTTCCATCATTTCCTTTTCTCAGTTACTCACACCATCAAATGATTTGGTCTTTTTTTATTTGCTACAACATGGGATTAGTTAATGCATGCTGATGAATAGTTTTTCCGTTATCATAGTTTGTAGTTTGATACATTATCATTGTCAGCTTCACGTCAACCTAACTACATCATCACTGCAGCTGTAGACTCATGAGATCTATTCACACTGTTCAGCTACATATTTGTAGAATTTGGTCATTTATAAACTTATTATTGAAGTTTGTTTACATGGGGAGATGTACAACATTCACATGTAAATGATAAACAAACACTACCAAGAAAACAGCTCCAATCATGTTGTTTCAGTCATATTTCTTTATAGAAAATGTTGTTTATAGAACATGCTGTTTTTTATAATACATTGTGGATAATCAAATTTACATATAACAGGTCATTGTACTTTAAAAAACATCCTGTAATTATCAGAACTCAAAACATTTTGTTACTAAAGACAGCTTCTATTGAAGCCAGTCTGCCAAAACGACAGGTTGTGGAATGTGCCTATTTATGATGTAATAGTGTGGATAAGATCTGCCTCCATAGAAGATGATCAATTCCTGCTTCTACAGCACTGCCTGTTTAGCCCCGCCCACCAGCCCAAAGGTTTTGGGTTAATTGGTTAAACGATTTCAAAGTGTCATTCTCATAAACATCCCCTAACTTCAAAATACCGTTGTCTATCCATTGCTTTCAAAGAAATGTTGATTTTCTGATACACAATTTGGGATTCAACCAAATACTTGAAGCTGTGTTCAAAAAGGTGTTAAAATTAAATATGTTTGCTGTTCTCTTCCAAATTGATTGGAGATGTGATATTATTGGGTGAGACTGCACTTTTTGAGGCAATTTAATGGACAAGCATTGTAGTGGTGGAAGGGGAGGTAGGATAGCTTGTTCAACATTAAACCAAGGTGGGGCCCTCTCTGGGGAAAGGGACCAATGAGCCAAATGTCTCAGATTGAAGGCGTAATAATAAAACAAAAGTTTGGAAGCCCTTCCTTTGTCCACTGGCTGTTGCAACTTACTCATATGCAACCGTGGGCGCTTATTCTAAAGAAATGATTTGGATAACTTATCAAACTGTTTAAAATATTGCAGAGGAATCTCTACTGGGATTGACTGAAGTAGATAATTAATTCTTGGAAGGCAGTTTATTTTAAGAACATTCACCTCACCCCAAAGAGACAAATTTAGTGATGACCACCTCCCTACATCATTTGAATTTTTTTGTAGTAGTGACTCTAAATTCACTCTTACTAAATCTTTAAGTTTATGAGGGAAGAGCATACCAAGATATCTTATATCTTTTTTTGGGCCACTGAAAGGGACTAACTTTTGGGAGTAATTAATACCTGCATCAATGTAGATGGTAGCTCTTCTTTCTCCATTGCCTCATTTTACATATTCAGCAGCAGTGGAGATACCTCAAGTGCATAGCATTTAAAAAAACTCAGTAAAGCCATTCAGCCCCGGAGATTTAGAGGAGGGTAAGGATCTGATTACGTCTACAATTTCTTCCAGTCAAGTCCACTTTTCTGTTGCTCTGTCAGCTTGGGTGAATTCAATGAGTCCAAAAAAATCTCTTATATCAGTATCCCCTGTATCAAAAGTAGATGTGTATAAATCTATATAAAATTTCCTAAAAACTTAATTAATATCCTGTAACGTAGTAACAAATTTTCCTTCAGCAGACCGAATAGGGGGAATTAAGAGACAACATTTCTCTTTGTAATTTGCAAGAAGCTTGCCTGCTTTGTCACCAGATTCAAAATATTTCTGTCTTACCGTAAATAACCCAAACTCCACCTGCTTGGATAATATACAATTCCTCCTTTTAATTTGTGTTTTTAATACCTCCTTAAACTCTGGTCTTTGTAAAAGTGAAGAATTAAATCTTTAGCAACGTTGACTAACATGACGTGGACTAATTTAGGTACAAACTCAAGCATGATCTGATATTATAATGGTGCCAATAGAACAAGTAGAACAGGAAACGAGAGACTTTTATACCAAAAAGTAGTCAATTCTAGAAGATAGCTTATGCGGAGCAGAATAGAATGTATACTCTCTCCTATCTGGAATCGTAATCTTCCAGATCAAGGCTTAAAAATGGAAAAAAAAAATTAAATCGGTTCACTCCGAACAGAAACAGTATTATAACGTTTCCGTTCCTGTGTTCCTCATTAAATATAATTTCATTCGGAAAAATACCGGTTAATAACGTTATTTTGATTTTGCATATACTTTAAACAAATGTATAAACAGACTCATTTTCACTCAAAAATAACATAACACATGATAATTAAACTTGAACATTTAATGCATAGCATGGTTAAAACCACAAAAGAAATACCTCCATTAATTACAAAGCATAAACAGCTGGAAAAAATATTGACCTGTTTTACTGAATCCTTCGTACTGAACAATCGAAAGTCGCCTTCTTATGCCTAATTCTTTTCAGAAGAGTGATAACATTGTGTACATAACTTTCTTGCAACCCTATTGTTTTAGAAATTACATGAATAAAACATTTTTTTAACTGGATAATCATTGCTCTTTTAATGCACCGTCAACTGATCATTTCAAAGTATAGCGCAAACACCTCACTGCGCAACACGTCCTTGCATCACAGAATCAAATTCAGTTAGCTAATCAAGCTCGATCATTTAATGCAATATAACATTGTAAAATAAAATGACAACAAAATTTCTACAATTTAATACAAAGCATTAACAGTCTATAAAGAAATCACACTGACCTGTTTTGGGCTACCTGAAAGAATAGTGGAAATATGCGATAGTTGCTACTTGGATAGGTTTAAACGAAATGCACAAACTGAATCAGTCTATTCGAGACTAAAGTCCATACTGTTTGTTTAAACGTACGAAAAGAATGTCCTCGTCGTACGAAAAGACCTGTGCATTCATTGAAGACCTCAGTGGGGAAAGAATGTACTTGAGGCATGAAAATGCGCGCTCTAAGCTGACTTGCGTTACAGGTAGTGCCATTACATTTATAGCAAGTTTGTGCAAATCTGGGTTAGTGGGAGCAACACTTGCCCAGTACTTAAAAAGACACTTACCCCTCTTAAGGCGTGCTTCTCTGGAATACATATGCAAAACAGATGAGATTGAAACACGAGTATGTTTTACTGTTTTGCCATCAACAGCTGTTCTGTCTCGTCGTCATCGTCGGATGATTGGAACGGAGTGTGTAATTCAACATTATATTCTTCCAATACATCCTTCACAACGGATGAAATTTATTCGGCTGTGTGTCGTTCAGCTAGCTTTCTTACGGCCAAAGTGCGCAACACAATTTTTTCTCCGTCAGTGTACTGTACATTTTTGCCAAGAACAGATCGGTCTCTGCATGAAGCTGAATCAATTTTAAGCATTAGTAGCCTTCCCTTTAACTAATTCTTGAGCATTTCCATTCCCGCATGAGCAACACTTGACACCATATCACGGATATTTGAGGAGTTGATGGTGAAATCATTTCCTATAGCCTCTTGTATTGGCTCCATAATTTTTCTGAAGCCGGTGTCTTTCTTTAACGTAAATGGTCTCCCGTTTACAGTTGCTAGCTCTATGCACGCATCTTTTAGATCATCAGGATTCATTTGAATATGTAGGCCTGTTGTCTTTGGCTTTTTCACTATGACCGCGGCCAGATGTCACGGTTCTGGGTAGTGCACACACACAATATACGCGAAGACGAAGGTTCAAAGGGAATAAGAGATTTAATATAACTTGGGATGAGGCGGTTCACACACAGGGTAACATCAACAATAACTGACCAACTAGAACTCAAAGGACAGCAACTAATATAGGGCAGATAACGAGGGGCAGACAGGTGAACACAATGAAGGTGATTAACTAATAATAGACAATGACAGAAACTAGTTCACACAGAGCACATGGGGAGCAAAACACACACACGACAGTCCAGGGGCGTGACACCAGAGTTGTTTGTCCATCTGCTGTAACGTTAGCTGGTCTTTTATTGCTGATTGAATCAGTATACTCTGCTGGATGTCTATGTTGAATATGCCTCTGCAAGTTACCTCCGTGATTCCCAGCTATTTCTGCCCCGCATCCCTCAATATTGCAGACAGACTTGTTAGACGACTTGTCATAGGAGAAATACTGACGAAAAGTCTTGGTGGCGACCCATCTAAAAAAGTAATTGACAGTGGTATAAGCTTACTATAGGCCTATGACTTTTTTACGTTCTAAAAATGAGCTCACTCACATTAATTACAGAAGAGAAACAAAACAAAAACAAAAAGATAGATTGCATTACTACATAAGGCTAATCTTAACATTTCTAAGCATGTTTTAACTTAAATATACCTCTGAACATTTGATGGGTAGCCAACTTTGCGGTTATTTAAGACAAATCTAATCGGGCCGGAGAGATGGACTGCCTGTGACTGCTGCGCGGGCATTTCACTCACGCTTGATGCGTCAGGGTCACATGCTCTACTATTCAATTCGTGATTTGTCACTGCGTAATTAAAATATTAAAGTGAACGACAAAATAACGTTATTAACCGGTTTATGGTCATTTCAAATAAGCGTTTATGTTCCAAACGATTAAAATTGATTTAGTTTTCATTTCTGTTTTTGTTCCTGTGAAAATTTTGTTCATTTCTGGTTTTTGTTTTCGTTCCTTGAACCGGTTCAGAGCCCTGTTTCAGATATCTACTAACCCAAAAGCTTAACACATACTTTTTAATTTTACATAAGCTTTGGGCATTTTACTCTTGTTTAACCTGCTCTGGTCAAGCACTGGGTCAAGCACCAGATTAAGATCCCCTAAAATAATATCACACTGCCCTGATGTAAGGAACATACCCTCTAAACTAATGAAAAATTTAGAATGTATTTGGTGCATAAACATTGACTAATATTATATTCTGCCTGTGTGTTTCTGCCAGTATAATAAAAACCACATCATGATGCCCTGATCTCAGAGATCACGCCAGTGTAGGTCTAGGTCTGTCTTCAGGATTGGGTCTTGGCCCAAAAACTCTGTGAGCTCGTTCTATCTCCATCTGACTTCCTGATGTGTCAAAAACTGTAGAGATCAGATCCCCCATGTGCTTCATTATGTTTCCGCCTTCCTTTCCCTCCGAGACCCCGATAAAGTGGAGATTATTTTGTCGATTTCAATTCTCCATGTCCTCTACTTTGTCTTTTAACTGATCAAGTTCACATTTACTTGCCGGCGGATTTGCTTGCCATTCTTTCTCCATGCGTTTTTTGACATCATTAATTCACGCGATCAAAGCGGACAGTTTGTTCTCCACTGGAGTTGTAGTTCAGTGAATATCTTCAATGCCTCCTACACTGTAAAAAAAAAAACCCGTAAAAAAACGGTAATTTTCTGGCAGCAGGGGCGCCAGAAAATGTCTGTTAAAAAACAGAAAAATACTTTCAGGAAAAAAAACAGTAAAAAACGGTAATTTCGTACCCTATAATTACGGTTAATTACTGTTATTCTACACAAAAATATCCTTATAAAAACATGAAATCTTTTAATTTGAACATAAATTAATTGTTAAAATACAGTCATACACCTCTAAAACACAGAAAATTGTCTTTAAAAAAAGTTTTAAGTACAGATAATAACATATACTGTAAAAAAAACGGTAATTTCTTTTCCTATAATTACGGTTTATTACTGTTATTCTACACAAAAATATCCTTATAATACCATGAAATCTTTTCATTTTAACATACATTGTTAAAATATTCAAACACCTAAAACACAGAAAAATTATTTAAAGAATGATAAAAAAAAAAAAGTTTAAAAGATCATAATCAGCAATTCTGATGTGCCATATAAAAAGTATTTAACTTGAGCGAGAGGTGACAGACATATCTAAAGGGATAGTTCCCCCCAAAATAAAGTTGTCATCATTTACTTAACTTTAAGTTCAACTTTAAGCAGTTTAAACTGCAAAAATAACTAAGATTTGCTTTAATAATAAAAAAAACAACACCAGTAATCTTCATTTTGTTTTATTTGTTATCTGCAAATACATCCTGTGATCAACATTTAACAAAGCATCGTTTAGCAGCATTATACACACATTTTTTTTTATGAAACTGGTTCTCCCCACTGGTTAAAACTACTGGTCTTTACTGTTTTTTAACCCTGTACTCTGAAATGTACACAATTTAAAACGTGTAAACACATGTTAAAACGCTGCAACTCACTCAAGATAACAGTCAGCCACAAAATACAAGCAGAATGAACCCTTTACACATTACAGAATAGTATATAAACTAAGTGGAAATGTATGAAACAGAAAGAAGCTGGCATGTGAGATGTCTACTCCCGCCATTCAATGTTTGTAATCTAAGAAAGAACCTTAGGATTTATGGACTGCTGTTTTTTAGATTGCTGCTTCTCCACTTTGGTCCCCCTATCTGGATTTATCCGGAAAAGGCATCTGTGAAGACAGAAATACACTTGAATATAGTGCTACAAACATTTTTCATAATCACCAATTCTGATGAGCCATATAAAAAGTATTTAACTTGAGCTAGAGAGGTGACAGACATATCTAAAGGTATAGTTCACCCCAAAATAAAGTTGTCATCATTTACTCAACTTTAAGTTGTTACAACCCTGTACACATTTATTTCTTTTGTTGAACACAAAAGATACTTTGAAGATTTGTTTGTAACCAAACTGTTGATGGACCCCATTGACTTCAATAGTATGGGGAAAAAAACACTTTAGAAGTCAATGGGGTCCATCAACTGTTTGGTTACAAACATCCTTCAAAATATCTCTGTTCAAAAGAAGAAATTCATACAGGTTTAGAACAACATGAGTGCAAGTAAACGATGACAATTTTATTTTGGGGTGAACAAGTATCTCCCATTAAGCAACTGTGCCTACAATGGCTGTGATGCGTTCCAACAACCAGTGTTAAAATCTGCTGCCAGTGTCAACATCTCCATAGATCATAAAGGAAATGTTACACCATGTCCTAACCAGCCGTGACGGCGACACACAATGATGCTATTTTAGAAACTGCTTTTATTTTTCCGCAACATCACGGCTGGAACTACAACACAAAGTATGCCAATGATAATCTCAGGTACTGTTTATGTGCTTTATTTAATGTTAAAAGCATGTAATGTGACTCTGAATATCATTTATTGTTCCCAGCCTTGTAGCCGTACTACCTCAGGTCTTACAATTACACAAATGGAAACAAGAATGTTCAAACTTGATTGTATAGCAAAGATTGTTTTAATAACTCAGTATGTATTTTTAATAGTTTAAAATGGTGTAATGTGTAAAATAATACATTTTGTTTTATGTTTTTAACAAAATTAATCTCTGGGGCCGTGCACTTGCCGCGGGAGCCCGCCCACACGCTGTTCTGATTAGCTGTCGTTTTTGATTGATTTTGTTGCATCTTGTAATCGTGGACAGACAAATTGCTTGTCGCTGGAATCTTATCGCATCGCGTCTGTTAGGACACAGTGAGAGTCGCACCACAAGACTGATGGAAGGTGAGAATGTAATGTCCAACAGGGAAAAAATTGTGATTTATTAAATCGAAATAGACAGTTCATAATGTACCAATACCAGTTGTCTTCCCACAGATGCCAGAAATGCACAGCGTCTGCTCATTTTGCCCGTCATTGAATAAATGTTGTAATGATCTTGCCACCAAATAAAATGTATCTAGACTTTCTTCTGTTACCGGTTTCATGTCCATTAATTTCCTAAATGGATAATTGTTTATCTATCCATCTTTGGGCCATATATACACACTTTTTGTTCTTCAGGAAATGCATTTTGTGGTTAAACTTTAAGTCTTACCTCTGCATGAACTCCAGAGTTGCTCCAAGTTCCAGTGGATAACTGATGTTGAGGCAGTAGTAGTATACGAACATCATTACAAGGGCATCAACACAATTTGTAACCCCATCTTTCACGATGGTCTGGTCCACAGCAATCATCAAGTTTTCAGCTGTGAGGGGAGAACTCCCTGCAGTACATAAGAAAATAAGAAAAGTAAAAAAACATTAGGTTAAAAGAAAAGTCTAACATCACGACTGTCAAAAGACCACATTATTTGGCTTGCATATTAGCACTACAAGAAAACCTTACTATTCTGGGTTTTACCATTCCATTATGTTAAAAAGTTAAGGGTGTCCACCAAAAAATAATTCTCACAGTAACTCAAAACAGTATGACAGTTTATCTGTGTAATACAAATTAAGATATTTAAAAGGTTGGTTCACCCAAAAATGAAAATTATGTCATTAATGACTCACCCTCATGTCGTTCCAAGCCCGTAAGACCTCCGTTCATCTTCGGAACACAGTTTAAGATATTTTAGATTTAGTCTGAGAGCTTTCTGTCCCTCCATTGAAAATGTATGTACGGTATACTGTCCATGTCCAGAAAGGTAATAAAAACATCATCAAAGTAGTCCATGTGACATCAGTGGGTTAGTTAGAATTTTTTGAAGCATCGAAAATTCATTTTGGTCCAAAAATAACAAAAACTACGACTTTTAGTATTGTATTCTCTTCCGGGTCTGTTGTCAATCCGCGTTCACGACTCCGCAGTGACGCTTCTGACGTAAGTCTCCCTCAGGCTTCTGACTGATCTCAGATCCAGAAGTTCCAGATAGCTATTGTTCCAATTCCTGGTATTGAATCAAAAAACTGAAATATAAAAAAAAAAAATTTAAAAATTAGTTTGCATAATATTTGTGCAAAATTACATTACAATAAATTGTAACACAGCAACATTGATTTTCCTTATTTAATTGAGTCTCAGATTCAGTCACAAAAAAATCAGTAATTTAGGCATTTCTGAAACAGTCACTCAGTGTTAAGCCTTTACAAATTGAAATAAAGTGTGTTTGTTTCTTAAACCTTTACAATGTGACCATCGAGCACCACACTACGAGTATTTTCCTTATGTCATTTTAGCTGTATATCAATTACACTAAATTTGCTGACTTTTTTTTTTTTTTTGAGAATCGTGACGATGTTTTGGGCCAGTTAATGCGCTTACGTACGCAGCATATTTGAAAGCTGTTGCTAGCAGTGGTCAACTTTAGTTAGCTAACTTTTTTAGTTAACCAGCCACGTGCCACACAGTCACGGGTACAAAAATACAAGCCAACACAAAGATAATGTTCTTAAAAATGCAACGTTAAATTGCGTTCAGGTAACGTTAACACAAAGCTAAAATGCATCTGCAACCTAGCTAATGTAACATCTGACATACATTAGTTGTTTTGTTTTCGGTCGTCAATCTTAATGTATACTCTAGCTATGTCAGTATTGCGTTAAATTTTTGAATGTGTCAGTAAATATTTTCGACTTTACCTCTCACAACTGTTGCTTCCTCGAAAACAGCAGAATAGTTCACCAGCACGCCGCCGTCTTCACTCTTCATCATGTCGCGCGCTTCTTTCTGCGTGCGCCACCAACGTAACAGAGGTGTCAATTCTGATTGGCTTAGATAATTATTGCCATGAAAATGATTTGCTGAACACAGAGGTTGGTGATTTGTCTTTTGCATTGGTTTTCGTAGCTTATTATTTAAATTGCAACGGTCTTTTTTTAAAACAGCTAAACTTACCATACCATACCATACAAACTTTATTTGTTAAGCACTTTACAACAACTAAAGTGTTGTCCAAAGTGCTGTATAGAAAAATAAACATAAGTACAATTAATACGCACACAATAAAAGCATTCAAAGTAACAAATTAAAACAAGCAAATAAAGTCGACATCTTAGGTGTCAAAAGCCAAAGAGAAAAGATGGGTTTTAAGACTGGTTTAAAAAAAAAGAAGAGACCTGCTTAACACAAGTCGATAGATATACTTTTAACTAGGATATCTCTATTTCTAACAGATCTCTGATAATCTGTGACAAGCTAAGGGGTGTCAGAAATTAACACAGTTGTTACAGTATTTCATGTGTTAAAAGAGGCCAGCAGGTTAATAAAAAAAATCCCTTTATTTTTACAGTTAGTTTCGTTAAAATTATCATTGAAAATATGTTTAAAAACAGATATATACTGTATTCTATTTATACAAAGTTTCTCTGTTAAATTACGTTACACATGTCAATAAACAGTTTTTTTTTTGTAATTTCATTAAAACATTTCTGTAATTTAAAAAAACAGGGAAAACACGGTAAAATTTATTGGCAAAAACTGTAAAAAAATATTTATTTTTTACAGTGTATATCATCTGAAGTTTTCTTCAACATAGTGTAAATATTCGCTATATCTTGTGACATTTCATTCTCTGGACCCGGCTGCGGGGAGACAGTCTCGCCATCCTGAGGCAGCTCAGAAGCCTGCCATCTCAAATGCCTCTTAATATCTCCTAAGTTGGAGTTTTTCGACTGCTCCGACATTTTTTTTCCAATTGGTATCAATCAGGATACAAATCGCTATTAGAATTGACCGTATTATAATAACTTATCAAGATAATTCTATTAAAGCTGTGCGGAGCTCCACTTTAAGCATCCAGCTAGCCTCCAAGCATCACGTGACTCCTTTTATTAATATTTTTAAACTTTTATTAATTACTTCATTTTAAAAGGGTCATGACATGGATTTTTTTATAATTATTTTAACATGTTCCTTGAGGTTTAATTATAATGTTAATAAAGTTTTTTGCACCAAAAAAAACAAACAAACAAAACAAACAAGAAAAACAAATGAATATGATTAATTTCAATCCTCATCCTGACCCTCTCTCTAAAACGACTTGTTTTTAAGGGGCGGGTCGTTTAAGGCTCGTCAGTAACCAGCCCGTTATGATTGGCTAACATCAGTGCATAGGAAACAGTATCAACACCCCCTTGCTATTGCATATATGTGTTTTGACAACATAATCAAAATAAAACAGTAATTTCCAGACAAAGAATTATTTAATCATTTACTTACGGTTTGTGATGCAGCTGCAGTCATCTTTCAACTAATGTTTCTTTGTGACTCTTCATGATACTGTGCCTCGTTTACAAAACAAAACGCTCTGATCAATCCACTGACACGATCCAGGAGGCCGTTAAAAGTTAATTATCCACTTGTTCCTTGCGCTAGGAAATGAATGTTCTTCCTCCTCTCCATTTGTCCTTTGGACAACTGACTGAGTCAGAAAGTGAACGTGCATCTGTATACTGTATCCAGTGTAGACGAGACAGCGGCAGGGATTGTAATTTGTATTGCTTTTGACGCAATGCGACACTCACATTCAGCGTGATCAAGGGTCAGCTGTTAAGCGAGTGAACGCCGGTGGGCGGAGCCTATGGTGATAGGAAGGCTATTCTTCAATGTCTTGCTCTGGAGGCGGTGTTTATGCAGATGTTTGTGCCTGGGTGACGTCATCATGCACCTCAGATCCAAACGAGCCATTTTTGGAGCTTGATTAAATAAATGCTAAATCCTACTTTTTATAATGAGGAGGCCGTTTTAAGCTATGAAACTTGTGGGATGTTTTAATGGTACAAACTTCTTATATGCCAAAAGATCAAGACAAATTTGATTTCTCATGTCATGACATTTATTTAATAAATAAAAAACAAATAAATGAAACATGAAAGAAGAAATGGATTAATAAAACATATTCACGTTTAAACTCAATTTTAATTTTTTTCTAATCAACAAAGTGATCATGTAAATCAGAGATTCGTTGTTAGTGCAGTCAGCTTCATTAATTATAACTACTGCTACTGCAAGAGAGCAGAAGACTGAAACGGTTGAAAACTTCAATGATTTTAAAAGGAGCATTATTTACTTGCTTTCTGTATACAATCAATTTACTAATTCTATTATTTAATGCAGCTGGATTTAATAGCAGGAGTGAATCTGCTAAAGTTTGTAAGTCACTCATGAAATTGAGATGATTGAAAGTAGGGATGGGCGATCTGACAATTTTATATTGTGATCAATCTTGAAGATCTAATTTTCAAGAGAATCATAGAGATTGTTATCTTTTATGTCCTCATAATAATGTTAAAACTTCAGCAATATCTGCTGATGGTCAGATTATATCACGCGTCTCTATCATGTGTCACTCGTGTGGTGACGCGTTTGAAGAATAATTTAACGTGAGCTAGCAGCACTAGTACGATGAATTAAATTTTAGTTTCAGTTTCGATTGTGTCGTATGCCGTTCCATTCCTTCAAAGCGATGTGCTTTTGACTCTCCTAAACTTAACATCCAGATCAATGTTTAAGATTGAGATTTTTGTAAAGGTAATTGATCAATGTTTATATGTAGGCTATGTAAATAAGCCTATATTAAAATCTGTTCATCATATAAAGCGAACGTCTTTTTTTAGAAGACTTGGATTAAACCACTCAAAGCTTGAAATAACGCTTGCCTTGAAAAAATGGATGAACAAAACAATTTGAAATATTAAAATATCTATTTGGAACTATACAGTATGTGGTAGTTTTGCCAATGGTATTGAAAATGATTGAAGTCGTCATGAAATCAAAAATGACCCTACTTACTTTTTTAGTGCACATTATAGTCTTGTGGTGAATAATTCAACCGTGCAAGTCAATACACCGGGAAAAAAAATAGTCTGCCATCACAATCTTTAATCAAAAACTGAACATTTTTCTTCCGCTCTGGAATGGCGTTCTCGCTCTGATGACGTCAGCTTGGGGAGAATCCTGAGTCATGATGACGTAAGGACTGCTGTTTCCAGGTCCAAGCCTAAGCCTCTACTCATTTTACTTGAGAATACTATCTCAACAGCCATTTATGAGCACTATTTAATTAATATTACATAAAGCTAAGCATTTAAAATTTTGCTGGGCACACTACAGTCTCTGTGCTCACAGTGTCTCAGACACTAATATTTTAGCTGAATCACTGTCTGGCCATCTAGGTTTTCAGTATGGAGATAAAGGTTAGGGTTATAATTTTTCAGTATTACATGACATCGTGGGTGTATATCAGCACAGTTTGTTGTTTTCTTGTATAAATATTGCCACTAAAAAGTAACTAGTAACTAGTACTTTGAGTCGTTTTTGAGAAGAGTACTTTGTACTTTTACTTAAGTAGTTTTGACAACAGTACTTTTACTTGTAATTGAGTATTATTTCAGCAATGTTACAGTACTTGTACTTAAGTACAAATTTTCAGTACTGCATGTCAGTATATTAAATCTGTGCATTCCTTCTTGAAACCTAATGCAAATGTGCTGCTGTCTGTGTCATTAATGTTAATTCAACAACAAAAGACAGAGAAAATCACTCACTGCTCTTGACTGAATCACTTTATAACTTTAATGAGAATGAATGTACTGTATAAATAATTCAGACAGGGGTGCACTGTTTTAAGGTTTAACTCAGGCTTTAATGATCATTTTGTTTGTTTAATGCAATACTGTTTTAAATTGTTCAGATAAATAAATCATAGGCTTGGTTCAGTCTGGATATTCTCTGTAGTGCATCTCAAAATCTGAGAAGATGGCGATGCAGATCATCTATCATGATTTTGTGTGATAAGATTGTGATATGCAGTGTTGAGCACGTTACTTAAAAGTAATTAGTTATAGTTACTAGTTACTTCTCACAAATAGTAACTGAGTTACATTATTATAAAAGTAACTAATTACCTGGGAAAGTAACTATTGCGTTACTTTTTAAAAAGAATGTCAAAGAACTTTGGATGCCCCCAATATTAAATATGTTACATTAATGAAATGGACACTAAAAAGAATAAATTATTATTATAAAACATTGTATATTAATCTACACTATTTATCTACCGACACTTAGTATCAGTCAGTCGAGCATTATAATATAATATTATGATAATTTAATATTATATGATGATAGAACTTTAGTAATTAGAATAACCAAGTATGAATGCATATTTGTCATCAATATAACACGCACTAAGGATTAATGAGGGTTCATGAATATTAATCACGTTGTCTGCGTTTGCTTGAATTGATTTGCTGAAATCAAAACCGGGACGATAATAGGTGAACACCAGCCCACTACCAGAGAACCCGGCAGTTCTTAAAAGCTGAAGAATTCCAAAGGCACTCTGTTATTTTGACAGGAAAATACAACAAAGAATATTGTTTACATGTAGCGCGTCAATTCTGCATGTTATGAAAGACTCTCTTGCTCTGTATCTTTCTTTGCGTGCGAGTATGTGAGAGAAAGCGACGGCGAGTCGTGCACTTCACACTAGAGTTTATGGTACGTCAAATACAGCTACACGCATCCATTCAGATGAACTGGAAAATTAAATTCGAATAATATATTATAGTAACGCAACATTTTATTGTCAGTAACGGTAACGGCGTTGTAACGGGGTAAACAGTAATTAGTTTGATTAATCGTTAGTAATGCCGTTTATTTATGACGCCGTTATTCCCATCAATGGAGATATGATAGTTTGTGAAGATCATCCATCATTAATTTGCAGTGATAACCATAGCAACAGATAAAAACATCAAATTTCAAACAGATCTGTGCATTCATACAAGTTAGCAGCGGCAATGATTAGATTTATCTGTTCTAATGTGAGCATGTTATTATTCCTTGTGTAAATAATATATCGGTTAAATATTTGATTTGGTGTAAAATGAGGAGCACATAGTTTTATTCTTATTATTGTACATTTTTACATTTGCATTGGCAAAGATATTTACAATTAAACCAGTCAAAAATGAAAATAGTACAAAGCAACATCGATTAAAAACAGAAGTTTCTTTGTCTCTCTCTCTCTTTGACTTGAAAGTCTCTCTCGTACAGGCAATGAAACGTCTCAGGTTACATATGTAACCATGGTTCCCTGAGTAGGGAACGAGACACTGCGTCCTCTAGGGGTCGCTATGGGGAACGGCGTCAGCGTGACCCGTGTCTGAAGCATATATACAAAAACACCACATGTTGGCCGGCGACAGCCTATGACGTCACTACCGGCACAACCACAGTATAAAGGGGCGCCGGAAAAATACGTCATTCACTTCTTCGTCTGAAGCTTGCGTCCGAAGCATGGCACCGAGCCTAGATGACGCAGTGTCTCGTTCCCTACTCAGGGAACCATGGTTACATATGTAACCTGAGACATTCCCTTTCGAGGGAACTTCAAACTGCGTCCTCTAGGGGTCGCTATGGGGAACGGAATACCCACGCCACCATGCTGAGGGGAGTGCAAGCCAAGCACAAAAAGGCGAGCACTAAGTATCAACTCTACCCGGCTAAGGGAGTTGCCCCTGGGACGGTTCGACAGCTGTCAGTGACATTATCCCCTTCGGCCAAAAACCTGAGCGGCATACCCCAGAACTTATCTGTTAGGGGCCGAGCCTTCTGGACCCAGGGTAGAGCTCAAAGGCTTGGAATCAGATTTAGTAGAGATTCCTTTAAGGGGATATGACCAAGCGCCTAGGATAGTAACTAGGTATTGGCCTGTCACCCAGGGGCTACTGCTTGCTCTGCATGAGCTCGCTGAAGGAATTGTCTCAACAGATCCTTGGAAGCAACACCCTGTTCAAGTCAGTATCACTGGGGATACATAGGTAGAGTGGGGCCCAAGGTGAAAACCGGGACATGACCGACTCAAAGAAAGGGCACGAAGCCGCAGCCCGTAACCCATACCACACAGGATTTTAGAAAGATCGCAAAACACTTGGTGTGCGATCTTACCACAACGTGGCTTTCAGAAAGTGCACAGAGACTAGCGTGCGCACTTACCATAACATGGATTTGAAACACCGTTCTGGAGAGCGGAGAACCAAACTCTCATCATGAGAGGGAACTCAGACGCTCAGAAGGGAGCGGCATGCTCATAGGTGACCCTCTAAGGTGAGGGGAGCAATGCTAGCTCGACCAACAACATAGCTCTGGAGAGCGGAGAACCAAACTCTCAGCATGAGAGGGAACTCAGACGCTCAGAAGGGAGCGGCATGCTCATAGGTGACCCTCATGGTGAGGGGAGCAATGCCAGCTCGACCCACAAGGAGAGCATATGGGACACAGAGCTCTAGGGGAGCGGAGAACCCAACTCTAGCATGAGAGGGAACTCAGACGCTCAGAAGGGAGCGGCATGCTCATAGGTGACCCTCTAAGGTGAGGGGAGCAATGCTAGCTCGACCAACAACATAGCTCTGGAGAGCGGAGAACCCAACTCTCAGCATGAGAGGAATCTCAGACGCTCAGATGGGAGCAGAATGCTCCTAGGTGACCCTCAATGGTGAGGGGAGCGATGCTAGCTCGACCAACAACATAGCTCTGGAGAGCGGAGAACTCAACTCTCAGCATGAGAGGAATCTCAGACGCTCAGATGGGAGCAGCATGCTCATAGGTGACCCTCAATAGTGAGGGGAGCAATGCCAGCTCGTTACTTAAAACCTAGCAGGGGAGACGCACACTCTAGGCAAGGGCTCAGGGAGATTGCTACTTAAAAACCCTCGGAAGGGGAGCAGTCCCTAAGCTAGCACATAGATATCCTCAGATAGCCATGCACCTTCTCATTCCAAAGAAACTGAAGTAAAAAGACCCTCAGGTCCTGGAACTACAGTGTCGCCAGTGTGGAACACATAAATACCAGTAAACAGTAGAACTGGATCGTACTCACCCATCCATGGTTCCGGCGCATGAGATCAGTCCTGGAGGGGAAATCCGAAGAGTCGGTTCCGGACCATCAGTAAGATAGTTTCTATGAAGCATAGAACTTAACCAAAACATCATAAGTCCATAAGCGGGGGAGGGGCACGAGTCGCGACACTAGCCTTCTGTGCCCATCTCTGATCCCCAGATGGAGATGGGCCAGGACCCCTGCGTTTTTCGGGCTCAGACCAGGACCTTCTTGGAATGAAGGTTTTGAAGGCCGCTGAGCGCGCCTTCGCCTCCCTAAACTTCTCGACCACCGTCTCAACGGAGGTACCGAAAAGCTCAGAAGGCGAGACTGGAGCATCGAGAAGAAAGCCCTTCTCTTTCTTCCCATCCCCTCATAGCCGTTTTCACGCATCCCCTCAATGTTGGCATAACTGGTATGCTGAAACCTATGAATGTGAGAGGAAAACGGCTTTTTCCATTCCCTCTCAACCTCCGCATGGAGATCAGGAAGAAATGGAAGGCTCACTCGAGCTGGGGGGCTATGGCCAGAAAGATAACGCTCATCGAGATGACCCCGCGGCGCCACCATCTTGGCCCGCTTCCACGGCGAGTCAAGCCTCACCGTGGCGCATTCCATAACCTTCAACAGTTCGTCATACGCAGGGCAGGAGGATTGAGAGGGCTCAGTCTCAACTTCTTCGCCCTCAGACATCTCCTGCTCTTCCTGGGCATAACCCAGCAGAGCACTAGCCGCTGGATCAGATGATGAGAGATCGCATCATCGTCATCCAGCGACTCACTCTCGTTCGCCGCCGACGAGCGTGAGAAAGAAAGCCCCCTCTCTAACTCACGAGCCAGCTCCGCCTGCAAGCCCCACGAGCTCACTGTCCTCCGTGCCTCAGCAGCAGTGGGTCTCGAGCCGTGGGAAGCAGACAGCTGTCCCTCCTTCCTCAAAAAAAAAGACAGAAGACAGAGCTTTCTCATAGAAAAATGCTCACAGTGCACACAGATTGCCCCCTCGAGAACATCGTGTGCGTGCTCCTCGCCCAAACAAAAGACGCAAAGATCGTGTGTGTCATCAGGTGTCAAATAACGAGGACACGGATGCACACATCTCTTAAACGCCTTGCTAGAGCTCACCATAGTAGAAAAATCGTTTCTTACCTGTAGATTACATGCTTCAAACAAAACAGTCACTGAAGACGAAGAAGAGAATGACGTATTTTTCCGGCGCCCCTTTATACTGTGGTCGTGCCGGTAGTGACGTCATAGGCTGTCGTCGGCCAACATGTGGTGTTTTTGTATATATGCTTCAGACACGGGTCACGCTGACGGCGTTCCCCATAGCGACCCCTAGAGGATGCAGTTCGAAGTTCCCTCGAAAGGGAACTAAATGTTTCAGGGAACACTGTAAAAACTTTTACTATGATCTACTCAAATTTTTTGTTGAAACATTTTTACAATTAAAAACATTGCATAAATTATAAAGTTGTGAAATCATTGAAATATACTTTAAGAATCACGTAAATGTAAAATTTAAAAAAATATCTAAAAAGTTAAGTAGATTCAAATAATTAGATTAATTAATCTCATAAATTAAATTGAGTAAATATAATTAAAATCCTTACGCAGTGCAATGGAATTCAATAGTACATCAGAAACACAAAAAATTGAGTAGATTTCGTTTAGATGCTGCGGGAGGGATAACACAAAGGCTTAGACTAATAGGGGAATTTATTGAAAATAACACAAAATATAAACAACGAATGGAAGAAATTAGTCAGGAGAAGAAAAATGGAAAGGAGAGCACAACTCCACGTCTGGACGGCCGCTCAAGTCCCGTCACTCAAGTGCAGCAGCGTGGCTTCTTTTAAGCACGTGCTTATGATCCACAGCTGTAGGAAATCTGCTCAGTCAAAAACACATGTAACACAGGTTTCCAGCCCCTAGAGGGCAGACAAATAATAACAAAAATACATGCACATGAATGTGTTTTGATTTTCTGCTGTGACCTAGTTTTCCCCAGTCTGTTTAATTAGTCATTCTGTTCACCTGGGCCCGGTTTTTCAAAAGGTTTAATCCGGATAAAATTGATCCGGATTTAGAAATCCTTTTTTTGCGATCCGTGATCATGTAATCCAGCTTACTTTTGGAGGCAGTTCTTTAAAGCAACATCGGATTGGATCAATCTGATCCGGATAGGAACTTTTCAGGATCACCAAATCTGGATAACCAGTGCTCAAACAGGATAGGAAATCACAATGTAGAACTACAGATATGTAAAGAGCAACAAGTAGAATAGCCAGTGTGGGGTCAATATAAGTTTATTTTTATTTGAAATGAAAACCCACACATTTAAAAAAAACTAAAAACAAGAAAAGCCCCACCCCATCCTCTTCCAGCAGTCCGCTCATCTGAGACCTACAACACAAACACTGTACATTGAGGATATTTATATTAAGTATCAAGTATAGATGTATTGAATTAAAAAAAAAAGACTTAATGTCAAATACTCCACAATAATTTCAGACTTCCTCATCTGATGTGGAGAGACCAGCTTGTCTGAGCGTAGCCTTTAGGAGGCGGATCTCAAGTCTGGCCTTGGTTTGCTGCAGTTTGGTCAGAGTCAGCTGTTCCTCTGCCAGACGAAGCTGTGCTTCTGCCCTTTCAGTCTCTTTTTGCAGAAGTGCCTTGTAATCATCATCTTTGTTTGATGAAGGGCGCTTCAAGCCTTTCCTCTGAGATCCTGTGGCAACTACCACTGGCTCAACCAATGAGAATCCAGCTTCTTCCTCAGGAACAGAGCTGAGATTCAATATAAATACGCTCTCTGGATCAGCCTAAGGAGGAACTGGCAGATTCTCCTTCTCCTCCTCAATCCAAGGCTCGCCATCCCCTACAACACCTTGAATACCATGGAGAGCTTGCGACTTCTCACCTCCAATGATGTCAAGGACCACATCTGTGTAATCTCCCCTCTTAAATGGCTTGTTGCCTGTTTGTGGGTTTTTGGCTTCAGCATGGTCCTTTGTTGCCCTGGCCTTAAGATTCTTCCACCGCAATTTGATTTGGTCTGTGGTCCTCCTCTGGCCAGACCCTATGGCATTCACATTTTCTGTGATTAAAATCCAAACATCATTTTTCTTTTTGTTGGTATCCTTAGCAGAATTAAAACTTCCCACTATTGTTCCATAATGGCACCGAACACCCTCTAGTAGTGCATTGGTTTCAGCAGCAGTGAAGTTACAGCTTCTTGAGTCCATGGTTCCGTTGCTTTACTATAGTGAACATTGTTCATCAATTATAGGCCTTGGGTCCAATTGCCTCAATTGAACACAAGCCAAAACTAATCAGTTGTAATAGGTGTGTTTGAAAAGACCAACTACACTGCCATATAAATCAGCCTTTCTCAGAGGATTCACAGAGAGACAGTGAAATGGCAGGTGTTGTCCACCGCCACCACCACTTTGCCAGGAGAGGATACCGTCAAAGGGTGTATGATGAACGTACCAAGCCACTGGAGCAATACACCACTGAGGAGCTGTATGTCCGGTTTCGCTTTGGGAAGGCTGATATAGAGTACCTTGTGAACCTTCTCAGGCCAAAACTTCAACACAGAACCCAAAGGAGTCACGGTCTGTCTGTGGAAGACCAGATCCTCATTGCTCTCCGATTTTATGCATGTGGGACTTTCTATCAAGTTGTTGGTGACTATATGGAAGTGGTGAAATCAGCTGTGTGTGATGTGGTGAGAGATGTGTCAATCGCACTGGCCAGCCTGGTCAATGAATTTGTTTCTTTTCCAAAGGACAACCAGATTTCCCAGGCCAAGCGCAGCTTTTTTCATTTGGGGAATATGCCCAATACTATTGGAGCAATCGACTGCACACATGTGCATATACAAGTACCTCGTGAGAATGAATGGGAGTTTATAAACAGAAAGGGGAGGCACAGCATCAATGTCCAACTTGTGTGTGATGCTGACCTCATCATCACCAACTGCGTTGTCAAGTGGCCTGGGTCTGTCCATGATGCACGCATCCTGAGGGAGAGCGCTCTATATAGAGACCTCCAAACCAACCGACCGGATGGCGTAATATTAGGAGACAGTGCCTACCCACTCCTACCATGGCTGATGACTCCTTTTCTAACAGCAAATACACCGGCGCAGGCACGCTTCAACGCTTCAACACTGCTCAATGCAGCGCAAGATGTGCAACTGAGCGTTTAAATGGAGTTCTTAAGAGGCGCTTTGCATGCCTTAACTACCTGAGAGCGGAACCACAGAAAGCATGCAACATAACCCTTGCCTGTATTGTCCTGCACAACATTGCTACTAAGCGCAATGTCCCTCTCTGTGCTGACAATGATGCACCTGAGCCCCTTGGAGACCCTAACCAACCTCCTGCATTCTGCCAGAACGAGCAAACAGGACGTGCAACAAGGGACGCAATAGTTAGACACTATTTCTGATTTGGATTTGTTTTGGATTTCAAAAATAAGTGATTCTTTGCATTTTTTTGGTTATTCTGTAATCATTGCATGCATCACTAATAAATATTCTAAAAACAAAAATATTTTCGATTGTGATGAATATATATATCAATTAGTGACAGAATAAAATTTATTGTTTTTGGTCAATTTTGATAGCTGTTTGGGGGATTATTTTATGAGGCCAAACTCTTTCTACTTTGCTGTAGGCCTATACTGAAAGGCTGAATACGTTAAAGCCTACCTAATCACTGAAGCCTGATGGATGAACAAATAAAATGAAAACCTTAATAAATAGGATATCTTGTAAGATACTGCATGATCCAAATATAGTATTATTTGATACATTTTTAAAGTTTTCATTACATTTTGGCCATGAAATCCACGCTGAATCCACCCTACTGATGGGATCAGTTTAATCCAGATTTTTTGGATCAAAGTGATCCAAATCCTACAAAAAAGTAAAAAAAAAAAAACCCAAACTAAAGGTTTGATCCGGATCAAAACCAAGATTGGATTACGTGATCTAATCCGATTATGTAATCCGATTTTTCTTTTGAAAAACACATTTTCAAGATTTGATCCAATCCGTTATCCAAAATCCTAGTGGGTTACTTTTTAAAAACCGGGCCCTGGTGTCTCGTTAATTATCCCATTCGTTCCCTTTGTTTGGTTCATGTATATAAGCCCTCAGTTCTACCTTAAGCCCCGTTCACACTACAAGCGACACGCAGCAACAAGATCCCATTCATTTCAATGGAGAGCTGGCGATTTCTAGCTACACGAGCGATAGCAGCCGTTGGCGACCGGATGGGGCGTGTCCAGCGACGTGACAAAGTTCTGTATCCTTCAACTTTATGCAAATGAAGAGCGACTTTCGGGAGCAACAGCCAATAGGAAAGACGACGTAGAGCTCATGTGATCGTTCTCCTCTCAGCCGGAGATAAACATACACAATGGATGAAAGTAGGCTCTGTTTCTCATTTTTGTTTGTATATATGGATTTAATTTAGATTTAGATTATATTTAGTCTTTTGCCTCCAATATGTTTGAACTTAGCGGCAAGAAACCTGATTCGCTGTCAAGGCAACCAGTAGTGGGAACGCCCACCAGCGACCTCATCGCCAGCCCCCACAAAAGCTGCTAGTGTGAACAGGGCTCTAGTCTTCATCCGTTCTTGTCTGTTAAGTTGGTTTCCGTGCCTGTCCTTCTGGATTTATCTTATTAAAAGACTTTTCATTGATCTCCTTCATACTTGTGCAGTTTGTATCACCAAAATTCTGTATATACAAATGTCCTATAATTACTTCTTTTTTTTAAACTTATTTTTAGCTGTATTTACCATTTATTCCATGTGTACTTTACAATAAATGTAGCAAAACAAAAAATATTTTTATTAAACATTTTTTTCATATTTGACCATAACTCCAATTCAACCGTACTTTTCAAATGACAACTTGTTGGATAAATTTTAGCCACTGAACTGTGGATACTTACAAACATACAAAATTCATCAAAAATAACGTTTAAAATTTTAGACATGAAACTTTACTTGCAAAATTAGACCAATGAAAAAAACATGTCATTAAAAGGATAGTTCACCCAAAAATGAAAACCCTGTCATTAATTACTCACACTCTTGTCTTTCCAAACCCGTAAGAACAGGGCCTAAAACTAACCTTTTTGCCACACCTGCCGAAGGCCAGTGACGTGATAAAATTTACC
Organism: Acrossocheilus fasciatus; assembly: GCA_036784905.1. NCBI lineage: Eukaryota > Metazoa > Chordata > Actinopteri > Cypriniformes > Cyprinidae > Acrossocheilus > Acrossocheilus fasciatus. The sequence continues at coordinate 32,542,167 of CM071941.1, read as the reverse complement.
GGCCAAAAAGTCTTTTTACTGGCCATGAAACTCTTTTTGCAAAAACATGGAAAATAAGCATAAAATGAATTTTCCTCAACAATATTTACAATGTTTTTAATTTGTCCTTTACTTACAAGAAAAAAACAACAGATTTATTGATTTATCTTTTTTTTTTCCTAAAAAAACATTGAGATTCTTGTCCTTTGTATGATTTCCGCAAATGGAGCAGGCCATTGTGTGTTACATGCTGTGTTTTTGTGGTGCGTATTTTTTTTTTTTCCATTCAACATTACAGTATAATTGAAAGCCATTATTTTTAACATTTAATAGGCTCTGAAATATTAAGTGATTTTAAAACAATCTTCACAAACTATAAATTGTATATGCATGAACTGTACAGATTAATCTTTATTCAAGCTACAAAAGTTAATCAGCGACTAGAGCAGTCCAGTGATTTCTCTTTTTCTTTTGTTCTGTGATTTACATCAATGACAGAATTCAGCAGGTTTTACTTTAAAAG